>JAKCWG010000808.1:0-296230 GCA_021464415.1 Lonicera japonica | reverse complement strand
TATTTTTTAGAATAGATGAATATTAGTACTTTTTGTCCAATTTTTGCATTAAAACATATTTGAGTTGATTACTTTGTGTTAGAAATATTGTGATATTTTGATATATTGAAAACAAATTTAAAGTGTGAATAGCAGTGCCTTTATTTTGAATTACGAATGTTTTGCCTTAGAAATATTTGAGTTGGTTGGTGTATATAAGAATCCCTATTGAGTAATGTAATTTTTATTTTATTTTAAAAATATCAAATTAAGTTTAATAATTTTATTTATTTTAAAATAAATAGAATTGTTAATAACATGTGGTAAATGAATATCATGAAGATTTTTATTGGTCATAAGGGACACACACATATATATACATACATATTTCTTTTTTTGTTTTATCCAACAAAGAGGGTGATGAAATAATACCAGGTTTGAGATAGTATTATTTTACTCGGTATTTCATAGGATAAGGGGATAAATGGGATGGTATTATCCGTTATGCTATCATGTCCTGATGACCCTGGCTTTAAAAGAGATCTTGAGAAGATAGATAAATTTGTTGAGGAGGCTGGCCCCCTACTAAAGAGATATTTGGTATATCTAGATAACCCTGACTTTGGAGGTGATTCTCAAAAGGATGACCCTGACTCTGGATGTGATAGTGATCCGAATGACCCAATGATATGGAGATGATTGACAGTCATTCAACAGCCGAACGCTCTACCACTAAGTTATGGGGAATAACGAGAGATCAACTCTTGATAAATGTATAATATTGTCATTCATACACTTATTTTCGGAGTTATTTGACGCGTTTATCTCTCTAAAACTACTCGGTTTCCCAACTTATATCACAATTAATCTCGTAACACTTTTATATTTAACATTACTTGGAAAGACACATTTTGTTTTATTTTGGTGTCTTTTAAATCTCAAGAAATATTGTATTTATACAAAAGTGTATTTATCTGTGTAACAAAAGGCATCTTAAGATAGTGAAATTTTCCATGGGACAAAAGGCATCCAAGATAATGAATTTATCCATGAAAAAAAGGCATTTTTTTTTATTTTGGTTCTTAATGGAGAGATGGGAGGTATTAACACAACACTTCTATTTATAATCTTCATTGTTGTATTAGATGGATATCTTTTATTACTTCTCATCTCTCAATTTATAGAGAGTTTGTAATAGTTTTTAGAGAGGGAAAATGGAGTTCACTTTCATAATTCTTGTTTCTACATTTATTATGGAGTAAATTTCTGTTGTGATAAATTTT
The DNA here is from genome assembly GCA_021464415.1 of Lonicera japonica. NCBI lineage: Eukaryota > Viridiplantae > Streptophyta > Magnoliopsida > Dipsacales > Caprifoliaceae > Lonicera > Lonicera japonica. The sequence continues at coordinate 294,968 of JAKCWG010000808.1, read as the reverse complement.
AATACTCGCAAGTGCACGAATCAATATATAGTATAGCTAAGGCAAGTGCGAAGTCGAACCCACAAGGACTCAAACAATATATTTTATAATTACCTTGTTAATTTTTCACTAAATTCCTAATCTAGCTAAGAAAGTTTATGATAATAGAACAAATTAAATAGAACAAATTAAATAAAATAACATAAAACAAGTAAACTAAAGTAATAGAACTAAATTAAATAATATAAAGCAAGATAATAAAATTAATGAATTAATTGACTAGGGTTTTGGAATCATATATTTAATATCATCTTCTTAAATATTTATGCGCATAAACTCTACTCTTATCTCGCACTAATTTGGTCTCTCGACTTTATTAGATGCGGAAATAAAATCATTCAAGTGTAATTAATTTATAAAATCCAATGTAATTCGTCACAACAACAAACTTAAATATAAAGTCAAAAACACTCACTATATCCATCAAAACATACTCTACATCCGCTCTTAACAAATCATAAGTGAATCCAACAAAAATAATGAGAATGCAACTTTATTTTTAATCAATTAAAATAGGCATCCAATAGGAAGAAATATATTTAACATTAAAGCATTAAATTGATAGAGTTAATTGGCATGAACATACACAACGGAATCAATTAAATATATTCATCCTAACCCTAGCACAAATTTAAGCTAGCATGTATAAAATTAAATAACAAATAAAATTGAAAGAAAACTTACTTGACATGTGAATTAATTGAATAAATAATCCTCAATCTTCAAAATCTCCAATTAAAGTAAAACGAAATAAAATAAAACACAAGAAATTGGAAAAAAAGAGAAGGTTTTCGACAAGCACTGTGCACGACTGTCTCTCCATGATTGCCTTGGCTGCTTGTATTTATAATTGAGAGATGGTAATGGTTGCTGGGCTTTAAGGCATCATTCTAATGGGCTTGGCCCATTTTTGGCTATCTTGTAATTTTTTTTGCTATAAGGTTGCAACATTGTGGCCCAAATGGTGGCTGGTGAATGGGCTTGGATTAACAATATTTAGATTGAGCCCACTTCATTGAATTTTCATCCTAGTAAATTGCAGAATTTTGCGTTCTAATTTCGGACCCCGAGACGGTGGAATTTGGAAAAGTGCTGAACTGTAAAGTTGTAACTCTCAAAATTCTCTTCAAATTAGGCTCAAGAATTTCAAGATTTGGAATTCCAAGTAAAAAGTTATGCATCTAGAAGTATTAACCAACTTTATGTGCTTTATTTGCTTGAATTTCAATTTTTTTTCTAATTCTTTTCTAACACCTAAAAAACACTAAAAATATAAGAATTAGTCATAACATACGCTTTCTAAATTATAAATTAGCAAGATAAATTATACCAATTTCTTGGCATATCAATTTCTTTGTTAAGGCTTAAAGATGAAATTTGCAATGCATTAGTTATGTAAGTTTAATTCTCATTCCATTGTTAGTATTGTTAAATACTTATTGAATCATTCATCTTCTCCATTTAATCAACCATTGTATACATAGATCTCAAACATTAATGAAGAGATGATACACTTGTGTATTTCTTACTAGCTTATGTCCATTCCTTTTAGGAATGAGATATTTTTCATTGCCAATTAAACATGATTAGTCTTTGAATATTCATGGAAACATCATAAATTTGATATTCCAATCATTAACTACTTTAATGATATGTTGAGTGCTTTCTACACTTTATGTGATTTTGAGACTCATAATTTTCTTAGTTAAAGTGTTGCTAAAGAGGACTTTTAAGTTTATGTCACAAAAAAACTTCACTAATCATTCTAAGGATTCAATTTGTATTTAACAAATATTTCTGAATCGGATGTTTAACCTCCACCTAGACCTCCCAATCTCAGACAAATGAAATGTTATGATTTATTGAATTAAACTTTTTGTAGTTGACCATTTTCATAATTAAGTCAATTACCTAGGAGAAACTAACAATGAGTTCTTAAATGCCTAATTTAAATTTAAGCCTTTTGTTTTGGTGTATCTCAAGTTTGTATCTTGGTTGAACATTATGTAGGAATTGGTTACACTTGCTTCACACCCTTTGTTACAAGATAAAAAGGAGAGATACACTTGTGTTGAGTTTTGCTTATAACCTTTCTTTATATGGCATTTATATGAGAATGGGTTGCTTTTGCTTCACACCCGTTTGCTTAGAAAAAGTTTAAAATACTCAACACTTAGAAATTTCATTAAGAACTTTAAATGAGATTGATTCTACATATCTTTGCAAAGCAAATGAATTCTATAATTCCTTAACCTTTTCTCATCACTTGATACATCACTTTAATTTTTATTGTAAGATTTTAAAATCAACCAATCAAATTCTCTTAACTTGGATTCGTAATCACTACATCGTCTTTCTGATTATCCTTGTTGTTCGACACTTGGACTTACCAAGTATTATAACTTGACAACTTACACTTAGGTACCTAAGCGCGGGAGTATTTTCGCCACGTCAACTATATTTCATTATATCATAATCTAATCCATTTAATACATGTTTGGTGTATTTAATATCGATTAGGACTTGAGACAAAAAGAAATCGCATAATAGAATAGCATAATATTAAGAATGAAAATGAATATTTGTCAAATGGTGATGCCAAATGTGAGATATGATAAATATATCATATCTCTCAAAATACCAAACAATGGATAGGATAAACTTATCATATTCGCTTCAACACCAAACACTGAAAAGGATAAAATTATCCCAGCTCACCTTTTATCCCACCCTCCAAATATACCCTAGAGGTGTTATTATTTTATCATGTGCTTTGTATGTGTGCATATATATGAGTTGCTTCTGATTCGATTTTTTTATTTGAGTCCCTTTTAGTTTGATGTTTGTTCGCATCCTTTATGTAATTAAATTGCTGAACTTACTTTTTCAACCATTGAATTTAACAAAATTCACATTCCGCATGATATATTATAATAATGTTTACTTTAAAATAAATAAAAATTTACTAAATTTTATTTGATTCATAAAATAAAAATGAAATTATCAAAATTGATTTTATGCTGTCAAAACAAATGATTTTTATGAAAAGTAATTAGGTCAAAAAATTTCAAATGCAAAAAAAAGATTCTCTTATCAATTTTTTTTTAAAAAAAGTACTATTAATAACACTGTTTTTCAAATATAAAAAATATCACAAAAGTAATCAGCTCTAATATTATGTAATGCAAAATAATATTATTCAAAAAAAGGGAAGGCTATTTATATACTCCACAATTTGTTTTAATCGTATTGAAAATGTCACAAAATATAGTAAAAGTGTTATTAAAGATGGTGTTTGAATGCCATGATACTTAATTGGAGTACTAAAGTCGCACACTTAAAAAAATGAACAAAAAGTAAAAATATTTGTCAATCCTCAAAGAGCAAAGGAAAACAAAAGCCCTTAAACTATGTCCTAAGTTTCAATTAAGCCCCTAAACTCAATTTTGTGTCAATTGAGCCCTTAAAGTAATCCAATTGAATACCAATAGCCCTTACGTTCAAATCTCTAGTTAAATCAAACGGATTGAAGGGATTTTTTTGTCACTTATACATGTGTGTGTATATATATATGAACCCATATATATATATATATATATATATATTTATAAATGTATTATTGAAACAAAAGTTATTTAATTAATACACTTATATTTGAGCCATCTATGTATATATATTTATATATGTGTATACATGTACATATATAAATCTCTTATATGAGGTTTTTTAAGTTAGGGTTTTTGTGATGTGGACAAAAAAAAATGAGGATGGAAGAAGTAAGATGACGGAGGATGGAAGAATTGGCTTGACATTTTAACAAATAAATTATGTTTCCGTAGCACTTCAATAGCAATCTTTAAGTTTTTCATATGTTCTTCCGAATTATTTTTCTTGTTTCTCTTCATCTTTCTTCATCTTATTTGATTCCCTTTTTTCTTTCAATTAACTTGGTTAGTGACCAAAAAGCCTTCCAATCCATTTGATTTAATGAATAATTTGGACGGAAGGGCCGTTAGTGTTCAATTTGAATAATTTAAGGGTTCAATTTACACAAAATTGAGTTCAGGGGCTAAATTAAAACTTATAATATAGTTTGAGGGCTTCTGGTATCATTTACTCATTCTCAAAAGTTGCACTGTTTTATTGTATCTTATCTAGATTTGTGAGCTGGGACGGTACCAAACACTAACTTTATTTAATTTTTATCTGACTTGGTCCTATCCTATCACATCATGTATAATTATTATCTGACTAATTCATTTCCCATCCAATCCCACTTAATTTTTATTCGATTAATACGGGCTCTTATCCTATCTTATCCTTTCCGGTCCTTTTCTTATCATATCATACATCTTTATCTGGTGCACTAAACTCAACCTTATGTTTGACGTGCGATATTAGATAGCCGGATAATATTATTTAATCTTATCCAGATAAGATAAAATAATCCCATCTCTAAGGTGGGATACATTAATCCCTCTCTCGGTGAGATAAAAAGCTTTGTGGGATAAAGGATAAAATTATCTTATCCTACTCTCTTATCCTACACTCGTCAAATGCAACCATAAAGTAGAATGGACAATGCAATGTATACCAGTAAAAATATGCAACAAAAATACATTTAAAGTATAGCATGTAATGAACTTTTTTTTAAAAAAATAAAATAATTTAACGTTATTTATGTTATTAAATTTGCACCACTAATTTTAAAATAAATGGCTCGGATAACTTTTACTTGAACCATATGTGCATAAGTTCTATTAAAAATGCATGCTAAATGGCAAAATTTAGCTGATTAATGTTTCAAATTCTACATCAATAATAACTAAAAACACCCTCAGACGATATACATAATATTGTCCTAGAGTGAAACGATATCATGTAAATCATCCCACATATGCACAAGGAATGATTTACTTTCTATCATCCCAATGACACGATGAACAATCCATGGTCTTTGTGGGCTAATGGTCATCTCCAATGGCCAGTTTACTTGCTCCCTACATTCATGTGCATCTCTAGTGTTGTGGAAAGACTATTGTATTTGTTCGAAGTGGCTGCAGTGGATGCTAGTAGGCTACTTACTACGCTTGAATGAAGCTTCAAGCGTAGCTCCGAGGCTTCTCCTATACCTCGTTTATATGGAGGAGAAGGTGAATTGTTGACCAATCCAGTAACTAACACATTATTTTATTTTATGTATTCTTTGTGCATTTATCATTATGGATCTCATTGATCCATAATTGGTATAGACATAGAATCCATGGCCCGTCTTGGTTGCAATGTTTTACACTTACATTATGCGGTTAAAACGAAAATAGATTGTATAGATCCTTCTAGTAAGAGAATATTTAATAATAAAATGCTTTGAGAAAGAGGTTGGCTGAGAATTTAGTAAAGGCTAGATGTTTGACATCCTCCTCATCCCTTTGAGCTAGCTTTTGAATGTATTATTAAACTGTACTCCACTACTCATTTGAGGTCGGTTTGTGACTACCTTTCTCTTCCCAAAGCTTTGCTGGCTAAATCTCATGTGGTTTTGGCCTCTACCTTGTCGTGGTTTTGGACAACATCTAAAATGAAATTTTTGAGGTTCTCATCGAATTTATGTTGAGGTACTGATTGCTGATCAACCTCTTCTGGAGGTATCCGAACTTTGTTTTGTCCGTTTGGGCCAATCTGTAGAAAAGCACTATTTCTCTGAGAATCTTATTTTTGAGGTTGAATGCCCTGGTTGTTAGCATGTATTGGCTACTTTTCGAGGTTGTCCCCGTGCACTTCCTTCTCTTTTTGGGTATGTGGGGGGGTAGGTCTTTGTTGGTTTTGTTTTGGCCCATAGGGGAGTGACTAGTGAAGGATTCATAGTCTTCTTAATTAGAAAAACTAGCTAGGAAAGGCTTGGCTAGGTCTAAAACAGTTTCTCGAAGCCGTTGTTTTCCTCTAAGAGGAGCTTAACCAGTTCTTTATCATGACCCTGGGTGATTCTGTGGGAATGGGATGGTCGGGTTGGCGCCCTACGCTTGGAGGGGCCATCATCTCAGACTCTGGTGGTGGCTCGGTAGTGGGGCGGTCATTTGGATCTTTGTCTTTCTTAGGTAAATCACGGTATGAGGTATTTAGGACAGTTATATCTTTGGACTTATATGAATCAGTATTTCAATTTTCAACCACATTTGGAGAGATGGGATCATAATCATCGTGACGAGACATTACTGGTTGGGTTAGGTTAAAAAAATATGTTGAGGATAGGATTTGTGGTTTAAAAGATGGACTTTCCTAACGTAGTGAGAAACTTTCGTTTCCCATAGACGGCCCAGTGGTAAGGTTAGCAAATTTTTTCAGAAATGTTGCTCATATGCAAATTTATGGATTAGCATAAGAAAAAAGAACTAGTAGGAAGAACACATAGATTTTTAACAAGGGTGGTTCTCCTAGCCAATGAATAGTAGGTTTGATTTACGTCCACCTTTCGATGAAATTGGCGAAGATTTTATTGATAATGATTACAAGTTGGTAAAGGGTAATATAATTCTTTTGACTGATTTCTCTTCATCTCAAATGGTATGGGCTAGTTTATTTTATAGATCCAAGGAAATGTGATAAACCCCACTTTCCATGTTTAGAGGGAATGGAGCGAAATGTCGGGGTTTATTGGGAAATGGGAGATTGGTAATTAGTCGTTGGGCGTATTGGCCACGCTTCCACTTTGTTGCCGCCACGTGCCAGGCTTCAACTGGCTCTTTACACATTCTACAGTGAGCTCGGACGAATATTGGGAGGCCGGTTCTCATTTAGTATAGGAGAGGGAAAATAGATTTAAGAAAATAATTTTCTTTATTTTGTTATTTCTATTTATAATTTTATCGGTGTTTATTATATGAGTTATATTCTTATGCTATGTTTGGCACACTGGATAGAAGGTAGGATATGATAAAATTATCATATCCAATGTTTGGTGTCACAGAGATAGTATAAATTTAAGGTGCTATTAGTTACACCCTCCAAATGTCACAAACACTCTCTTGGAAAAAAATTAACTAAAAACACATTTTAACACCCCCTTATTTATCACAAACACCCCTCCATTGCATGATGTTAAGCGAGTACATAGTAATACACTATTCCCATTTAAGCCAAGTTTGTGTCAGTGCACTCACATCACATTAGGTGGACCTTATTTGAAAAACATTACAAAACTACATTGGTTGATATTAGGCGAGTTTTTACCAACAAACTCTCCCCATATGGGCCGAGTGTATATTATTTCACTCACCTCTCATTAGGTAAGCCTTAGGGGCGTTAATGATAACAAATTTAGCTTTGGGGGGGGGGGGGGGGTTGTGACCGGGGAGTGTTTGTGACAAATATGGTGGGTGTAAATAACACTGCCCTAAATTTATCATATCTTGTTTTTGGTGTCAAGGATACACTTTTCCCCATATCCCACAAAATGTCGGATAAATCTATACTACCTTAGGGTTACATTTGGCGCGCTGGACAAAAAACTAGGATATAATAAAGGCGGATAGGATAACATGTCAAATAAATTGGATGTGAATTATGTAGGATATGATAGGATAAAAATCATTCGGATAGCAATTATGCTGAATAATATTTGATAATAACCAGTCTTATAAGGAATAAATAAACTTTGTGTTTGGTGTAGTTCCAGATTAGAAGTTTGGATACGATACAACAAACTACTACAATTTTTTAGAATAGATGAATATTAGTACTTTTTAACTAATTTTTGCATTAAAAAATATGAGTGATGTTATTTATAACCCCCATATTTGTCACAAATAACGATATTGTCATAAACAATCCCAATGGTAATTTTATTATATGGATGGGCTTAGTTTGGCTCCCAAACTGAATTGCTATATACCGAACCGAATTGAGATCTTTGGTATGACGAAAATAGAAACCGATCTCGAATCGAATATAAATCGAGAACTGATTTTTTGGTAATTGAAATTACGGTTCAGTATATGATTTGGTTTGATAAATTCGAAATTACCAAAAAACAAACAAACAAAAAAAAGTTGTTCCACAAAGCAACTGCACTATATATTATAATACTTCCATCAATCTCATAATCCATATGCCAAAAACAAAGTTCAAAAACATAAAAAAAAAAAAAACATATGCTTGCACCTATGCACAGTGAGTTCCTATGTACATATATATACATATAATATATACATATGAACTCAAACAAGCTTATAAATAAGGACATACCTGGCAGATATTAGAGCAAAGTGGCTAACTCGGGTTCCTTGTTGAGAATTGTGAGAGAGAAACAAAGAGTGGAGGCAGAACCAGTTGTGGTGGTGGAGGTGAAAGTGAAAAACTAGAGCTAGAGTTTGAGACATTGAGAATTAAGAGGAGTGGGTGAGAGGTGAGACTATGAAAGTGAGAAGTGACTTTGATTTAAGTCTATGTTGTCTAACACTCTTAACTACTATTTTAGTATTTTTACATATTAAAAAAAAATCATTTCGGTTCGATTAAAATTGAACTAACTGAGTTCATTAACCGGTACCATACCGGTTTAGTGTCAGTTCCTGCATTTCGATTCCTAGTTTTCACAAGTTCGGTTCAGTCTTTTTTTCCCTTCAATTCAAGTTTTTTGGGTTCAGTTTCAATTTTTCAGTAAAAAATGCTAGCCCTACTTTATAATCACTAACACCCCTTAAGGCGCCTAATAAGACATAAGTGCAGTCATATACACTCGGCCCACATGGGAAGAGTTTGTTAGTAAGAACTCGCCTAACATCAAATAATGGAGTGCTGGAATGTTTTTCAAATAAAGTTCGCCTAATGAAAGGCAAGTGCACTCATATAAACTTGGCTCAAATGGAGAGTGTGTTGTTAAGCATTAGCTTAACATCAGGCAATGGAGCGGGGTATTTGTGATAAATAAGGGGGTTGTTAAAATGTGTTTTCAGTTAAATTATAGATGGGATGTTTGTGACACATTTAAGGGGTGTAAATAACAGCGCCCAAAAAAATTTGATCTGATTACTTTGTAATACTGTTTTAAATTGCTTATGCAATTACGCAATCTTGCACACGAAGTTGATTTTTTCACCTATTACGAAATGTTGCTATATATTTGTTGCGCAACACACAAATTGCATGCACAATTGATAACGTGTCACGCAATGTTACTTGTTTTGTGCGAAAAATAAGCGAAATACATAATTTTATACGCGATTTAGGTAAAGAAGAAGAAGACATAAAGTAGCCTCCGATTAAAAAGAAAGTAGTGTTTGGACTTGGACATGATGTCTGTCTTCGAAATATGATATTTCCGATAAGATTCGACATTCAAAAAATTAGAAATTGAACTACACAAGATCAGCTGCAAATTGGTGAAATTGAACACCATATATTGAATTAGGAAAAGGGCAGCCAATGATTGTATGAACTTGTGGATAATTTTATTGCCGTAGAATGTCAAATGAGAGCTACTTTGAATGAATTTATAATTTTTCTTCGTATTTTATTAAGTTATATATATACACACACATATATATATATATATATTAATTAAAAAAAAAGGAAAGAAAGAAAGAGAAGAAGCAATGTTAAAATTGCTTACGCAAAACACGATACATACTCATACAGAAATTTCAATTATTTTTTCAATATTTGATCTTAGAATTATGAATTTAAAATTAATTACATAGAATTAAAGAACTATTTAATAAATCATGTTGTCATTAAATTTCTAAGAACATTCAAACAGTGACTCAGCTTTTAAAATGAAAATTAATTTTATTTTATTAAAGTTTCCTAATTATAATTATGTCATTAATTATTTAATTATGAATATTTGCTTTCATCAGTAGTTTAGATTATGCTAAAACTAATTTATAAAAAATATATCTTTTTAAAATGAAAGTCTTATGGTATCATGGTATTATTTTGAAATATATGAAAAATACTATGAAATTCACATGTGAGTTTCTAACTTTAATCTTGAAAATATTATTATCCAAAAAGGAACTCATACTGAATTATATTTTTTAAAATGTTTTAACAAAAAAGGGATAATTATTTTATATTATAAATTTCTAAAGCATCTAGACCAAGAATATACTATATTAATATAAACATTGATTTTGACATTAATATAAATATTAAGCTAAGTAATTTAGCTTAATATGAAATATATCTTATCTTACATTATTCAAGCCTCAAAAATCATTTCCACCTTTGGTCAAGTATTGGACCATAATGTAAGGTGTTTTTTCCTACTTGAAGTGCCTCTCTCTCTCTCTCCTTTTTATTTATTTATTTATTATTATTTTTTTAAATCCAGGAAGGCAACTGCCCCCAAAATATATTGATATTCAAAACCATAGATACATCACTTTGAGCAATTTTACAAGCCTACCATCTCTTATATCTAAATACTAGGAAGACCTTCAGAACCTTTGGCATTTCGGCAGCACATTCCAAACCACACTTCCTCTGCTGAGTACAACCCCAATTTGCAAGGAAATCAACTCCTTTATTACTTTCCCTATGTGCATGCATCTAGCACCCATCCATCTTACTCAATATTTGTTTAATTTCTCTAATCTCATAAGCCATACTCCAAGCAGTTTCCACTTTACTCTGCAGTATCTGGATCAAAATCATTGAATCTGCCTCCACATCTACTTGAACATATCCATCACCCAACATTTGGATAGCTCCTGCAACGATGCCCTTGCTTCTACCACCATATTTGTTTGCTTGTCATAAAAATCTGCAATATCCCAAACCACAATATCCTCATGAGTTCTAAGGACTGCCCCCTCCCCTCAAGGGCCATGATTACCTCTAGAGCACCCATCAGAGTTCAATTTGAGTCTTCCCCCTGCTCAAACCGATCCATTTAGTTGCAATTACTTTAAGTAGTTTAATGTGCTCCATATGAACACCCCAACTTCTCAACAACCCCACATCCTTATCAACGGCCTTAGTAGCAACAGAAGAACCATTAAACACAGCAGCAACAGCAGATTTCACATTTCTAATCATTTTTACTTCAGAAATTTTCAGTCCTAAATTTCCACTATTTCTATATTTCCATAATTCCCAGCAGATGCATGCTGGAATAAAAGAAAGCAGAGTTTTGTAGCAAGGGGACCTAATTTTCAATAACCACCACTCATTTACCTTCAGTTTCAGAAGTGAGGCATTGTTTTTCTTTTTCTTTTTTAATCCCCATTTTTATCTTCAAAATAAACCCACATTGCTTTAATTTTACCACTATTAATAAACACATGCTCATTAGAGTCAGATGATGGCCTGTCACAACAGTTACACTGAGAGGCCAACTGGATGCCTCTAGCTTGCAGTACATCATCTAATGGAATTCTCCCTTTAAGAGCCCTCCCTTCTGACTCTACACAGATCCCAAGCTGTTCTCAAAGTAAACTTCTGAGAATGTAGATAATATTTTCTATATATTGAAACAATAAAGAAAGGACATACAAATAGATTACAATAAGGAAAAAAAACCTACAATTAAGCGCCTAAAATCATGGGCTATTAACACCATAATCTATGACTCCTAAGGAGAGATTTTCTGACAGCTATCCTAACAGCTCATAATACAATAAAAGCAGAATAAATTACAAATCAGAATATTATTCAAATTGATTTCGTCCACAACTTCAGATTTTGAGAAGCTGATCAAATACATTGATCATCAATATCCCCCCAACTTCCAGCCATATGTCTGATTTCTTGTACCAATTTCTGCTGTAACTGATTTTCACACACTTGAAGGCAATCAGTTGATTGAAAAGCTTCCTGAACTGTCACATGTTTCAGTTGAGCTGGAGGTTTTATTTGCTAGCCTCTGGCTGCCACACCATTTATCCAACCAAAAACTCATACCCCCTGACCCTACAACCCATTGCCTCATCTTTAACTTCTAACATTCTTCTCCATGTTGTAGATACATTCCCCCCTCTAAACACATGCTGAAGGATGTTTTTTACTCTTATATTTTTGATTCATAAAAGCAGCCTAATGACTTTGGATCATAATTTAAGTACGTATTCCAAATGCTTATGGTCTGACATGGATAAGGAGTATTAAACATGTTCAAACTTTTTCCTTGAAAGCGATATCCCGTAATATTATAAATAAGCCCATATGTTCCCTCCATTCAAAATTATGAATCCATGTTTGACTTTCACATTTTATTTGTGATACACTAAGTTCAACATGATCAGTGGTTAAGAATATAACCTATTTCTATCATCAGATCTGGTACATTGATTATCTATACTATTGGAAACCGGAAGTGTCTCTTGACGGTAATGATAACAAATTTGATTTTTCCAACTTTCCCCCCTGTAGTTGTATTCTCTTCAAATGAAAAAAATTAGCAAACAAGGTTTGAATCCTTGACTTCTAGGTTACAGAAGAGAATCTCTTACAATTAAGTAACTACATTGATTAAAAAGTTTTCATTTTAAATTAGATGATGCGTGTGCATAAACAGAAAGTTTGCACACGTGTTGCGTTTTCGATATATCTAGTTTCTTAAAAAGGAAGCTGGAAACTTAATTTGAGATGGAGAAATTATGTTTTTGAAGAACTTTATAAATTTTATTGGCTCATTATCATCATCATCATCATCATGACAGAGGTTTTCATACTGCCAAATGGGGTGACTAGTTATTTACCGTTCATGGCGTGAGGTTTTAATTTTACAGCATGATTCTTGTATTTTTGTTTGTGTAACAGGAATATAAAAAATTCATTTGATCATGTGGTTTCTTACAGAAGATTGTGTTCTTAGACAAAGGAAACAGAATATAAAAGGAGAGGATCCCGCAACGCTTTCACTCGATAATGATTCAATATACAACAAGCAAGGATATTTGTCAGTTATTGTTCTGCCTTTTCTTTTACACTTGGGATTCATGTCAGCCACAGCATTTTTAATTTTGTCATGCATGTGCAGGTCTGCTTCCAACTTTATCTTATCTGTGTTATCAACTTATCATTATGGTCTGTATGTATGATTGGAAAAACAATTTATTTTTATGAGAAGGTGGAATGAGATGAGTGATTTGATGAGACGTTTCCATCTTTTCTCTATTTTCCATGGAAAGCCAACAATATAGTAGAACATCACATCAAATCACTCATCTCGTTTTCCAATTTGTCATGAAAAATAGTTATTTTTCCAATCTTTTTCCTACTTTTCAATTGAACGCACACTTACACTTACACTTCCTTCATCCTTTTCTTTTATTTTCATTCTTACTTCCTTCATGGCCCGATTTTGTGGTAGGCAAATACTCAATACACACAAATATATATGCATTTAGGGCATTGAAACTTTTAATGGCCATCTCACCCACTTCTAGATTGAATATTTTGATGAAAGTTGGTGGAGATGACCTATTCATCATATAGATCATCCCTTCATATATATATATATATATAATATACGGCTAGGATCAAAGTGGTCCCTTTTATGATGCTTTTGTGTCATAAAAAACACCCTCCAAATGTTTTTATGACAAAAAAGCGTCACAAAAGGACCAATCCATAAGGATTGGTTCGTACCAGAAATGGACCAATATATATATATTATCTATTAATCTCTCAAAATGGAAGTCCCTTATTTTTGTTAAAGAGAGCGAATCTCACTTTAGACTCTGTTGTTGTGCATAAATATAAATATATATTTCGCTGAGAGCAACATATTTTTGGTCAGGTTGTGTTATTTGAGTTGAATTGGTGTCATATGCTTGTCCAAAAAGCAAATAATGTTCCAAACTGGTAATGAAATTTGACAGGTTTCGACTTTGTTCTTATCGTCAAGGCCTCCTTTCTACTGGTTCGCCTCCTACGTGAAGCTACATCCTAGTAGTAAAAGTAAAATATGGGGATATTTGATCTGGGCCCACTGTGCGGCATGTATCCTTCTCGGCAGTATAGTCTTCTCAAAGTTCTATCCTTTCACTTGACTACTTTATTGGTTCCTCGTTATTTGATTGGTTCCTCGGCAATATAGCTTATTTATGGCCTTCTTTTTCGGGGTTGATTGGTCGTAATCTCATAGGCAATTGCTATTGCCAGAGCAATGTATTGTGCTTGAGGCATAATGTCTGTACACATGGCTCTGACAATAGATTTTCTGCTCTAGCAATAGCAACTGCCATCTCATATTTTACCAATACGATTTGGAAGTGCTTAGTGCAATGCACTATGGTTTACGTACCTGATCCAGGCTAGGGAAGACACTCGACGTGCTGTGCAGTTGTACATTATGCATGAAATGTAGTATCTTTAACTTGCGCTGTGCTTCAAATGCAAGTTTAATTGTTTAATTTTTTAATTGAATAGTGAGGAAAAACCATTCCTTTCAAATTTGTTTGTAGTTGAGGGGAAAAACCATTTTTTGCGTCATTGATTTTGTATATCCTCAAAAAATGCTTTACCTTTTGATGTTTAGCATAATAATGTTGGCTGTATAAATTTCAATTTTCTTTTTGAGGAGACTTGATATTTATAGAATTACGATACCATTGTTTTCTTTTTCCGACCCTAATTATCCTAAAGAAATGTTTCTTGTTTACTAGCGGTGTCGAGACTAAGGAGATTGAGTGAGCACTTGTGTTAGTTTTTAGTTTCTAGCGTACTTCATCCGTCTCAAATTGATATAAAAGGCTTTTCTTTCTGGCACGTATTAAATAAATTGTATTTTTTTACCATTGATTGGGTAGAAAAAATGTTTGTTTTAAAATATCAAAGTGACTACCCATATGAATTTATAAATATGGATTTTATGAGGGAAATTTCTATCTATGAAAGTACTTGAAGACCACAACAAAAAGACAATAAAATTCCTGGAGCACTACTGATCAATTCAAATTTTCACATTCCGTCTCTTCTCTGTTTCACTCACTAATTAAGAGACAAAAATAAAAAGGAAAACCTAAATCAAACCTTTAGATGGACTACGGTGTTTTAAGATCATTTGTGAGCAAATATTGATGCATTTGTGAGTATATTTTGATTACTTTGTTGTATATTGTTGAATAATTGGAAGTAGAAAAAATAATCTAAATGTGTAATCGCTTTTTTTTTTCACTTGGTCACACAATGCTGATGATGTAGCAAAGAAACGCTGCTACTAGAGAGCACCACATAGTTGCCTAGAAAGGCCGATAAATGGGAAAAAGTCCCAGCACAAGAGAATATTTTAATTCTCAAATCAATTTTTCTTTACATTGTCTCATTATAATGTTATTTATAGGTATCATAGGATGGCTTAGAATTCTCAACAAGTCAAACTCCATCTTAAAGGCAAACTATTTCCAAAATAAACTATTTAATGCCTTGGAACTCATTGACCACCCTTGAACTTCCTAGACTTAGTATTGACAACTAATTATGAAATTACCAAAATAACTTAAAAGTCTTGATTGCTCTTCAAACTCTAACATATTCTAGAAATATCAAAATACCCTTGTAAGTCTCCCTTCGTATTGCATTAGATAAATTCAGTATAATAATCACCCAACGAGTTACTGAATCTAGTACGATAATAATTAGGTGGAGATTAATTGATGTAGAAATATTATACCAAATCTGATAACTCTTTACCGGATTATTATACCAAATTTGGCACTATATATCCGAGTGAAGAAAAATACACATTTGCACCTTTCTTCAACTTTCAATCTTTGAATAATATACAACGAAACAAAACAACAAAAGATGCATTTTGTGTATTGAGAAATTCTTATGTAATTAATTAATTTTTTTCCCTTTAGAGTGCATACAGATCATTCACTTATAGTACCTCATGTTTTGAAATTAGCATATTGTTCTGGCATAAGTAAAGAAGTGATTTGGTAATGTTACCCTTACGAATTAAAGTCATAGCGCGTTAAGGATTTTTTGACAAGTTTTTGGTTCGCTATGAATTAAGGACAATGTAATCTATTTAATTAAAAGATAACAATAAATGTTTTATATTTTTAGATTCGCTTTGTTGCAACAAATAAAATAATGTAGTTCAAAATTGAACTTGAAATTCTATACAACATCTAATTTTTTCAAATTGTTGAAAAAAAATTATTGTGCTATTCGCAAGTGATCTTTGAACTAAATTCTTCTATATATAATCTATATGATAATATAATAAAAGTATATAACATATATTAATTTAATATATTAGAAGAAACTTAGTACTAAAATATTGATGTTATAATAACATCATGGCATAAATTATTATAATGAAAAATATTTGCAAAATAAACTTATTAGATATGGATAATACGTAACACATACATAAATCCCGATGCTAACATAACATATAAAGAATTTCTAAATAGCATAAGAATAAAAAATGAAATACATAGTTAATATAAAGCCCCCAAAACATTTTAAAAAGACAATACATACTCATACATAATTTTTTAAATTTTTTTAATATTTGATCTTAGAATTCTGATTTTAAAATTAATTATTACATGGAATTAAGAAACTATTTAATAAATCATCTTGTAATTAAATTTCTAAGAACATTCAAATAGTGACTCGTTTGTAAAAGGAATATTAGTTTAATTTATTGAAGTTTCCTACTTATAATTAGGTCATTAATTATGAATATTTGCTTTCATCACTAGTTTAGATTATGCTAAAATTAATTTATAGAAAATATATCTTTCGAAAATGAAAGATATAATAACATCATGGCATAAAGTATCATAATAAAAAATATTTACAAAATAAACTAATTAGATATGGATGATATGTAACACATACATAAATCCCCATGCTAATATAACATATAAAGAATTTTTAAATAACATAGGAATAAAAAACAAAATATATAGTTAATACAAAGCCCCCAAAACATTTTAAAAAGACAATACATACTCATACATAAATTTTAATTATTTTTTTAATATTTGATCTTAGAATTATGATCGATTTTAAGATTAATTACATGGAATTAAGGAACTATTTAATAAATCATCTTGTAATTAAATTTCTAAGAACATTCAACTAGTGACTCGCTTTTAAAAGAAATATTAGTTTAATTTATTGAAGTTTCCTACTTATAAGTAGGTCATTAATTATGAATGTTTGCTTTCGTTAGTAGTTTAGATTATGTAAAACTAATTTATAGAAAATATATCTTTCGAAAATGTATGAAAGGTATAATAACATCATGGCATAAAGTATTATAATGAAAAACATTTGCAAAATAAACTAATTAGATATGGATGATATGTAACACATACATAAATCCCCATGCTAATATAGCATATAAAGAATTTTTAAATAATATAGGAATAAAAAATAAAATATATAGTTAATCCAAAGCCCCCAAAACATTTTAAAAAGACAATACATACTCATACATAAATTTTAATTATTTTTTTAATATTTGATCTTAGAATTACGATTTTAATATTAATTACATGGAATTAAGGAACTATTTAATAAATCATATTGTAATTAAATTTCTAATTAAGAACATTCAACCAGTGACTCACTTTTAAAAGGAATATTAGTTTAATTTATTGAAGTTTCCTACTTATAATTAGGTCATTAATTATGAATATTTGCTTTCATTAGTAGTTTAGATTATGCTAAAACTAATTTATAGAAAATATATCTTTCAAAAATGAAAGTCTTATGGTATCATGGTATTATTTGAAAGATATTTTGTTGTGTGAAAAATACTACGAAATTCACATGTGAGTTTTTAACTTTAATCTTAAATAGATTAGAGTTGGGCTATTGCCACCCCTCATACTTCTCTGTAACACTCCCACTTTGACTCAGTGCAATAGAACCGAGTATATGCATATTGATTCGGTGCAACAGAGCCGAGTATGTGCACATTACTCGGTGCAATAGAGCTGAGTTAGCGTATTTTTTTTATTCTCAACAATAATTAGACTCTATTACGCCCAGTAAATGATTATATACTCGGCCCTATTGTACCGAGTCAAATGTAAGGAGTGTTACCGAGTATTTTGGGGTATGGCAATATCCCCACCCAAAGATTATTATCCAAAAAGGAAGTCATAATGAATATATTTTTTAAAATGTTTTTTAAAAAAGGGGAAAACAATAGATAATTATTTTATATTCTAAATTTTTAAAGCATCTAGACCAAGAATATACTCTATTAATATAAACATTGATTTTGACTTAGACCCTTATAAGTTAAATAATTCAGTGTAATATGACATCTATCTTATCTTACATTAAAAAAGAACCATAAAAACTATAAAACTAAGATGCATGTATTTGTCCATATAAAAGAAAAGAAAAAATACATACGATTATTCGTACTTTATATATAGTGTAGATAGATATTATAGAAAATGTACTATGTTTTTATGTTTTAATGTGGATTTTTGTCAATAAATAATACGATACAATGAGAATTTAGTTTTAGAAATAAAAAGATTATGTAATTATTACAACCATAAAATAACTACATCAATGTAACTATTATGTCAAACTTATCTAATGGCCTCTAACCTATTTATTAGCAATTTAAAAGTATTTTATAAATATAACTCAAAATATATTTGAAATAGATAACTAATATATCAAAATTCTTAGAATATAGCATAAGGTCAGTCGGTATTATTACAAAAAATAACCTAAAATATTATTATTAAAATCGAATAGGGTAGGGATTTGAGTAGAATATTATAAAGTTGAGTATAGTTTGAAACTAATTTAACTACATTGTTTTATTTTGTGTACATTAAATTAAATTCCGAGATAGTGAAAAATGGGCTTGTTTAAAATAGTTTTCTAACAAAAGAATCAGGGAATAATATTTTTATTGATGGAAACATAGTTCCAGAATCGTTTAATATTGCGTATAGACCGAACAAATTTTTTTATATAAAACCCTAGTGCGGAATCGGATTTTACCTTCGAGATCTCTCTGGTTTGATCTCGTTTTAGCACGAACAGGGATTGGTGGAGACGAATCGAGAACACAGGCTCGATAGAACCTCAAGATCTTCTATCGTATTCCTTTCACCGTGCAATCCTGTACCGAGTGTGAGCTGCGGTATCACCAAGATATCCTTCTTTACTCTCTACGACACAAACCCTAAATTCGTGAGAATTATTGTGTCGAGAGAAGAGGCAAGGCTGTCATACATATATGGCTACGATAGGGACCCTAAGGAGAAATAAGTGTTTGGGCTTACTATGAAAAACTGGAATCCTAATTCGATTAAGAATTGATTCCTTCCATAAATTATAATTCACACCACTAAAGAATTATAATTGCACTCCCGTCCTTGTCTAAAAAAATTATATTTTGAGCTCGTTGTTATTAAATACTTATTATTCTCACCACGTTAAGATTTCAGATAACCGTCATTTAAATTAAATTACTGACAATTATATTTAAATGACTTCTTAATCCTTGAGCCTACACTTAACTTATTTGATATGTCAGATTAACATAATCCACCTGCAGGGTTTGACATGATCAAAACTTATAAGCTTCTCAAGAGGCTATCATCAATTCCTATACCGGGACGTGGATTCCGTCAATAATTAATATTCATCATACATATAGTGTCGCCATCCAATTCACGAAGATTATTGATTCATAAATGAATCTCACTTTTAATGAGTCAAAACAACAAACACTACATATATATGTCTATTAATTATTTTAAAATTAAGAGCATAAGTAATCATAATAACAATAGGATTTTAAATTTTTCAATATAGTCAGTATAAAAATAATTAACCCAAAATGGTCATATTCAATACACACAAAGTGTACTAGCACAGCGAGTTAAAACTATACCGTTTTCTGTAGTTAAGATAAATTACTAAAACTTGTGCTACAATCCTATCGATGGATGTCCAATTCTATCTAAGACTGTGAACCATTAAACTTATATTCCACAAGAACCGATGATATGATCTTCTATGTGTAAGCTATACTCTACACATAAAATCATCTACTATGTGGAATAAAAGACACACATGCACAATATTTAAATAAATAATATAATGCAACCATTGCTCGTAAAGATTCTCATTAAAATATCAAAACTGAGTCTATATAACATATCAAAACTAATAATAATAAAATCATGACTTTTAGTATATCACTCTAACAATTGTAAATTAAGGACCTATATTTGATCAAACTCTAAAATGAGTACAAAGTTAACTTTGTAGTATATTTTTAAATTGTATTTTTTATATGAAATCATGCAAAATTAAGTTTGCAATACGTTTTTTTTAGCATATAAATAAGTGTTTAATTGATAGTGCTTTAGAATAAGTTTAACAAATTACATATTTAAAACCTATTTATTAATAAATTGCACATAATAATTTTTTCAAAGTTATATAAAGTTAATTAGTTTGCACTCCTTATTTTCTAAAACATTATTATGTATTTGTATTTATTTGACGTTGTTTTTAAGTTTTATAAAGGAAACATAAGAATATACTTGTTACAAAATATAAGCACATCATGCAAAACAAATTTGCATTAAAATTTTTTGATTACAAAGTTAAGTTTGCACTATGTCAAAACCCTTATTTAAAATACAATTGATAAACAAGTCCTTATCTCATTTTATCTCATTTCCAGAATTAAATTAAATATTATTAATCAAATAGGGTAAGCATTTGAGTAGAATAAATATTATAAACTGGAGTACAATTTAAAACCAACTTAATTTTTCAGTTCATTGTAAGATATTTCATGATAAGAATGTTGTGAGTAGAGTTAAAGGACATATTTGTCCTTACAAAAAAAAGGGAAAAACAGTGATATTATTTGTACTTTTATATATAAATAATAATATAGATTGAAAACAAATTTAAACCGTCAATAGTGGTGCCTTTATTTTGAAATACCCTTGTTTTACCTTAGAAATATTTGAGTTGCTTGGTGTATATAAGAATCACTATTGAGTAATGTAATTTTATTTTATGAATTTCAAATAAAGCTTAGTAATTTTATTTATTTATAAATAAATAGAATTATAAATGAACACGTGATAAATGAATATTACGAAGATTTTTATCGATCAAATTTTTAAGATCTAAGTTAATCAATTTAATTATTTAAAAGAGACAAACAAAACACCACAAATTAAAAGGGACACACACATATATATAAACAAACATATTTCTACTTTCTTTTTATTCGACAAAAAGGGGATGAAATAATATCATGCCTGAAATAGTATTATTTTATCTGGTGCTTCATGAAATAAGTGGCATAATATTATCCAGTATGCTATCATGTCTAGTGATGCCAAATGTAGGACAAGATATATAACTGTATCATATTCATCCTAATACCAAACACCGGATATAATAAACTTATCCTATCCACTTTAACACCAAATACTGAAAATGATAAAATTATCCTATCCTACCCTCCAAACATGCCCAAAAAGTGGTATTATTTATCCCGTGCTTTTTGTGTATATATATATGAGTTGCTTCTAATTAGTTTATTTATTTATTTAAGTCCCTTCTAGTTTGATGTTTGTTTGCATCTTTTAAGTAATTAAATTGATAAACTTAATTCTTCGACCATTGAAATTTCATAAAATTCACAATCCGCATGATATATTATAATAATGTTTATATTTAAATAAAAAAAACTTTGCTAAATTTTATTTGATTCATAAAATAAAAATGAAATTATCAAAATGATTTTATGCTGTCAAAATAGGAGATTTTTATGAAAAGTAACTAGGTCATTTTTTTTTTCAAATGCAAAATAAATATCCTATCAAATTTGTTTTAGATAAAAGTACAATTAGTAACACTCTGTCTTTTAAGTATCAAAAATGTCACAAAAGTAATCAACTCAAATATTATGTAATGTAAAATAATATTATTAAAAAAAAAGGGAAGGCTACTTACATATTCCACAATTTGTCTTAACCATATCGAAAATGTCACAAAATATATATTCAAAGTGTGACTAAAGATGGTTTTTGAATGTTATGATATTTAGTTGGATCTAAAGTCACTCACTTAAAAATAAAGGACAAAAAGTACTAATTTAGAGCATTTCCAACATTCTTCTATAATTTTTATTTGCGTAAAATTTACACGTTTTGTAAAAAAGTAGTCTCCGACGGTCTTTTTAAGAAACTTTGACACCTATGATTTGTGTAAAAGGGTTGTATAAAATACAAACCTAATTTACACATCCATGTCATCTTTTTCTCTCCTTAATTTTATATATAAAAAAAAACTTTAAAATGACATAACTGAAACTTTAGTAGTCCACTGCTTAATAAAACTTGACTCAACTGATTTACATCTCTCCCAAATTGCGATCACTAGATTAAGTTCCTTAAATTGTTTGCCTAGTTTAATTCCAAAATTTTAGCAGGAGCTTTTCATGCCTCAAATTCTAGTGATATACTTCATTCATGCAAAACAAAAGAAATAAAGCTCACGGAAACATCTAATGATTTTATGCAAACTATCACTATAATTTAATTGTACCTGGAGCTGCATAAAAATAACATAGATATTCCTTTATTCTCATTTAGCTAGTTTGTGCTTATGGAAGATTGTTGGTTGATTTTGAAATGAGTCTTTCATGTCAGGGCTGGCAAGATCATCAGGTGCATTCTCCCACAATAAATAAGAACATTTTGCTCGAAATCAAAACCAATATGTCCCTACAGTTAAAGAAAGCTTCAGTTTGATGTGGGTTGGGTTTTGACTTTAGATGGATAAATATGTCCAAATAGAGGAAACAATAATATAGAACTTAAACAAACAGGAATTTTAGGAAAACAAGCACTGAAAATTCAAACTAGTCTGTTTCGATTGAGGGGAGGGAAAGCTCTGGATCATATTCTTGAAAAGTTTCTGATTCAGAGACTAAATACTATATAACATAAAGATTGAGGAACACTATTCCTTACATCTTTATACATGTATTTATAGTGATGAACAACAAAAGTTATGCTTTGTACCTTTTAACTAGGATTGCCTGATCTGTTTATGCCGATTCCATCACCAAGAAATGTAATCTTAATATGGTGCAATTCCCTAAGTATATCGTTCATGCCCATCCGCTGTTTGGGTGATTTTGCTGAGCATGCAAGTCCGATTTCGAGGACTGCAATGATGCACTTTTGCAACTTCTCACTTCCATGGAACAAACTTCCCGTGTTTATGGTATATTGTTCCGCCTCTATTTCATTAACATCATCTCTTTCTTCCTCTACAATTGCGGCTTCTGTTTCTTCTGCTTCTCCTATTGCGAGAAGTGTTTGATCCATAATCTGCATTCTACCTTGTTCTTGCAATGCCATCTTAATGTAGTCATGGAGATTTAGGCCATCTTTGAACATATCATCCGTTGGTCTCCTTCCTGTGAACATCTCCAATAAGAGGACCCCATAGCTGTACACATCTCCACATTTCGATGCCGCTCCACCCATCCCATACTCTACAAATAATATATTTATAATTATTTTTGCCAGGATAAGAGAACTTAATTGATCTTTTAAATTAATAGCTGGTTGGTCTATTATCTTTATTTCTTTAATAGCTAGTTAAGACATATGACGATTTTATAAAACTATTGTAAAAACAAATAAATATTTACCTGGAGCTGCATAACCAATCGATCCCTTGATCCCCATTGAGCTACTCTGTGCTTGTGCAAATGTGTTTACCGAATTTGAAAGGAGCCTTGCTAATTCAAAATCACCAACGTGAGCAGTTAAGTCATTATCAAGGAGAATGTTTCTTGGCTTCAAATCACAATGAATAATTGGCGATTCACAAAAGTCGTGCAAATAATGAATTGCAGAAGCCACATCAATTGCTAAATTCAATCTTTGAATAAGACTCAAAGCTGTTAAGCTTTCGGGAACTTGCGAATGCAACCACATATCCAAGCTTCCATTTGCCATATACTCGTAAACTAGAGCCTTAAATTTGTTGCCTTTGAAATCGATGCTGGAGCAATAAGTTAAAATCTTAACTAGATTTCGATGACGAATGTTTCTTAAAGCTCTGCATTCGGTCACAAAGCTTTTAGAAGCTCCACTCTTTTGAAGTTTAAGTACCTTTATAGCAACTAACTTCTCTTCTCATGGATTCAACTTGCCTTTGTAAACGGATCCAAAACTTCCTGATCCAATCAAATTTTGTGGAGAGAATCCTGCAGTTGCTCGATAGAGTTCGTGGTAAGAAATTCTTAAAAGCCTTTTGATTGTTGAATCTAAGGAAGCTGGGTCCTTTCTTGCCTTTCTTCTTCGTCGTGAACACAGGAAAATAGAGATGATGATTAAAACAAAAAATAGAGCCGCACCAGAAGCTATTATCACTACCTTGAATGCTGGATGTCTTCTTGGCTTCTTTACATTGATTCGGCATGATGGTAGCTTTAGTTCTTTGATACCCCCACAAAGTTTACTATTTCCAATAATTGATATGGCGCTTGCATTTCCAAAAGCTCCTTTCTTCGGTACCTCACCTTCGAGCTCATTGAAAGAGAGGTTCAAATACTGCAAATAAGGGAGTTTCTCCATATCCTGTGGAATTTCTCCAGACAAGTTGTTTCGTGAAAGATCTAGTTTAGGAATTCCTTTAAGAGTGGCCAAAGCCGATGGAATGATTCCTTGGATATATACGTATTCGACTATTCGAGGCTCAAACATGCCGCAATTTTCTCTGGAATACTTCCGGTAAGTTTGTTATTAGAGACGTCTAATGCGTTGATGATTTTCAGTCTACCTACCTCTACAGGCAAGGAGCCAGTCAATGAGTTTCTTGACAAGTTTAAAGAAATAGACAAAGAGAAAATGCTTATGACATCGTCGGGTATGGGGCCGATCAAATTATTTTGAGACAAATCCAGTAGGTTCAAATTTTCACAGTTCCCTATGCTTGCCGGTAAATTGCCTTCTAACTTGTTATCTGATAAGTCAAGTAAACATAACGGCGTGATGTTTCCTAGAGAGGATGGGATTTGTCCCCTCAATTTGTTTCCCTTTAGTACCAACACTTGCAGATTTCGTAATTTACCCAAGGAATTAGGAATGGGATCTGATAAAAGGTTGTCATGGAGATATAAAGAGTACAAGTTAGCAAGACTTTCAATTGCTACTGGGATTATTCCGGATATATGATTATGTGCTAGAGCCAATTCATTGAGTTGAATTGAGAGGTTCCCTATCGAGCTCGGTATTTCACCTCGGAAATTATTGTTATCAAGGCCTAGTATTTGTAAATTGGTACAGTTTGACAAAGATGTAATAAAACTCAAGTTGTCAGTCGCATTAGTACCAAGAAGATTATCCGCAATATTAAACCAAAAAAGATTTTGCAGAGATCCTAGATTGGCGGGAACTTGTCCGGTCAACATGTTCTCAGAGAGGTCAAGAATTTGAAGCTGAGAAGCATTTGAAAATGAACCCGGAATTTCTCCGTGAAAGTTATTACCTCCAAAACCAAATATTTGTAGATTTGGTAAAGTGCGGCCTATGTTAGCTGGGAGAGTCCCGGTGAGCTGATTACTTTCCGTCCCAAACACAGTAATAGTCGAGATATTGAAAAGAGAGGAAGGGATTGTACCTGTTAGATTATTTATACCGAGTGAAATGAAAACTAAGTTTGTTAATCAACCAAGCTCACTTGGTATAGTTCCCTTGATGTTATTTGCTGCTAGAGAAATTTGGGTGAGCGATGAGAGGTTACCAAAGGAAGTTGGAACGAATCCAGTCAAGTTATTTGATCGCAAATTAAGACAACTGAGCTTCTTTAAAGAGTTGAGTTCTACAGGAATCATCCCCACTAGGTGGTTACCTTTTAAATATATGCCCCTGAAATTGAAGCAGCGGCTCAAGTTAACCGGGAGTGGTCCTCCCAATATGTTATTTGTCAGGTTGAGAAGTCTTAGCCGGTATAGATAGCCAATTTGTTGGGGAATTTCGCCGTGGAAGTGGTTGTCCTGTAACTTGATGAACCTTAGGAAGCTGAGATTTCCTATGTGAGGTGAAATGGTTCCAAACATGTTTTGATCAGTAAGATTCAAGCCTATAACTCTATGGTGTCGGTGTCCACATTCAACACCTTTCCATTGGCAAAATTGGAGAGAAGTGTTCCATGAGTTGAACACTGGGTTGTTTGGCTATTTGATGCTTGAACTCGAGGAGAGCGAGTTGGTCGGTTTGGTTTGACAAGTAAGCACTGGTCGAACCGCGTTGGCACAAAAGAAAGATAATAGAGAAAAGAGCAAATGAATGTAGTGTTAAAGAATGAATTTGCTTTGGTGTGGTGTTTTGGAGCTTCATTTTTGTGAAGTGGTTTTTTCAGGATGAGCATTTCTTGTTGCAATATTTGGTATATGTAGTAAGTGTCCCGGAAAATGATAGTGTTGGAGTACCATATACTCTCTCCAGAAGTGAAAGTGACTAATGAATAGTACACACAAAGAATTATTTGTACACACAAGGAATTCCACATACCATTTGAAAAACAAAGAATTGACGGGACAACTGGAGACAGGAGAAACTGAGTAAAATACATTAAAAGAAAAACAAAAGTAAGAGAAATTCTATTAGTGCAAGAAGAATTTCAAATTGACAACCCAAATAAATAAACTATTTTTTGAGCATTTCAATAACATCTTTAGGGACAATTTGCATATTTTATAATTGATTTTGAGTATTAAAAGTATTAACTAAAATGATAATAGCCACACAGCCTATCTCCTTCCTTGTTCAGCTAATTTTTATTCTTTTAAAAAAGAGTATCAATAGGTAAATACCTTGGAGGATTTAGTCGGTGAGTTGATTTGGCATTTTTACTACTTTTCACATTTTGATACAAACAAATTACAAACCAAAAAAATAGTTGCTAAAAAATTGTAGCCTAAATGAGTGGTTGAAAAATTATGAATATCAGATTGGCTTGAAACTTTGCATACGTGATAGACACAATAAAAATAGATTATCTAACGGTAGAATTAATAATTAAATTATGAATATGAAAAAAAAAGTTATGGATAGATATAAAAACTTTTTAATCTTACACCGATATACTTAAAGCTTCTCATATATATATATAATGTTTTTCTCCTTCAAAAAAGAATCAATTAATATCGATTCTACTAATTAATTACAACACAAGCCAATTAAAATGGCCAAACATATACTAGACCTTATCCTTTTTAAGTCATTTCAATAACATGATTACATATATTTATGACTAGAGAATATATAAAAACAAGAACTTTACTTTCAGTTTCTACGAAAACAATTACCCATTATATTTTCCAAAGAAACTAAGGGTGTTATGGAAAAACCAAAAACCAAATGAAAGAACCGTACAGAGCCGAACTTATCTGTAAAAAATCAAATTGAAAAAAACCTGAAACTAAAACCGAATATGTCCGATTCGGGTTTGGGACGTGATATTGTAAAATTGAATCGAACTAAACCAAATCATTACATATGCAACTTGAAAATAATATTACTTCACTATTTAAAATTTTGTGTCATAAAGTTTACAAGGTCTAGTGAGAAATCGACACTTAGAACTATCATGAATATTTGAACTATATTATAAATGTAAGAATTATTATCTTGCTATCCAAAATAAGTATGACCAAGTATAGAATTATTATTTTTTAACTAAAATAAGTGTTATCTTACAATTTATTTATTTTTTTCAAAAAATATATATAAAAATCGAATAAAACCAAATCGAAACCAAACCGAAAAATTTGATTCAAGTTTGAGCTTGGAAGATTTAGAAACTGAAATCGAACTAAAAATAAAATTTTAAATTCAATTTAAGTTTGAATCATGTAACTTTTATTCCCGATTAAAACTAAAATCACCGGTAAGGAAAATAAACACTCATGACTAAGAGTTACCCCAAGATAACTTTTAAAGTCTTGTTTGTAAAATAGACTTGTTAAATGGTTGGTAGTGTAATCAAAGTCTTCCCCGTAGACCAAAAAAAGAAAAACCAAATAATTCAAGTTTCTGGTTACGGAGAACCGGAATTAGCCCAGGCCTTTCACATGACTCTCACGGGAGCAGCCCTGAGATGGTTTTTTGATATGGAAAGGCACCACACGAAGACTTGGGGACATATCGTCAAGGAGTTCATGAATAAGTACGGGTCCAACGAAGATTTAGAAATTACCCGCAAACACCTGGAAATGGCCAAGCAAGGTGAAAAGGAAAGCTTCAGTGATTTCGTCACACGCTGGAGAGAGATGGCCTCCCAAATGTCCAAACGGCCCGATGAAGAAGAGCAGTTGGAGATCATACAGAAGAATTTCACTCCAGCAGTATTAAGTTGCATGGGAAAGCATGTATTCCCACACTTCAGAGCCCTGTTAAGTATGGGGTCACAAGTAGAGGAAGAGTTGGCCAAGAAAGTAGAGACCGATACCAAGAAAGCCTCATACACTGGGAGAAAGACGGCCACTTCCACCGTAAACCAACTAAGCTCATACCCCTATCAACAAAACCCATTTCAGCAGCCACAACAAACACGTCCGATGAGTTGGCCCGCACAAGGAGACTCTTCGAGTACCGAGGTTAAGAAAAGGAAGAACTTAGGCACCCTTCCCACTACCCTGGTCAAAAGCCTGGAACTACTCCGAAAGGCTGGACTAATCACTCCATTCAAGCCACGCCCCCAACCAAACCCTATTCCCAGCACCTAGAGAATGAATGAGAATTGTGCATATCATCAGGCTGCGGGCCATAACACAGAACGCTGTTTAGCTCTTTGTCACCGCATCCAAGACTTAATCGAAGATGGTACCATTTTTGCACCCGGCGGGCCCAATGTTACTAACAATCCCTTTCCCAACCATGCTCCACCTACGGGAATTAATGCCTTGACCACTGATGAAGAAGGCTTTGATCCCATAGGACTCATTCGAGATAAGCCAGCCTACAAATCACCCGTTGTGCTGCCAAAAAGGGCTCAAGTTGCACCAGGCCTCAATCCAATAATTGACCAATGGATGGCTAAAATGAATTTCCTACCTGGGCAAGGGTTAGGAAAGGCCAATCAAGGGATCTCACAACCACTCACAATCAAAACCATCCCTGAAAAATTTGGGATAGGATGGACCCAGGACAAGAAGAAACAACCATGGAAGCCCCGAGGCCTTCCCAAGGAGACAATCTGTATGACAGAGACCTCCTCTTTCAGTTGGTCGGCGGAATCAGAATCATCGGAAGCCTCAGAGGGATCAGACCCAGCATCCCTTTGGATACAGCAAATTACCCGTTCAGGAAGGGTGTATCAACCACCACCAGTAGATGTCGAGAAAGCACCTCCTCCTAAGGAAGTAAGAAATGATCGAGTACTGGAACAGTTGAAGAAAACTCAGGCACACATCACCATTTGGGGTCTCCTGGTTGCCTCCAAAACTCATAGGACCGCCTTCATCAAACTCCTAGATGATGCCGTCATATCACCAGACTCTACGCCCGAACAACTGCCCAACATGATAGGATCGCTTATAGTCCAAAGAAGTCTGTCATTCTTAGATAAAGACTTATCTTCATTGGGAAGGAAACACAGCCTGGCCCTCCATATCACTGTCCGGACTCGAGGGAAAATCTTGCCACAGGTCCTCATCGACAACGGGTCGACTATAAACGTTTGCCCCCTGAAGACCGCCAGATGCCTGGGTATCTTGGATTCAGAGCTTTCTCCATCAGCCGTAACCGTCAGGGCCTATGACAACACCAGGAGGGTCATTCTGGGCTCTCTAAAACTTGATCTCATGGTCGGTCCCGGAAACTTTCCGGCCGACCTTCAAATCATAGACATTCCCTCAAGTTTTAACCTCATATTGGGAAGAGCATGGCTACACGACATAGGAACACTCCCCTCCTCCTTACACCAAAAGATTAAGATACCATTCGAAGGAAATATAATCACCATCTAAGGAGATCCTGAAAGGACCTTGGAGGATCTGGAATTACCTGTCTTGGGCATCGGGAGTCAAAGCATACAGTTGGGAGGCTTTTCTTGCGAGCCTCAAGTGCAAGCCCTCACCACCCAGAGAATCGAGTACTTTCCCCCTGACAATATCCCCGGTCTCAGCACTAAGATCACAAATATGCTGAGAATGATGAAATACTTACCTGGAGCCAGTCTGGAAATGGGGAAGCCAGGATTACTTCAGGCCTTAGAACCAGTAACGAGGCATGAAAGAGAAGGTTTGGGGTACCAACTCACTGAAGAGGACAACCAAGAGAAAATGGGTCGAGGGCATCAGTATCCAAGTTTTAGCTCTCTGAATGGGTTTTTTGTTAAAGAAGGAGAGGACTTCCCCTTTTGCGGCTTTTAGGAGCCTTAGAGAAACAGCGATGGAGATAACCTTCTAGGATGGAAAATCTTCTATGAAGAGGACCTTTTCCTCAAGGAAAACACTATACACAGGTTCTCCACCAAGTTAACAATTAGGCCAAGAGAAGAAAATGAAGACAAGGAAGGTGAAGAGGAAGAACTGATCGGAGATCTCTTCGACATTATGGCACTAGGGGATGACGAGCCAAGAGACGATCCTGTACACTTGATACACGCTGATCCGGATTACCAAGAAAAGGGGGGAAAGAGTGAAATTGTAAGGGTGAGTGATAAGAGTGAGGGTAAGGCTAGGGATGAGTCACTCCTAGATTCACTTTTTAAACTTGTACCTATAAACACTATTATCAATGAAGAAGACTCTGTTTTGCGTTATCCTGTTAATGTTAATTCTGTAATTTCTTAAATGGAGTTGGAAAGACTAAACGAACATCCTGAACGGGACGAGCAACGTATACAGAGCGAGGAAGGAGACGCTCTTGTAATTAATCTAGAGACGGAAGAGGAAAGGAAAGAGGTCCGTATTGGGGCAAGCCTAAGTAAGACAGAAAGAGAAAAATTCACGCAAACTCTGAATGAATACGTGGATGTCTTCGCTTGGTCCTATGCTGATATGCTAGGTTTGAACAGCCAGATAGTCATGCACGAGATACACACTAAGCCAGAGTTTAGGCCCGTCAAGCAGAAATTAAGAAAACTTACGCCAGAATGGTCCCTGAAAGTAAAAGAAGAAGTGATGAAACAACTAAGTGTAGGGTTCTTGCAGGTGATCGAGCACCCTTCATGGTTAGCCAATATTGTACCCGTTCCAAAGGCAAATGAGAAGGTCTGCATGTGTGTAGATTACCGAGATCTCAATAAAGCTTGCCCAAAAGACGACTTTCCATTACCCAACATTGACTTAATAGTGGATAATACCGCTAACCATGCCTTGAAGTCGTTCGTAGACAGTTTTGTCGGGTATAACCAGATCAAAATGCACCCAGATCACCAGGAGAAGACAACATTCATCACGCCATGGGGAACGTATTGCTACACTGTTATGCCATTCGGGCTGAAGAATGCCGGGGCAACATATCATAGGGCAGCTACAGCTATTTTCATGACATGATCCATAAAGAAATAGAAGTATATGTGGACGACATGATAATCAAATCGAAGGAGAGGGAAGGTCATGTGTCTGCCTTACGAGCCTTTTTTAATCGCCTCCGTCAGTACCAGATGAGACTCAATCCGCAGAAATGTGTATTCGGGGTAACCAAAGGAAAACTCCTGGGCTATGTCGTCAGTAAGAAAGGAATCGAGGTACACCCTGCTAAGGTTCAAGCTATTCGAGATATGCCCGAGCCTAGTACCGAGAAAGAAGTCCGGGGATTTTTGGGTAATTTACAGTACATCAGCAGATTCATCTCCCAACTTACTCAGACTTGCGAACCTATCTTCAAGCTTCTAAGGAAGTCTTCACCAGGAGAATGGGACGATCAGTGCCAACAAGCTTTTGATAGAATCAAATACTACCTCTCCAAACCCCCAGTATTAGCCCCACCACAGACCGAACTGCCACTGATTCTATACCTGACCGTCATCGATTCGGCTGCAGGGGCCATGCTGGCCCAACATCTAACCGATACACAAAAAGAATAGGCCATCTACTACATCAGTAAGAAACTGTCCCCATTTGAGATAAACTACACGCCATTAGAAAAATCATGCACCGCTCTCGTATGGGTAACACAGAAACTACGGCATTACATATTGGTTTTTTCGGTCATCCTGGCATCATGAATAGATCCGTTGAAATACCTCTTCGAGAAACCAGCTCTCTCAAACCGTATGGCAAAATGGTTATTCCTACTCGCCGAATTCGACATCACCTACATGACCCAGAAGGCGGTCAAAAGCAAGATCATAGCTGATTACTTGGCCCATAATCCAATATTGGGGGACATGCTAGAAGAAGCCGAATTCCCAGATGAAACTATCATGAATGTTGAGGTCGATGAAGACTGGAAATTGTACTTCGACGGGGCCGCCAATCGAAACGAAAACGGGATAGGCATCTTGTTAGTCTCTCCAGATCAAACTCACTTCCCGGTATCATATCGTCTAGACTTTTTCTGCACCAACAATATGGCCGAGTATGAAGCCTGTATAATTAGATTAGAGATCGCACTCCAAAAGAGTATAAGGAGGATACAAGTGTACGGAGATTCGGCATTAGTAGTCCACCAAGTGCTAAAAGAATGGAAGATCAGAGATGAGAAGTTAGTACCATACCTCGCTCGATTGGAGGATGTCGCAGGAAGATTTGAGCATTCGGAGTTTTACTATGTCCCGAGGTCATAAAACAATTTTGCTGACGCATTAGCAACCCTGGCATCTATGATCGATATCCCAGAGGGGATGGAAGAGATAAATCTTACCATACAAAGAAGATTCGGACCAGCACACTGCATGGTCCTAGAGGTAGAGAATGAAAAGAATGGGGACTCAACCGTTTGGTTTTATGACGTTTGGAACTTGTTGAAGAATCATCAGTACCCCGAGCAAACAGACAAGAGAACGCGGATAGCACTCAGAAGATTATCATCAGGGTTTATACTTTGTGCCGGAAGGCTGTATAAGAGAAATTACGACGGGACCCATCTCCAATGTCTCACTAAAGAAGAATCTGTCAAAATGATAGATCAGATACATAGGGGTGATTGTGGACCTCATATGAGTGGTCATACACTTGCCCATAAAATCATCAAGCAAGGTTATTTCTGGTCTACCCTGCAGAATGACTGCGTTAACCACGTACGCCGTTGTCACAAGTGCCAAATCTACGCTAAGTCTCAGAAACTTCCTCCGAAAGAGTTGTACAATATGACTGCTCCTTGGCCTTTCGCAACCTGGGGAATCGACGTCATTGGAAAGATTTCGCCCAAAGCCAGCAACGGCCATGAATTCATATTAGTGGCCATCGACTACCTCACCAAATGGGTAGAGGCCAAGTCTTTTCAAACCCTTGATGCCAGGAAGGTTGCCCGATTCATCAGACGGAATATCATCTTCTGGTATGGGGTCCCACATGAGATCATCTCAGACAACGGCACCCATTTCGAAGAAGAAGCTAATGCAGTCATGGAGGAATACCGTATTACCCGACACAGATTCTCGCCATATAGACCGCAGACCAATGGGGCAGTTGAGGACGCCAATAAAAACCTAAAGAATACCCTAAGCAAGATGACCGACACCTGTCGAGACTGACCGCACCACTAAAGTCCTTCCTGTTGAATTAGAGGACCCCTCCCTCAGAGTAATGCTAGAGAAGCAAGTCAATGAGCTGGAGTGGGTCCAGGCACGTTATAACGAATTGGCATTGTTAGATGAGAAGAGATTGAAATCCGCATATCACCACCAAGGGTATCAGAAGAGAATCGCTTGAGCATTTAACTAGAAAGTAAAAACTCGGAGTATTAATGAGAATGACATCGTACTGAAAGAAATTCAAGAACCGGCCAGAGACCCAAGGGGGAAGTTCGGGCAGAAGTGGATAGGGCCATACATCGTCAAAGAGATTGATACAGCAGGTGCCACTATACTCGCTGACTTAGACGGACAGTTACTGCATTCACCAGTCAACATGGATCGACTAAAGAAGTATTATCAATAGATGTAACATGTATAGATAAGAACTACGTAAACCTGAGCCCCAACTCAAACTTGTGTTTATTGAAAAAATCAAAAGGGGAACGTAGACAACCTGAGAAGTGAATTCAGGCCCGGTTTAAGCATTGTAAAAAAATTTATTTCTCATAAACAGTCCTTCGTTTATTTAAAGGTGGTTCAGAACACCGAAAGTTACAAAGGAAATACAGCATACAGAAAAACTTAATCCTTAGGGGTTGGCCAAGCAGGGTCCTCAGTAGCCAAATCAATTCGAGCCTCATCCAGGATATGGTACGCAAAGACAATGCTCTCCTCTGAAGGCTCAGAATCTATAAATCGGAACCACTCCATTTGGAAGGGATCAGCTCTCCTTCCAGAGACCCCCAATGAGAACGGATGATGTCAGCCCGGATGGGCCTGAAAATACCAAAACGGGCATAGTCGAACTGACGAGTCAGTCGAGCACGCCACATTCTCTCCACTAATAACAAAACATGCTAGGTCACAAACTTAGACTCGGAAGAGAAATTGTTCAGGCCAAGGGGAATGTCCTAATGAACGTTGAACTGCCGAAAAAGACGTCCTGGGAGATAAAAGGAAGTGAACCAGAGCCCACGGAGCCGAACGTAATTCTGCCCCTCGGTACTAAGCACCATCGCCCTCAACTTCCATCAAGGAATGTTCCACCGAATAACCCAAAAATTTTCGAAGAGCCCGTCACCAGTAGCATACAAGACAGATCAAGGCCGCCGCAGTACACCCCACGCTATAAGAGACTCTCTCTTCATAATGATGAAATAACCTCACCATTTTATGGAGGTCAAGAAGCCCGTCAATAATAAAATCATCACAGGCCGCTTGGGGAATGGCTAACAGAGCAATTAACATATCTCGAGGACCGATTTCTTCTATGGGAACAACCATTGGGAGACGAACGTCAGAACACAACAGCCAGGAAAACTCCTCATAAGTAGGGTAGAGTTCATCTAGCCTGAAGCGAAAAAGATAATCAACAGGGCTCCAGAAATACAAAACACTTAACAAAAAGGAAAAATCTACAGGACGATGCCACCAGCCCGCTAAAGGACTGAATGCACCAAAGTTCAAGCCATTCTCAGAAGATATCAGAGCATCTCGGGCTTTAACATAAGAAAAATCAGAATTTGCGCGATATGAAGACATTTTGGGAAAGTGTGGGGATGAAGGAAGGAGGATAGGTGTATTTATAGCAAAAAAGAGGGTCATGTACTTGTTTATCGCGCGACAAACCTACATCCAAGAGAGATTGTCGCGCGACAATCCTATTTGGTGTCCCCCTATTTTTGTCCTTCTTACACATAAGAGTCATTCTTGCCAAAAGAATCACTTTTGAATGCATTTTGTGCTCACTATGTTCTTTTGCAGGGACCCTAAGTATCATTACGCTACAAGGTATGGCTCCTAAATTACTGATTCATATAAATATATTTATTCACAGATAATGTATAGGTGTATATCATCAGACATAAATAAAGATCTTTCATAAATTCAATAAAAGAACAGCTTTCAAAACTAAATCTCTGTTTACATGTCTAGAAAATGAAAACCACATATCTATCTAGACTAACTAAATGCAGAAAGGAAAAGCTAATCTATCCGAGTGCGTTTCGACACACTCTCACTATCACCCGAACCCTTCTCAGGAATGGGATCAACCACTGGGACGCCCTGAGGTGCTGCCTGAGAAGGCCTCGTCAACTGAACCGGAGCTGTAGGGCGGATCACTGAAGACCCTGAACGCCTCGAGGTCCGGCTACTGCTCCTCCGAGACTCAGTCCGAGCGCGAGAGGAGGACAGAGGATCATGTGCCCGCATGGAGACATCGATCGCCCTCTGATAGTAGCGCATGTATATCGTGGGGTCTCGACTAACGTACTAGAGCAGGTTCTAGCTGTAGAGATACTGGAAATGCCAAGCTCTCAGATCCGCTACACGCACGCTCACCCGCTATAAAAGAAAAGAAAAAAAGAATTAGCACAGTTAAAATAAATAAATACGAATATGAAGGGATATGGAAGGAAGCATGTGCCTCATCATCAGGGTGACCACCCAGGTAGTCAAACGTATCCTTGGGAAGAGGATACTCGGGCACCGTATACCAACGTAGACCGACACCGACATAAGAAATATCCCGAGGAAGTGGCGGTAGATCTATCGGAGGAGCAGACGAACCCGCCGGTATAGAAACAGAAGTGGACCCAC
Organism: Lonicera japonica; assembly: GCA_021464415.1. Taxonomy (NCBI): domain Eukaryota; kingdom Viridiplantae; phylum Streptophyta; class Magnoliopsida; order Dipsacales; family Caprifoliaceae; genus Lonicera; species Lonicera japonica. The sequence goes on along the minus strand of JAKCWG010000808.1, from coordinate 258,635 downwards.
CCTCCTCACAGATCGGGAACAAGGGAGGCTGGGAAGAAGAACCACCATTACCAGGAGAACGGGCCGGAGGGCCATGGTAGCCGATGGAAGTGGAGTCAGCGTAGCATAAGTGCAGACGCCGGAGGATCCACGACGGCCGTCGCTCTCAAAGGCGGGACCCCGCTGGAAGGAGTAGTCACAGCAGCAGGAGGGGTCCGCCCAAACTCCTCATAGTCGAAATCCGCAGGCTCCCAGGATCGCTCAGAGAAAGCTGCTCCCTTTCTCTCAGCAGCCTCAAAAATAACCCCCGGAGATACTGATGGACCAGTAGGAAACTCAAAGCCCTCAATACCCTGCTCCCTCATGGGGGTAGTCTGGGGAGGCTGCTCTGGAACAGTTGCTGCCTCACCTCCCTCGCCTCCTTCGAGTCTATCATCTACGCCCTCGGCAGCAGTAGGAATACCCCTCTCTCCCTCGGGGTCATCATCGTCAGAATCCAAAATGTTGTCCTTCTGATCAGGGACAGGAGGCAGATGACCGGGAACCGTCCTGAACAAGTGAGTCTATCCCCGTATATAGTTGGGATCGTCTCCCAACGCCCGGTATCTCTCATAGAAGACCCGTCCTCGAGTCTCCTTCGGCTCCCTCATCAAATAATGGGCAACAAAGGCAGTATAGTCTCCCTCCTTAGTAAACGTCTAAAAGCCGAGTCCATCAACCAAGGCCTGCACCGTCACCGGGTCAATCTCGCCCATCCATCTCATCAGAACCGGTGGAAATAAAAGAACTCGGGGCCACTGGGCCAGGGTATGCTGGCGAATAACTCTCTTGCCCAAGTAGAAGTGAAGGCCATACTCATCCCTGATAAGCCGCCTGGTCCTCGAGGCAGTCAGAGCACGACCATATCCAAAATGGAGACCAAGATCACCCTAGGGGGCCCACTCAATCTGAAAAAAAACAAATTTTTATTTCAATTATTTTATTTACCATTTATCTATTTGAAAAGAAAGAATACTAAAGTACTTACATGCTCCTCTAATAGGTCGTGGATCGCGGAAGCTCCGGTCTCCCGAGTCTGATACACATAAGGAGCTCTATAGTTCCCCACGATGAATCGGCGGAGAAATGGAAACTGGTCCTCGTTCTCAACGAGGAGATCCACCTGGGCGCGACCCAGATGGGTATACGCCACGAACCAACTCTGAAAAGAAGACATAAAAGAATATCAGCAACAATCAACAGATGATGTATAAAGGACTGAAGCAAAAATAAAAGGACAAAAGTATATACCTCCCACAGCAAAGAAAAGCCCTTAAGGTTCAGGGCTAAGTGGCGAGAAACCTGGTCCATAGCATTGTAAAGAACAGCAAGAATAAAGACGCCCCAGTCATAGTCGAACATGATGCTAAAATCCCGGAGATAAGGCAGCCACCAGAGATGGGCGTGTCCCCCCCATGGGCCTCGAACAGATCATGGAGCGTTAGTAAGAGGAAGACGCGGGCATACTGACGCGCCTCCTGATGGATCATCAGCGCTCCAGAAGCAACTAGCCGGGCTCTCTCTATGGCTAGCCGCGTAACCAAAATCGCCCGGGGAATCGAATCACTAGAACTCCGTCGCTCCGGAAACCATCCAAGCGTGCCAACAATGCCCTCTGGCGTCAAACGCAAGGGGACATCAATCTGTATAGGGACCCCCCTGAAGGAATCCCGGTCAAAGCAAATAAGTCGAGGGGGTTCATCGTCATCTCCCCCCAGCTCCAGTGGAAGGTATGAGTGGTGTCCCACCAGTGGCAGGCCAGTGCCGACACCAACACAGGCGCCCTAGATACCCGCTCAGGGAGGGCGTCAAAAAGAGGACCAAATAGAGTCACAAGGAACAACTCCTGGACAGGGGCAGGTGCCTGTCGCCACTATAAGGAAATAGAGTTGGGAGAACCCCAACCTCGGCCGACCCACTACAGACAAAATGGAAATATAAATATGAGAAACCTGAGGGTACTTTCGTGTAATTATGAGAGTTATGGGGTTATAAGGGTAAATTATGTAATTTTCCAAACCTGAGGATACTTTGGTGTAATTATGAGAGTCATAGGGTTATAAGGGTAAATTATGTAATTTTCCAAACCTGAGGGTACTTTGGTGTAATTATGAGAGTTATGGGGTTATAGAGGTAAATTATGTAATTTTCCAAACCTGAGGGTACTTTGGTGTAATTATGAGAGTTATAGGGTTATAAGGGTAAATTATGTAATTTTCGAAACCTGAGGGTACTTTGGTGTAATTATGAGAGTTATGGGGTTATAGGGGTAAATTATGTAATTTTCCAAAACCTGAGGGTACTTTGGTGTAATTATGAGAGTTATAGGGTTATAAGGGTAAATTATGTAATTTTCCAAAACCTGAGGGTACTTTGGTGCAATTATGAGAGTTATGAGGTTATAGGGGTAAATTATATAATTTTCCAAAACCTGAGGGTACTTTGGTGTAATTATGAGAGTTATAAGGTTATAAGGGTAAATTATGTAATTTTTTAAACCTGAGGGTACTTTGGTGTAATTATGAGAGTTATAGGGTTATAAGGGTAAATTATGTAATTTTTCATACCCGAGGGTACTTTGGTGTAATTATGAGAGTTATGGGGTTATAGGGGTAAATTATGTAATTTTCCAAAACTTGAGGGTACTTTGGTGTAATTATGAGAGTTATAGAGTTATAGGGGTAAATTATGTAATTTTCCAAACCTGAGGGTACTTTGGTGTGATTATGAGAGTTATAGGGTTACAGAGGTAAATTATGTAATTTTTCAAACCTGAGGGTACTTTGGTGTAATTATGAGAGTTATGGAGTTATGGGTACATTATGTAGTTTTCTAAAAACCTAAAGGGTATCACAAGTAAAAGTATGTGTTCACTAAATCGGACGTTATTTCTAGACAGACATGCATACTAAATACGGGAATTATTTTAATAAAATGCAGAAAACGACAGAAATAATCTAAAAACACGAAAGGAAGGCGTACCAAATAACGTCGACGGATCTCGTGAGAAACAGGCTCCATCAGGAGCCATGGAACATCCGGGACTGGAGTAGCCCGGGTGACGTCTCGGTAGACCACCGCCCGACCGCAGTCCACCCCGTCCTCACCGCACCAGTCAAGGTCCGCCCAATCATCGTGGTGAGGACTGCAATGGAGAACTCCCTGAGCATCAGTGAAAGTAACCTCCTCTTGGTCACCCTCAAGTCGATCTGGCTGTGTAGGATCCATCGGTATAGGGGTAGGGTGGCAGAGAAGTCAGAAAAGTCGAAAAAGCGCCAGAGCTTTCGCGCGTAAGAGAAGAGAGAATGAGAGCTAGAGAGAGAAAGAGAGAGGAGAGAATGAGGTGGAATGAGCATAGCCTGGGGTTTATATAATAGCCCAGTTTGTCGCGCGAGAAATGGGCTCTTTGTCGCGCGACAAAGAGCTACCGAGATGTCGCGCGACAATATGGTCCTCTTCCCTGATTTTTTGACCTTTGTCTCATTTTTTCTCTTGCAGGAAGGCTTCTGAGAAATAGTTTTCGAAACCTTTCTAAATACCGAACACTCATGATGAAAATTCAAGGAGAAGACTTCCAAATCATCTCTTCGAAAATACGAAAGCAAAATACAAGCGGAGAATGAGACGGGAATAGAAAAAAATTGAAAGAGTAGAAAAGAGAAACAACCCGCATGAATGCCCAGAGCGAGCAAGAGAAACAGAAATGCAGAGTGACAGGAAGAGCCACACCAAAAGTGACAGCTTGGCAAAAACCGGCTCAGGGCTTCGTTTTGGGTGAGTAAGGCTCCTGATCACAACAAAGGGATAAAAAGACTCTTGGTCAAAAACAGAGAAGGCTAGGAAAAGTCTTTTCCGAAAGAGGGAGAAATAAGGACATCGAAAAAATAGAAAACAATGTGGGCCGACCAAAAAGAAGAACTAAAGAGAAATCAGAGATCAGAGATTGAACTTTCAAACAAATTTTCTTTCCAGCACAATACAGAAGAGATGATTTGGAAAACCTTGAATCATCACTCTGCGAAGAGCAAAAGAAATCCGAAAACTGCTTTCTGAGAGAAGTATCTTCACTCGGGGAAAACATAAGAGTTCAGAAAGATACAGGAAAACAGACATCCGAATAAAGATTAGACTCCGAGAAGCTCTTTTGACTCTCACAAAAAATTCCTCTCTCTCACTCTAGCAATCCAAAGAAAGAGATAACCAAATTCTCCAAATTACAACACAAGCCCTCCTCGAGGCAAATCACGAGCACAAGCCCTCGCCTGAGGCAAAAATACTCACAAAAAGCCCTCGCAGAGGTAATTTCCCTTTTACAAGAACAAAAAAGCCCTCCCAGAGAGGCACAGTGGAGTAATGGTAGTCCTCTCACCTGAGGCCATAAGATCAAAGCCTTCCCAGAGAGGCACAGTGGAGCAATGGAAGTCCTCCCACCTGAGGCCAGAAGATCAAAGCCCTCCCAGAGAGGCACAGTGTAGCAATGGTAGTCCTCCCACCTGAGACGAGAAGATCAAAAGCCCTCCCAGAGAGGCACAGTGGAGCAATGGTAGTCCTCCCACCTGAGGCGAGAAGATCAAAGCCCTCCCAGAGAGGCACAGTGGAGCAATGGTAGTCCTCCCACCTGAGGCGAGAAGATCAAAAGCCCTCCCAGAAAGGCACAGTGTAGCAATGGTAGTCCTCCCACCTGAGGCGAGAAGATCAAAGCCCTCCCAGAGAGGCACAGTGGAGCAATGGTAGTCCTCCCACCTGAGGCGAGAAGATCAAAGCCCTCCCATAGAGGCACAGTGGAGCAATGGTAGTCCTCCCATCTAAGGCGAGTGGAGCAAATAAAAGCCCTCGAAAGAGGTGATGAGGTAACAAAGGCCCTCTCCGGAGGCAAAACCAAACACAAAGCCCTCTCCGGAGGCATTTACGAACACTTTTTTGCATACACGCACTTAGAGTTCTTGTGGGAGCCATGGACCACGGTCTCTTCCAATCGCCTCAATTCCTTGCAAGCAAGGAGCTTGAGTCGAGAGGGTCTGTAGACACCCCGATCCGTGACCCCCGCAAGAACCCTAATGACTTTCGAGAGGTACTGTTCTTGGAAGTCCGGGACCCACCCGAGTACCCAAAACTGCCCGAAAGAGTCTGTCGGCCAAACAAACCTAATTTTTAGAGAAATTGTTGCACGACAAATGAGTATGTCGGACGACAATCTCCTCTATGTCGCGCGACAATCTCCCCTTACACCAGACCATCCACTTTCTGACACATCAGTCTGTCAGAAACATCACTTCAGCCGTATGTCGCACGACATTGGACACATTGTCGCGCGACACTTGCCCTTTCTGGGGAGATGTCGCGCGACATACTATTCCCAGCACTATAAATAGGCCAACACCCCCATGGGTTCAAGACAACAATTTGGGATCTGAGAATTCTAAGCTTTAAATATGATTTTCTAGTCTTTCGTCAAGCATTTTCTATAATCGTCTTATCTCTGAAGAATTATCGAATCTATTCTCGACACTCGACGTGTCCCGTCTCTGAAATTGAATTCTCGAAAATATCTAAAGAAGGAAAAGATCATTATCGCCGGAGCTCTCTCTGTCGTATTATATTTTCTTTCTTATTATTATTCTCGTCGAGAAGGTAAAGAAAAACCTCTTCTAGTATCTAAACAAGATATCTGTGTACTTGTTTTATTTCCGTTGTTTTGTCCACATTTTATTTGAATAAACTTATTGCCAAGTTACAAATAGTCTACTATTTTCAAAACAAAAAGACCCTGATAAAACTATTTACAAAACCAGAAGAGTAAGTACATTATCATCCGGATAAAATTTTGTTTTCAAAACCCGGACCGATAAAACTTACTTAGGAATTAAAAACTCAGTATATCCTGTCTCCACCATAGACTGTGATATGTCTGGTAGAATTCCCCTCAAGAATTCTAATTTCATATGGAATTAGTCCCGATACAAGATCCGAACTTTTTCAAAAGAAGTTAAAATCCGAGAAAACCGTTATTATCTGAGAAATAATACGGGAAACTCTCTTTTGAAATAAAATAGCTTTTGTCACTTGTATTTACATTTTTCAAAACAAAACATTGGATCTCGGAACACAAAGGTTTTTCATACCCTTTCCCATTTTCCTCGAAAATTAGGTTTTTTTATTTGGAAAGTAGTAGACTGTCAGTAAAAGCATCCAAGTTTTTCAAGATAAAATAAACATATAAATCCACTAGAGACCGAAAGGGTGGAATGGGTGCTTAACACCTTCCCAAATCGTAATATAGTTCTCGAACCCTATAGAATCCTAATTTCGTAGACAAACGTGTAAAGAAAGGCTTATCTGTAGCCTTTCCTCTAACACAACTATTTTGTTCGTTTTCTTGTAAAACGTATTGGCGACTCTGAACGTACCCTTTTGCATCTAGAAATAGGATAGAGGGACACCCGATATGAATTATCAACATATAGAAGCAAATGGAACAACGAAATCCTTTCCGATGTTTCAGACTCCCAAACTAGAGGCTGAGAACCTGGGGTCGCATTTGCGGATTCTCACAAGGCTCCTACTTGGTCAAAATTGAGCGCGAAATAGGAAAATCGCTAATATTTGTTCATTCGGTGACATTGTAGCAACGCGCTGACTTCGTCGAATTTTTGAGAATTATCTATCCATTTCTTCCTCATTTCAACACCACTGCCGAGAACTCTCTAGAGAGAGTTTGAGAGTTCTATTTAGAGAGATTCAAAGGATCATTTAAACACACATCATCACCAACCAAAATTACCATTTAATCAACACTAAAACCTCCATCTACAATCACTATTCATCTCATTCTCCATCCTCCTCCATCTCCATAGCTAGGGCTTGAGAGGAAAATGTGGAATTTTGCGATTTGGAGACTTAGGACCTGACTTAAGCTTCAAGACTCGAGGAATAAACTTCGTAGAGGTGGGAATCAAATTCCTAAACTTGTTTTCTACTTTATTACTTCTTAATCATAATTTTCCTCATGAATACCTATATATATATATCTAACATGTGAAGAAGGGATTTTTGAATACACGAACTTACTCTGTTTTCAAGAGGCAATTGATGTTTTGAATAGCCTATATATGATTTTAAATAGATGATTAGATAAGATTTAATGATTTAACACTTGGTGTGGTGAAATTGTATAAAAACCCTAACTTTGATAAAAGAGGGTTTTGGGTACATCAACATATATTGCTTCAATAATGAAATTAGTGATTTGGATGACCTATATATAAATATATAAATTAATTAAGTTACTCGTTTCAACGAGGATATTCAGCTGATCGTCTGTTTCACTCAAAAACCCACTCGAAGCCACATGAACATTGATGATTTTGTCATAAAAGCCAATAACTTTACTAAAGGGTTCAAGTGGTGAATTTTATGTTGTGAGGTTGGTGTTTGGGATTTGTTGAACTATCCAGAAATGGATGTATTTATATTTCCCCGTTGGTTACATCTTAAAGTTATATTTGAAATGTGATAAATGCTGATATGGCATGGTTATTTCTTTTATGAGTTGTTCGACGAGATCTCTCGATTATGCTACAATGAAGCTAGTCCATGAATGGTCCCGGGTTGCTCTAACGATTAAGCCATAAGTTGGGCCATAGTGCTCCTGGGTGAAAGACCTGAAACCGTGCACGAAAACTAACGGTAGGCCCCGCTGCCGTGTGGGTGAAAGGCCACGAAATGCAGACCCGGTTGTACGTTTGGATACCTTACGAGATACTCGAGAATTACCATTAGGCCCTGCTGCCGCGTGGGTGAAAGGCCACGAAATGCAGACTCGGTGATAGAAGATTGCGAGACTACGGCTTTATGTTTTGGAGAGAAACTATATACGATGTGCCATTAATTTTCAAGATTTTATGGGGTTGATTTTATACAAAGTTTGAGAAATATTCTTAGATGGCATTACCTATGTTTTAAATTGACAAAAGTACTTCCTCCAAACTGTTATATATATATGTATTTATATACAAATTGATTACCTTACATTATCACCCAAGAAAAATGGGTTTCCTACTGCTTTATGTAACAGACTTCTGTATATTGTTTCGTGAATAAATTTAAAGTATGATTCCCACTGAGTCTCTCGACTCATCCCACGTTTTTCCCACCAGTTGTTTATGCAGGTTCTTCCGAAACGGGGAGAAGTGAGGACGCGATCTCTTAGTCTGCCTCTGTACCTTAGACCTTAGAATTGGTCCTTTTGTTTTGTATCAGATTTTATTTTGAATTCAAGTTTTGCTATTTGATCAAGAATATATGTATTGTACCTTTTATACCTTGTGGAGATTATATATTCTATATTTGGGACCTCGTTGGAAGCTAGCTATAAATTGTAGTAACCCCTATTTGGTTGTAAACAAATTTTGGTATATTAGAAAGCATTTAGTTACGTAGATTGAGAGTTATATTTTTAATTCATAGGTTTTAGACTTATTGAACTTAGAGGCTCCTCATGTTCAATTTTCTCAAATTGGATTTTACACAAGTGACATTTCCACTGTCGGCGTACGGCACCCGTGACGAACCGGGTCTCGGAGGAAAAATCCTCGAAACGGGATTCGGGGCGTTACACGGGCATTGTCGAGGAAGATGATCATGGGGAGAGCTCGAGTACTCGATGAGTAGGGCTTTGTTAGCCCTTGACTGTAAGTTTGTGGAGCTTGGAACATTAATGTGTAAAGCTAGCTAGACTTTAATCATTAGTCTTGGAGTTTCAGAACATCATTGTGTAAGGCTGGTTAGACGTTGATCTTGAGTAGTAGTTCAAAGAAGCTAGATCTCGGATGCTAGTCATTGAGCTCGAACATCAATATGTAAAGCTCATTAGACATTAGAGGCAAGTCGTAGAGCTTAGAACATTAATGTATAAAGCTCGCAATACTTTTGGTCATAAGTAGTAGAGCTTTGGGCATTAGTATAATAGTTTGATTTAGCTTGAGCCCTTTCCAATTGGATTTAAATTCTCGATTTCACTTCAGCTTTGTGAAAGTTTGATATCCGCTGAAAATTTCTTTAATTTCCTGTTTTGGTTTGTCAGACGAACTTGATGAAAATTACATTCAATTGTAATTTTTTTGGGAGCTCGTCCATTTTACCTACAATAAATATCATTGATCGTAAGAAAATGATACAATTTTAGATATATCAATACAGAGAGAAATATCATATATGAGTTATTTAAAAGCAATTTATCTCTTCTTTTGGGTTTTATCCCATTAGGTTAACCGTAGCCGGATTCCTGAATGATTATTGCCACTGCTTGATTCGTCTGTTTTTCTCATGATTTTTTAGAGCGTAAGTGTCGACGGGGGTTTTATACATTAAACAAGTGTTCCGAAGATATTCCACTTGAGTTTAAAGTATGTCTGTTTCTCAGGGCTTTCCGAAATGTAAGTGTCCTTACTAAACCGACCTCTAGCGAGGGTTTCATACTTTAAACAAGTGTTCCGGAGATATTCCACTTGACTGTTTAAAGTATGCCTATTTTTCTCAAGGCTTTCTAGAGTGTAAGCGTTCTTACTAAACCGACATCTAGCGATGATTTTATACTTTAAACAAGTGTTCTGGAGATATTCCACTTGAATGTTTAAAGTATGCTTGTTTCTCTCAGGACTTTCTGGAGTGTAAGCGTTCTTACTAAACCGACCTCTAGCGAGGGTTTTGTATTTTAAACAAGTGTTCCGGAGATATTCCACTTGAGTTTAAAATATGCCTATTTTTCTCAGGGCTTTCCGGAATGTAAGCCCGCTCCTTAGAGCCTAGTGCGCTTACTTTTGTGATTGTTTTTTGTTAACATTATTATTGTTCTTGTTCAAAGTTAAAGTAACTTGCCAATAACATTTTTCACAACCAAGTTTATAAATTGAATCAAAACTATTAATTTAGTAGAATGATTATGTCAGAATAATTTAAAATTACTAATTTAAGACATTTCAAAAAATATGAGTATTAATTTAGACTCAAAAGTAAATAACACTTCAAACTAAAAAAATAAGAACAAAATAAAAGTGAGAGAAAATGTTGAAATGGTTTCCGACAGAGATGAGATCAATGCCTAGGGAAAGGAAAAAAGTTGGACCCTCATTCTAAATTAGATAGAGTTAGAGAAAAAATAAAAAAAGAGGCCGGTGAAAGCTCCTCCGTTGGATTGCCAATAATAATTCTTGACCATTGGATTTTGTCTGTTGTAGTCACATCAATGGAGTTTTGTTTTACACTATAGATTTAGTGAAAGAGAAAAAATACGTAGAGTGTTGAGAGAAATTCTTGTATCATTTTACTCACATATTTAAAGATATTTACGGAACCTTGTTAATATATGTTATGTTCTTCATTTCTCAGGGAATGTTGATAAAATATTCCACATGCAGTATATAGCAAATCTATGGCTGAAGCAAGTATTAAGAGAAGAGCCAGAGATGTAGGCTCGAACTCTATGAGTGACAGTTTTAAATTGCATGCTCAGAATGGCTGCCAGAGCCCTCTTCCCTACGATCTTTCTTGGAACTCGTTCCACCCACCTACACATAAATATTTTTATTTGAGATGGAACTATTATTTTGAAAACTTGTTACACTCTTGTGACCATTTAAGCTGGGCCCATGGAAGGAACATCATTTATTAGCTTCTTTTTGCCCTTATCTATCTCATCCACAGGCGGAGCCATATTGGGGCAAGTGGGGGCGAGCGCCCCACTTGGTTTTGAATATTTTTTTTGTATATGGGGTATTTTTTGAAAATTAAAATATATATAGGAACTTTTGTGTAGAAATTTATACTTGAAGGTAACCAAAATGTAAGAGAACAAAATTATATATAAGAATCTTATTTTTCTAAAATGCTTATCAATTTTACAAGAGGCTATCCCTTATAAACTCATCATTTTTTCCACAAAGTTCCCATGTGGGACTAACACATTTTCATTACATTTTGTTGACCTTGAAGGTCTTAATCTTATTTTGATAATAACAATAAATTAATCATGTGTAATTTAACATGTTCTTGATTTAAGATTATAGATTTCTTATTTGAAAAATCAAGAATAGCATGATTCCTCAAAGGAAGTTTGACAAGGATCATTCAATCAATATCCGATCAAGTCAACGAAGCATTCGACTAAAACCGATCTACCCGAATTCAGATCATTATTCTACAAGCGTTGGACAAGACAAGAAGATCAATCTCATCACCCACAAGCTAGCAATGCAAATCCATGAAGCACAAAGATCAAGAATCATATGCAAAAGCTTCAAGGGAAAAGCTTTAAGTGAAGAATCAATTTGAAGAAACAAATCGAAGCATTCGAAGACTCATCTATTCGGTAATTGAGTGTTTGCTTAGGATTAATGTAAAGTTTCTTAATTGATTGATTATATAGCTCAAACATATTCTTACATCTTTTAAAGATTGATTCAAACTAGCTTGAAATTAAATTTATTTGAAAAACATCATTTTACAAAAACCGAGTTTCAAAATAAATTCATATTAATTTTAAATGATCATATTTTAAGCTATAATAAAAATGGGTATCTTAAAAACATATATTTGAGGTTCAAAAATCATTAGAATTTTATTTGGAACTAAATTATTAAATTGGAAAAATATTTTTATTTTTCGTTTAAAATTCGCTTAATTTTTGCCCAGTTTTGATCTAACGGTAAAATGGAGGCCTTCCCGAACTCCGATCATTTTGAAATTTTTACAGTAGTTAGAAAAAATCTCCTGGCAATTTTGACCAAAATTTGAGTATGATCCAACGGTCTAATTGAGAGAAATTAACAAAACAATGTTGAATTTTTTGTCAAAACTAGCTGTTGGAAAGTTTGAAAATGTATACCTTGGAGCCAAAACCTCTCTTAATCATCCCCAACGGCCATATGATTTTGTAAGCTATAAATATGATGTCTTATACATGTTTTAACACACTTGAATCATTCTACAAACTCATTTTACATATATACAAAGTTATTCAAGTATTCAATTCATTTAATTGATCAATCTTTCATTTTTGAGCTATATACTTTGATCAATTTTGATATCTCTTAGTGTGAGCTTCATTTGTATTTTGTTATACACAAGAGAGATATTGTACATTGGTGTTAGCCACCAAAACGTATTCAAATCATATTTGTGAGAGTTGTATCTCATAGGTTAGCAAGAGGGTATCTTGTGAGAGTATTGTGGTGTAGCAATACTTGTAGAGTGTGTGAGAAGAATAGACTTGTAGTGGTTTGATCTTCACCCGGAAGGAGATCAGTTTTAGTGAAAGTTCTCGGGGAACTAACCGAGCGCGGAGTAGGGGGAACAAGCCGAACCGTGTGGACAAAAAATTTTCGACTTCAAATTGGTTCAATCTTTCTTACTCAATCTCTTTATTTATTTGTTATATTAATTTATTGAAGTTGCTTATATTATTGCTTATTCTTGGGATTGATTATTTAATTGATTATTTTCCTTGATAAACTTATTTAACTAAGTTACTTTGTTTAAATATTTTAAAAACGTTTTAATTCCGCATTATGTTTTTAAAAGCCTATTCATCCCCCCTCTAGGGTATTTTCCGACCTAGAATTGGTATCAGAGGTTGTACTCTTATTTTGATTTAACAATCTTAGAGTTTATGATCATGTCTATTTATCAAGGAACCGGAATCAACGAAGGTTCTTCCACCACTAGACCGCCTCTATTTGATGACAAAAATTATAGTTATTGGAAAAGTCGTATGTGTACTTTCCTTCAAGCTAGTGATTTTGAACAATGGAAGGTTACACTTATTAGACCTTATAAGATTACCAAAACCGATTAAAAGGGTATAGTCACTCCTAAATCTATTTCCGAATATGATGAGAATGATATTAAGAAAATCCAATTTAATGCTAAAGCCTTGAATGCTCTACATTGTGCATTAACTATAGATGAATACAACAAGATTTCTAGTTGTAAAACCGCCAAAGAAATTTGAGATAAATTAGAAGTTACCTATGAAGGAACATCACAAGTTAAGGATGATAATATTAATATGCTTATTCATGATTATGAACTTTTCAAAATGGAGCCTAATGAATCACTTGCCTCTATGTATAGTAGGTTCTCTATTATTACTAATGCTTTAGATCTTCTTGGAAAGGAATATTCAAATGAAGAAAAGATTCGAAAAATTCTTAGAACACTTCCCAAGAAGTGGAGACCTAAAGTAACGGCTATTCAAAAAGCCAAGAATCTTAAGACGCTAAGCATGGATGAACTCTTGGGTTCACTTAAAACCCATGAGAAGGAATTGGCGAAAGAAGAAGAAAGTGATTCAAAAGCCAAAAAGTCACTAGCTCTCAAAGCAACTCAACTAGAAGATGATGAGGAGTTGATGGTAGGAGATGAGGATATGGCTCTTCTTTCTAGAAAATTCATAAAATTTCTAGCTAAGAAGAAGAAGTTTCAAGGAAAAGGAAACATCTTTGATTCTTCATCAAGAAGGAACAATGATCGATCTATTCAACCAAGAGTTGAAAACGAAGAAGAAAAGAAGTGCTTCCATTGCCATGAACCAGGGCATTTCAAAACAAATTGCCCGGTTAGAAGAAATGAAAGAAGAGATAAAAGAGACAAAGCCTTCAAACAAGTAAGACACGCCCTCAAAGGCACTTGGAGTGATTCCGAAGAAGGCGAGTCCGATGCCAACTCTAGCGACGAGGAAACGGCTAACCTTTGCCTTATGGCAAGAGACGATGAGGTACACTCTTCTTATGACTCATCTAGTGATGATAATGCCTCTATTACTAATGATATACATGATGAGAATGACTATGAAGAATTATATGATATGTTTGAAGAATTGCATAAAAAATTTAAAACTTTGTCTAAAATGTATGCAAGCCTCAAAAAGGAAAATTTAATTATTTCTAGCAAGTGTGAAAACTTTGAGAAAGAAAATGTATTTTTGAAAAATGAAAACAAAACCTTGAAGAAAGGAAAAGAGAAAGAAACTCCAAACTCACTTGTATTAGAAAATGTCAAATTGAAAGATCAAGTGGATGACTTAACTAATAGTCTAGCCAAGTTCACTAAAGGAAAGGATAACTTGGATACATTATTAGGAATGCAAAGGTGTGTTTTTGACAAAGCCGGTTTGGGCTATAACCAAATTGACAACCAAAAGGATTACAAAAACTTTTTCAAAACATACACACCTCATGATCACACTCATCTTTGCTCATATTGTGGTAGAAATACTCATTACGTGGATCATTGTTATTATAGGAATGAAAGTTTTCCTAAAAGAAAGCTTGCTTGGGTTCCAAAAGGAACCATTATGTTTGCTAACCCAAAGGGACCCAATACATTTTGGGTACCAAAGGAGAAGTTACTTAAGGTTATGGTGTAGGTGTGCTTGAAAGACAAAGGTAGCAAAATCAAGTGGTTCTTGGATAGTGATTGCTCAAAACACATGACGGGAGAAAAAAAACAAATTTGAGTCTCACTCCTAAACAAGGAAGTAACGTCATATTTGGAGATAACGCTAAAGGTAAAATTATTGGTATAGGTAAAGTTTGTAAGAAATGTTCTTATATTGATAATATTCTACTAGTTGATAGTTTAAAACATAATTTGCTTAGTATTAATCAATTGTGTGATAAAGGTTATGAAATTATTTTTAAATATGAATGTTGCATTGTTAAAAATATTAGTGATAATTATATCTTGTTTGTTGCTTATAGATCTAATAACGTATATACTCTTGAACTTGATGATTTGTCTCAACAAGATGTTAAATGTTTATCCGTATTGAATGATGTTTCTTAGTTATGGCATAGAAGATTAGGTTATGCTAATATGAATTTAGTTCACAAATTATCTAAAATGGAATTAGTTAAAGGATTGCCTAAAACTAAACTTATTAAAGATAGAATTTGTGATGCTTGTCAACTTGGTAAACAACACAAGTCTTCATTTTGCATGTTATTATAAACTAACAATAATTTTGCAGTCTAAAAATTACTATTTATCATTCAAAGAAAAGAAGGGAACAAAATCTGAAGATCTTCAGCATCAAAATTCAAAACAGCATCGAGACTAGAAGAAGAATAATCAACAAAATTATGCTCCATATCTAATAGAGATGTCCAATCAGGACTCATTGGCTCGGCAACCTCCACAATAGTACCACTTGGAGAAAATTGTGATGAATGGCCTTCCAAAGCAGCTTGGTAATCTGACAGAGTCAGATATGCCGGCAAACCCACATTAGTTCGAAAAGCACCATGGTCTGAAAGATTCCCGATAGTCAGAAGAATTTCAGGTGCAACATTTTCTACTAACGATAGGGGCCCTGTAGAACTTTTAGGAGGAACAAAAGAAAAGCATTGGTTAGCGCTAGAAGACTCTCCTAATCGAACCTCTAATGTTGTCACTCGTGATTGCAAAGCCTCTAACACTGTCACTCGTGATTGTAACTCTTGTACCTTCTGTTCAAGAGAAACAATGAGCACAGTACAGCTTTTACTGGGATTCTCGACTCTCGCCTTAGCTTCAAAAAGAAATGAATAGAGAGTCTCAAGATATTGATGTTTAGGAATATCTTTTAAAATATTTGCAACACTATTTACCCCAAAAACGGTGAAGATTGTACGATAATCTTGACAACTAATCACATCCATAAAAATTTGTGCATATTCACACCATGGCTGGCATTTCTTGCGTTTATAAATGCAAGCAGCACAAGACGAACCGGTACAACGGAAGGTATTCGGCATACTTGTGATTTGCTTTCCCTTACTCATGGGTACCTCCTATAAAAGTTATAAGAAAAAAATGGATCTCGAGGAAGATAACAAGAAAGAGGGGACAAGAGGCATCTAGCAATTAAAAGAATCCCGAAAACGAAAAGCTGTCATCCCAAAAGGTCAAAAAAACAGCGCCCCCCGCGTGCATCTAGAGTCCACCGCCCTAGCATGGTCTAGATCCCTCTTTGATGTTGACATAGGGGGAGAAAATGTGCGTAATGTTGATGCTGCGGTAAAAGGTGAGATTTTTTTTGCTGCGGTAAGATTTTTTTTCTGCTATGGTAAAATTTTTTATATCGACTTTAAATATTGTGGTAAGACTTTTAAATGCTTTATGTCTTTAATATCCATACTTGTTTTCTTTTGCATGTTATATTTCGTGTTTTGACATTTTATTGAGCCATTAAAAAAAACAAAAAAAAATGGCAAAAGATGGAGAGGCATACACACCTTGGCCTTATAGATGAAGCACTCTTGGAGTTACCATTTTCTCTCTGTGGCCTTGATCCCTTTTTGATGTTGCCATAGGGGGAGAAAATGTGTGTTGGTGACAATTAATGTTGGTAAGACCATTAATTATTTTATGTCTTTAATATTGACAATTGTTTTCTTTTGAAAACCTTATTTGAGATCAAAATTCTTTTATTAATTTTTAAAACTATCTCAAATATTTGTAATGCTTTTAATAATCTTTTATTTTATCTATGCATAAATTGAGGGGGAGCATATTTCAATTATTCATATGCTATTTATTCTTGTTATTGAAAACACACATTAATTTATTGTCATCATAAAAAAGGGGGAGATTGTTGACCTTGAAGGTCTTAATCTTATTTTAATAATAACAATAAATTAATCATGTGTAATTTAACATGTTCTTGATATAAGATTATAGATTTCTTATTTGGAAAATCAAGAATAGCATGATTCCTCAAAGGAAGTTTGACAAGGATCATTCAATCAATATCCGATTAAGTCAACGAAGCATTCGACTAAAACCGATCTACCCGAATTCAGATCATTATTCTACAAGCGTTAGATAAGGCCAAAAGATCAATCTCATCACCCACAAGCTAGAAATGCAAATCCATAAAGCACAAAGATCAAGAATCATATGCAAAAGCTTCAAGGGAAAAGCTTCAAGTGAAGAATCAATTTGAAGAAACAAATCGAAGCATTCGAAGACTCATCTATTCGGTAATTGAGTGTTTGCTTAGGATTAATGTAAAGTTTCTTAATTTATTGATTATATAGCTCAAACATATTCTTACATCTTTTAAAGATTGATTCAAACTAGCTTGAAATTAAATTTATTTGAAAAACATCATTTTACAAAAACCGAGTTTCAAAATAAATTCATATTAATTTTAAATGATCATATTTTAAGCTATAATAAAAATGGGTATCTTAGAAACATATATTTGAGGTTCAAAAATCATTAGAATTTTATTTGGAACTAAATTATTAAATTGGAAAAATATTTTTATTTTTCGTTTAAAATTCGCTTAATTTTTGCCCAGTTTTGATCTAACGGTAAAATGGAGGCCTTCCCGAACTCCGATCATTTTTAAATTTTTATAGTAGTTAGAAAACATCTCCTGACAATTTTGACCAAAATTTGAGTATGATCCAATGGTCTAATTGAGAGAAATTAACAAAACAATGTTGAATTTTTTGTCAAAACTAGCTGTTGGAAAGTTTGAAAATGTATACCTTGGAGCCAAAACCTCTCTTAATCATCCCCAACGGCCATATGATTTTGTAAGCTATAAATATGATGTCTTATACATGTTTTAACACACTTGAATCATTCTACAAACTCATTTTACATATATACAAAGTTATTCAAGTATTCAATTCATTTAATTGATCAATCTTTCATTTTTGAGCTATATACTTTGATCAATTTTGATATCTCTTAGTGTGAGCTTCATTTGTATTTTGTTATACACAAGAGAGATATTGTACATTGGTTTTAGCCACCAAAACTTATTCAAATCATATTTGTGAGAGTTGTATCTCATATGTTAGCAAGAGGGTATCTTGTGAGAGTATTGTGGTGTAGCAATACTTGTAGAGTGTGTGAGAAGAATAGACTTGTAGTGGTTTGATCTTCACCCGGAGGGAGATCGGTTTTAGTGAAAGTTCTCGGGGAACTAACCGAGCGCGGAGTAGGGGGAACAAGCCGAACCGTGTGGACAAAAAATCTTCGACTTCAAATTGGTTCAATCTTTCTTACTCAATCTCTTTATTTATTTGTTATATTAATTGATTGAAGTTGCTTATATTATTGCTTATTCTTGGGATTGATTATTTAATTGATTGTTTTCCTTGATAAACTTATTTAACTAAGTTACTTTGTTTAAATATTTTAAAAACGTTTTAATTCCGCATTAAGTTTTTAAAACCCTATTCGCCCCCCGTCTAGGGTATTTTCCGACCTACACATTTTTTTATCATAAGTAATTCAGTTTGGGTGACAATTTCTCATTCATCCTATAATAATTTTGAGCAAACAAATATACAATTTTTATGTCGTGATGGAGGAGAATATAAATCTATAATAATATTTCACAACTGATCGAATGTCCTCCACTCAAAATGGCTGTAAAATGGTATTTTACCTATTTTTCCAACACTATTAAGATAAATCCTTTCTTAAATTTCTTAATTACTTATATAATATTAGTTGTGATTCTTCATTAATTGCATAATATTATTAATACTATTATATTTACATTATATTAAGGTAATTTCTCGTAATTGTTTACATTGTCTTTTTGAGCTGTATGAAGTATCATTATTAATAATATTATGTTTATGTTTAAATTTTATGGCTTTAAATATATTTTTGTGTGTTTTGAATTTCGCCCCCACTTAGCCAGATTCCTGGCTCCGCCACTGATCTCATTAGTTTTATTTTGATTAGAGAGAATTTTTATTCACCATATCTTGCGATTAATTCGCACCGTTAAGTTAACCCGCTTATTTAGTAAAATAAACACCCATGACTAAGAGATACCCTAAGATAATTTTTTGTGTTGTATATCTCACAGTGAAAATGTACAAGATATTTAAAGTCGGGAGTGTCGGGTTCACAAATAATTTAAAGTCTTCCCCGTAGAACAAAAAAATAAATTAATTCAAAGTCTTCCCTCCTTGGATTCCTAGCAGATCACATGGGATTGTGGAGCCCAATTGTTTGTCTAGTGTCAGAATTTTACCGCTGCTTTAAATTAAGGATATGTATACTATTAGTATTTAAAATGAGTCCTTAATTTAGCATCTTAATAGAAGTGTTACTTGGCATTTTTTAGTACATTTGATGGAAGTTACATTTTAAATATAAGCGAAATAACGGACAATATTTATCGATAAATACAGAAAAAAAAATATTAGTAAACATAAAAAAACTTGCATAACAGGAGAATACCTTTTATTATCAATTAGATAAAGACGTACATGAAATGTGTGTGCATGTCTTATAATGATTCTGATACACATGTCAAATTTAACATAAAATTATTGTTAGCTTTGAAGGTAGAAATTATTTTTTCAACCTTCAAGTCGAGAGTTCGAGTCTAATTAATAACCTATTTAGAAATATAAAAAATTTAAAATATTAAAAAATATCATAAATAAAATTGGAATAGTATTGAGTTAAAAAAGAAGACTACGTTTCAGGTAGGAGAAATTGAATTCAAATGGCTTGAAAAGTAGAACTAAAATAAGGTTTTTGTTAGTAAATTTGTTCTTATGCTAACTAATCAATGTTATTAAGAATATGCCACCAAGACTATCTCATAGAAATATGATTCATTGGTGGTAACTAAGGGTTAATTCGGGTTAATTCAGTAGGGTTACCGTACTAAAACCTTTTTATTGTGTACCTACCAAAAATTTGGTACGCCAAAATTTATTACTATTACAGTACCAATAATTTTGTTATACCGAAATTTGGTATGGTACAGTACATTACCACAAATTTTATCCAATTAATTTTATTTTTTCAAAATGTCACAAATGAATTTTGATTGATTATGAACTATTAAAAATACAAACTCTAATTAAACTGACTTTAAACCTGTGGAAGTACACTTACTTTAAAAAATACAACCAAATTGTCTTTAATTAAAAAAATTAAGTACTAACCGTTCTAACTGTCACGCGACCATTAACCTATTGGTTGAACTCAACTATACGGCTCAACGCATCCGCCACTTGATTGGTCGAACCTGTTTTATACTCCAGCCAGAAGTTGAATTCGGCTAGTAACTCCTGCCATCTCGCTTGTTTAGAACTCAATTTCGGTTGACTAAGGAAGTGACTAACTGCGGTGTTATCCGTCTTCACTAGAAATCGAGAACCGAGAAGGTAGTGCCTCCATAACCTTAGACAATGGACCACAGCGAGCAACTCTTTCTCGTGGGCAGAGTACCTCTTATCCGTGTCATTGAGCTTTCGACTCTCATATGCTACCGGGTGATCTTCCTGCATTAAGACTCCTCCCAGGACTGCATCTGATGCATCGGTATGAACTTCGAATGGCTTGGTCACATCTGGCAGTGCGAGAACGGGATCTTCGGACATGGCCTTCTTCAAAGCATTGAAGGCAGTTTGGCAACTCGTCGACCAATCCCAAACTTTCAAATTCTTCAAGAGTTCCATTAGGGGCATTGCGATACTAGAGTAGTTCTTCACGAACTGTAATACCCCGTTCATTTATTCCACCGTGGTTGCCTTCATTTGGTCGCTTATTTCACATCGGATGGTGAAATCACAGTTTATGGAGTTTTATAGTGCTTTGGCACCTTTCACCCATCGTAATAGTCTACTTACACTCGTGCGAATGATTTCTTAGTGATTCAGGTGGTCCGAATTGATTTCGGGTTGCGTATGGTGAGTTTCGGTCTTTTCGTGATTAATGGTTTTTAGCCAACTTTGGAATACTATAACTTCTTCATTCGATGTCCGAATGAGTCCCCGTCAGTGCCCAAATCTCCGTATTGTTCCCCTCTACAACTTCCGTGTTTGGCCCGGAATGAGATTCCAGCATTTTGAGGGTCCGGAAAGCCAAAAATCAGTTGAATTTAGTGCAGTGGTTCCAAGATCGATCTTGGGAAGGCCAAGATCGATATTGGGCTATCCTGGGAGGAAAAGTTTTGGCAGAGAGCTCCCAAGATCGATCTTGGACCCCCAAGATCGATCTTGGTGTCCTGCGTGTCGAATTTTAACCCCTTTTAACCCCATTTTTCTCACCATTTTATCACCCCATCACACCCAAAACGACCCACACACCCCCACAACACCTCATGAGAGTTCTAGAAAGAGGAAGTCAGAGATTCATGAGGGTTTTGATGAATTATTCATCCTAAACCAAGATTCAAGCCCTAAATCCACACCCTCATCACTATTCATCATCTCCTACCTTCTTCTTCCTCCATGGCTGCATGTGGCAAAGCTAGGGCTTCGGGATTGTGGCATCATCACTTCAATTAGCACTTTAAACTTGTGGAAAATCATCATACGAGGTGGGAACACTAGTACTAAACTTACTTTTCAAATTATATTGTGTTGTATTAGAAATTTATACACAAATTTGGGGATTCTATCAAAACCCTAGGTTGTATGCATTATGTGGGGTTTGGGCTAGATAAAGCTTCGAATGATGATCTATATTGATAGAATATGACTTCAATTGCATGATTTAACATGTAAATCCATGTTTTAGTTCGTATACGCAATGGTTCTTATGAAACCCATCTCGTAGTCATATGTATGACCTATAGTTTGGGGGTTTTTGGATTGGTGCCTTAAAGATACTTGATTGTGGAATATAAGTGATGAATATGCCTAGATATGTTATCGGTTATAAGATTAGGGCATTATTCGTGAGACTTGTACTAAAACCCACTAAGGTGGAACCGAATGTAACAATCTTTGAGTATAGTGTCTTATGTAGGTTATTGCTAGAACTAGCAATGAGAATACAACCTTGGTACGTCTTAGAAATGTGATGAACGTAATTTAGCGAGGTGCAAATCGCCTTAGCCATAATAATAAGGGGCGAACATGCCGTAAGCATACCGGTTAGGCGAGAATCATCAGAGCCGATGCTTGGCTTGATAGAATAACCTGAGAACTATGATTCGAATCATACGGCCGAAGTTTTACACGCTTGGCACATTACATAATGAGAGATAATGATAATGAATCGATTGGCTGTAAAATGTGAATAAACATGCAACGATAAGGCTATAGTCGTAATGCGCCGATAGCCAAATGTGCGATGGATTATGTGGGCTTGTGATATGTATATATGTCAATGTTGAATGGATATATTGGTGTCGATATGATTACACGTGGTAGAATGATATTAATAATGATGTTGGGGCATCTATGTTGTACATACACGTTCTTGATTGATGTTTTGGCCCATTTATCTATACGGGCATTGATTGTAACGTTCTAGCCTCACCATGGAGAGTTGTAGCCCTGCCATATGATTGGGTTGTAGTTGCTATGTTTAAACACTAATACTAGTTGTGGGTTGGAGCCCCGATTGATTTAGGGTTGGAGCCCTATATAATGTGATTGCTTGTGATTCTATTTGTGAGATTTGTTGATATGTTTGTTGTTTGCATGATAATAAGGCCGGGGGCACCGGGATACAAATGCCAGGCCGGGGGCACCGGGCTATAAATGCCAGGCCGGAGGTGCCGGGATAGAAATACCATTGTATACGTATACAGGTGCACCATAGTAAGGTCGGGGGTACCGGGATATAAATACCAGGCCGGAGATACCGGGATTTAAATACTAAGAGTTATAGCTGGAGTGGAGCCACCCAAAACAGATAAGGGAAAGGGCTACCCAGTACAGTGCGGTGGTAGCCGCCTGTTATATTATCATATTGATGTATATTGCCTTCTCGCGGATGAGTTTCATAGTCCTGCATTTATAGCTTCCCTGGCTTGCGGATTAGATCGTGTGGCTCTATCAACGGAATGGGGTTCTGGGAAGTAGTAGCCCTACACTTAGGTGAAAGACCCTAAGGTAGTTCCATCCTCGGAGGAACGTGCTTGTACGGGTGTTCTTCTTGTTAAGTATTTGGAGTGTTGTCCCCGGGAAAATGTCTTGCGTGGGTTTATCTCCAAATGCATTACAAGTAAGGAACGAGTCCCTGGGCGGTTCGCTCACTTGGAGGAGACATGATTAGTTTAGAGCTTGGGGTCCTTCGGGAACCGATGCTCTAAGCCTAGTGACCGCGGGGTGTAAGCTGAGGCTTTATACAAGAGATATGACATTGTGATCTTTATATGTTTGTTACTTGTATGGTTGATTGTATCATATCTCTTGTGGTTATTATCCTTATTCATGTGATTACGTCGAGATGATTGTTTGGCAAGCATTACATTGGGTCAGTTGACTACAGGAAACAAATCCGTCATAGCATGACGAACTTTAGGAAGTTAGCGTTTTTGATGAGATGGTTTTATACCAATAGTTCTCTGGTGATACGAGAATTAGTTGAGAGTATTCCATGGGACGTGTCAGTTAGTCGGATAGATAGCTTCCGGTGAATAGGATAGGAATCCTAGTGGAGATCGGCATGCACTTGTGTGTAGATTGCATTGCGTTGCATTATTTTATAAACTTTTGTAGTAAAGTGAAGTAGTTATTTTCTGTATAAAACCTATATAGTTCCCACTGAGCCCGGTTTTGGCTCATCCCATTTTCTAACAGTTTTGCAGGGCAAGCTTCGGGGTTGGAGCGTGGCGTATGGTCTAGAAGCCTCTGATGTTCACATACTTTCGTAGTCCTTAAGATTAAGGACTAACTACTGTATCATCTTTTGTTATCTTAAACTATTTGTACTTATGTATGGGTTTTGAAACTATTATAGTAAGGAATATGTAATTCCGGACTTGTAGAAATGATTTCATATGTGGAGTGGACTATAGATGTTCATTGATTTGGATTACATTTGAATATAAATGGTTTTAAACCTGACAGGTTGGTTGATTCTACAAATGAACTCCACATGCCAAAATTTTACAAAAAAAAGGAATTTGTTTATAATCAGATTTTATTCAAGAAAAGTTTTTAAAAGTTGTGTTTTTATGAATTAAAACCCGCCGTCGTGCACGGCATCCGTGATTAACCGTGTCCCGGAGGAGAAAATCTCATTACGGAATTCGGGGCGTCACACGAACTTCCTATAGTAATTGGCTAGTCCCAGAAAAGAACGGAGTTCTGACACATTTGTGGGTGCTCTCCACTCCTGTATGACCTTGACCTTAACCTTAACTGGATCCATCTGCACTTTTCCCTGTTCAATGATGTGGCCCAAAAACTTGATACGTTTCTGCGCAAAAGAACATTTCGATAACTTGAGATACAACTCATGTTTTCGAAGTCTTTCTAATACCCTTCTCAGGTGTTGTTCATGTTCTTCCATGCTTTCGCTAAAAACCACAATGTCATCGAGATAGACCACGACAAAATCATCCAAGTAATCCCTGAGAACCTGATTCATCAGAGTACTGAAGGTGGCTGGAGCATTAGTGAGCCCGAATGGCATAACAAGAAATTCGTATGCTCCATATCTTGTGATGCACGTGGTTTTTCCCTCGTCCCCTGCTGCAATACGAACCTGCCAATATCCGGATCTGAGATCAAGCTTTGTGAATATTTTTGCCCGGCTGAGTTGATCGAAGCAATCGGTCACTAGAGGGATAGGATAGTTGTTCCTTATGGTCACCTTGTTGAGAGCTCGATAATCGACGCACATTCTTAAGGAACCATCTTGCTTCTTCTGAAAGAGGACAGGAGCTCCGTATGGCGATTTGGCTGGTTGCACTAAACCCGCATCCAGTAGCTCCTTCAGCTGTTTTCGAAGTTCTGCTAGTTCGGGCTGGGACATTCGATACGCCGCACGAACTAGAGGTTTGGTACCTGGCAGAAGTTCAATTTGATGATCTATTTCTCTACGAGGAGGTAACTTCTTTGGAAGATTCTCGGGCATCACATCTTCAAATTTGGTTAACACTTGTCTAATGGATTTCAGCAATGGTCCCGATGTCTCTTGAATTTCATCCCATTTGAGTGCAGCCACAAAAGTGGGATTGTCGTGCTTAATGCCCTTCTTTAATTGGATTGCCGATAAAAACTTCCCACTGCTTGACGGGGTCATCACCGGGATAACGCATGGATTCTTGCCGAGCATCATGAGGCTATTTGTGCTGGGCATGACGCTAGCCTTAGTTTCTCTTAAAAACTCTAACCCCAAGATAACCTTGAAATCGTCCATTACCACAACAGAGAAATTAGTTCTCCCTTTGTAAGGACCGACTTTTAGTAGCACAGATTTCGCCATTTCGGCGACAGGTTGAGTGGCTGAGTTGATGGCCTTCACGCGACCCACTCCTTTTTCTAAGAGAAGGCCTAACCGTTCAACTTCAGTGCTCGCCAGGTAGTTATGTGTCGCGCCTGTGTCCACCATGGCCTGAATCGTCTTTCCATTGATCTTGATATCCACATACATCAGACCGTTTCTTTGAGGACTCTTCCCCACAACTGCTTTCCCTTTTGAGGATTGTTCCACCTTCCCTTCTTGTCGAGGATCTTCTTCAACCGTTACTGCGTTGCAAGAGTGAATGAACTGCCCCTGATAGGCACCCAATGATGCTCCCTCATATTCCTCAGTTTCTTCTTCAAACTCGGCGTGGTCATTTTGCTGAGTGCGATAAGATTGCCCCACAGCTGGGGCTTTCGGAAGCATGCCGCCACCCCTGGCGACGAGAGCTCTTAGGAGTTGTTTATCAGGGCAATTGGCCATGAAATGAGCACCGTGACACAAGTAGCACGTTCTAGGGCTGACGGGCTGTTTCCCATTATTGCCGGTTTGGGAGTTCCCTGTGAACTTGTTCCCATTTTTGTAACTATTTTGCTGGGTAAATGGCCTGGTGGGTGTGTTGCCTCTCCAATCAGGTCTGGCAGGAGAATTCGGTTTTCTCTCCCCCGCATTCTTCGTCTGCCCACTTCTTGGGACACTTGTTTTAGGGCCGGTGGTGTAATCTTGCAGGCTTTCAGCAGCTGATATGGCTTGAGTTAACGTCTTCACTTGCCTACGATTTAACTCCGTTTTGGCCCACGGTTGTAACCCGATCATGAAGAAGAATAGTCTATCAGCATCATTCATATCGTGGATATCTAGCATGATGGTGGTGAACGAATTGACGTACTCCTTGATTCTCCCTGAGTGCTTCGTTTGAAGGAGTTCTTGTCGTGCGTTGTGGGAGGTGTTTTCGGGAAGGAATCGATCACGCAACTTCTTTTTCAGATCCTCCCAAGTGCTAATCTCGCACTCCCCAGCTTGAACCTCGTTGTACTTGTTCTGCCACCATAATTTGGCATCCCTGGACAAGTACATGGACGAAGAGGATATCTTCGTTTCCTCCTCGTCGACCTTTGTTGCACGGAAATATTGTTCCATGTCAAAAACGAAATTTTCTAATTCCCTAGCATCACGAACACCGGTGAATGCTTTGGGTTCGGGCACTTTTATCTTCGTACGCTCCCCACCCCCAACTGGTGAGTTAGCGACCGCCATCGACAATATCGTCAATTTCTGGGCGAGCTGATCAATTTCAGTTCTCATCTCATCCATCATCATTCCCTGAAGATTTTGGAGGCCTTCCTCCAAATATTGTATGCGGTCGACAAGTGTGGGCGAGCTACCCGATGCATCCCCTGCAGGGATAGTTTGGGTACGTAATTCCAAACTTTGCACACGATCAAGGAGAGAGGGCGTTCCACCCATTTTCTCCAACAGCGAGCCACCATTTCTTTCGAGGGCTTCGATTCTCTGTCCATTGGTTCCCATTGTAACGTAACAGGATACACCAACTGTGTTTCACAAGGTAGCAATCGAAAACAATCCCTCTGATACCAGTTGTCACGGGGTGACTCTCTCGACCCCGTGCGGCGCCCGGCATCCAGACTCCCCCGAATCCGGGCCAGCCTAACAACAGCGGCAACACGCAGCGAAACGCGCACAAGACACCGAATAAGCCCTTACGTACCTGCATAGATTCCTGAAACCTATTAGTACCGCAGACAAATAAGGACCGCATCGCCATGCCTCCTGGTGTTAGGCTTCTTCACGCATTGGGGTGTAACACCTTGCCACCAAGTGATGCTTTCACCTTTTAAACCATTTTTTACCAAGAAAATTAGTTAACACAACTTTCGTGTTTTTTTTTTAATTTTTTTTTAAAGTCCCTGGTTAATGTTTTATTATTTTTCCTAATTTTTTACTATTTTTAGAAATGACTTTTATATTTTACACACGACTTGACTATTATGCCCTTAAAGGCAGTTATGACTATTGTGGATAATTTTATATGCCTAGTGTGAGTAGTTTGATTCAATTGAAAGATAGCATGTTTGGTTATGACTTATGAGTTTTGACACTAGATTAATCAATCTATTTTACTTTTATCATTATTAATTGTTTTGATTAAAAATGTTGGTAGCGTGTATTGAACCTACAATATCTTCATTTATAAGAATTATTCTAATCATTGGACTAAATCAATTTTTTATTATATAGAAATTAAATTAGGCGTGAACATGTCTTGGTGGACATGTTTTTTATTAACATTTTTATTATAATAAATGTGTCATAATTTTTTAAAATATGCTCTTTTTAAGATGCGTTTCTTTTGTTTTGGGTGCTTGTCATTCATCCATTTTCTATTAGATATTGTTGTTATCCCCCTTTTTTTAATTGTTTTTTTTCCGTCATTAGTTTATGCCTATGTAGGTCTAACTTTTACCTGTATTGATTGTTTTAGTTAAGTTTGACACTTGTGCAGGTTTATAGCGCACCCCAAATTGAAGCTTGATTATATTTTTGTTCATACGTTTTCATGTAATTTATATGCAATTTTGGTTTTCATTATGAATTTTTACGTTTCTATTAAGAAGTTGTTTTTAAGTGAAATGTAGAACCTTTTTTCCTCTGAGGGTAGTACTTTTCAAGTATTTTTGTTATTCTTATCTTGTAGTCATAAATTTTTTGTTATTTTTTATTAGTGTTTTTGTAGTAATTTTCCTAAGACTAGTAAATAGTTTTAGCTAAGAGCGTCTATACCAGCATAGTCATAATAACAAAAATAGATATTTTTTACAATATCGGTTAAGAAAATACACCCTATTGGTATATATTGCTCAGAAAATGCATCCTATTGGTATCTTTAGAGTTGAACAATCAATTAGCTAATAGTTAAATTCATGAATTATTCAATAATTAAAATTAAAACTCCTTTTAAATAATTAAAATGGTGGTATGACTTATGATGAGGGCAACTAGCAAATTACCCTTGGGGCCCTACCAATTTGCCATCAAAGTTGACCAGGAAATGACACGTGGCAGCCTAGCCACATGGAAGCACCACGTCAGATGCACCTAACGTCGCTGGCAGCCAACCTAATAAACTAAACTTGTTGAGCTCCACCGCGCAGAACTACTTGCAAAGCTATGCCAACATGGGTCATGCCTGTAACTTAGCTGGTATTAGATAAAAAGGGTAGAGAGATACCTTGAATATCCATTGTAATAGTTAGACTAGCGGAGAGTTACAATGCATTTGTAATTGATCAGATCTCTGCTCTACTCTATTATTGTTTAGAAAGATTCTCTAAATTCAGAGCTCATTCACAAAGATGGATTAGGTACGTCCTATCACAAACGGTTGAATCTCAGATATTATATATACACCTTAAGAAAAATAGATGCGGATACCATAAGGTAGCATATTATACAAATACGACAGCTATGCTTCTTAAAATAAATTAGTATGCTGGCACGCCAAGGCAACGTTTAATATTAGGTGCTTTTACACTTGTATATCTGATATAACATTATAATAAACATAAAACAGACGTTATTTCAATAATTGAGGAAGAAATGTTTCACAATTGAGTGATATAATTGCATAGCCAAAGTTACACGGATAAAGACACCAAAGGATTTGCATGAGTGTGTGTGGATTTATGGATTACAATTCTAATGTGCAACCTCACAACGTGGTCAAAAGTTTGAATCCTTTTTGGGGCCTCCCCCCATTTCGTGTCTCAAGCACATGGAGTGGAGAGGTTTAAAATGCGTCCTTGGGGATTACTAAGGTGTTTTAAGAGGTTTAGATACCTGAGGTAGGGGGAAAAAAAAAACTCTATTCTGGTGTTGTGATACTATTTTTTAGTTTGATTTTTCTGTATAGTTGCATTTCCCTGGCCTATAGCAGATATTTTGTTTCTATCTCAATATGCAATGTTGTCATGCCCATGTTCACGAGTTCATATTCAATGTCCTCATAAGTAGGAATTTAGTTATTTAACTATGGGACACTTGGGTAGGTTGGTGGTGGGGGATTTAATATGTCAGGTGCTGGGTCCGAGAAGTTAAATATCTGTGCTCCTTAGTGTATGCTGTAGAGCAATATGTTTGTGTTATATCCACTCTTTTTTGGATGTTCAGCTATTAGAATTGTGATTGTCTTTTACGGCTTTATCTGGTGGCTTTTTTTTCCCTCTGTCTGAAACAACATGTCAAATATATTTGCAGCCTAGCAATAGTTTAAACTTTGTTTGATGTTAATGACGCTTATTTCTATCTGCTGGAAATCATATTTTATTTATTATTATTAGGTATATTTTGTACTTCCCACAAATAAGGGATCTAATAGATGTAGTCTTTTATTAGGATTGATCATAGGCTATTATGTCCACCCCTTCTTTTTTCTTGTCTTTTTATTTATTTTGCTTTCTAATTTGTATGTATAAATATAAGCTCCAACCATCGGGTTGAGAAAGCCACAAAATTCTTCTCTATCTTCTGTTTTTATCTAGTTTTATTGCCACTTTTGAAATATCGTAAGACAATTGATCTGTTTATTATAGGATATCGATTGCATGTCTTCAAATCCACCAGAAAACATGCCAGAAGCTCTAAGGAGTCGGAATATTGCACTTTTTGATAAACTTTCGGAGAACTTTAGAGAGCCAGGGAGCGGACAGTTTGATATTGAGGCTCTATGGCATTTGCTCTAAATGACCATATGGAAAATGGACACACTCCAATCCATACTTCGATAAAGTTGGCTAATTTGCTTCATCATATCCTCCATTCTTTCAAGCTTTCTAGGTATTTTCATATTAAGTGAAGACTTTATATGCCTTGTATATTTAGTTCTTGGTTGTTAATGAACATACAACATATTTATATGGTTCTAGAAAGCTTGTAGTCTCTTTCCCCCATTCATGGAGTTTTTGTCCTTTTTGTAGAAATTATAAATAGTTCATAAAACTCCATAGATGGATTATAAATTTGTTTAGCTTATCTTTGAGTCATTTATTGATATATTGAGTGCTTCTTACACTATATGTGATACTTAGACTCTTTATTTTCTACCATAAGTGATAAATGATGGGATGACAAATTTATCCCATAAACTTCATTCCGTTTCATTGTTAGGATTCACTTTCTAATTTTCATTCTTTAAATCATAAGATTACATACACTTGCTTTATGTTAAATCTTTTTATGATGAGTTTGTCATATCTATCTTGGAATAGCTTCATCGGGAATGGGTTGCCTTGCTTCACACCCGTAGCTAAGAGGTAGGAATGATAAGCTCGTCTTTGGTGGAATGTCGTTTGTCTCTTTCTTGATATAGCTTCAATCCGAGAATGAGTCGCCTAGCGTCGCACCCTTTGCTATTGAGAGATACATCACCATTCCCCATATCTCGAGAAACCTTGTGTTGTAATCTTTGTATGAGCTAGTGATCACCGTCTCTTAAATCGTAACTAACCTCCACCTACCTTAGTGCTTTCTTATTAATTTTCACAACTATTTTATATTTACGTTGGTCGGAAAACAACCCTAGAGGGGGGGTGAATAGGGTTTTTAAAACTAAATGCGGAATTTAAAAATCTTTTCAAAAAGTTTAAGTAAAACAATTTACTTAACAAATATATCAAGGAATGTAAGCAAATAAACAATCAAGCATAAGAGAAAATAATTAAGCAATCTCAAGCAATAACAAAACAATCAATAATAAAGAGATTGAGTAAGAAAGATTGAACCGATTTGAAGTCCAAGGCTTTTTGTCCACACGGTTTTGGTTTACCAAACCATAGTCCGCGCTCGGTTAGTTCCCCGAGAATTTCCACTAATTCCAATCTCCTTCCGGGTGAAGATCAAACCACTACAAGTGTTGTTGTCTCACACACTCTTTACAAATATTGCTTGACCACAATATTCTCACAAGACACTCTCTTGCTAACCTTGTGAAATTTACCTTTCACAAAAACTAAACAAGAATTTTCCTTCTTGTTTTTCCTATGAGATTTACCTCTCACAATGAAATATAATTGTTTGGTGATTCACACCAATTTACAATAACTCTCAAAAGTGTATAAAGAATACAATTTGAAGCTCACACTAGAGTTATCCTATTTGATCAAGATGATATAGCTCAAATGATAATAATTGATCAAAAACAATTTCTTGAATCTTTAGATATTGAAGATAGATGAAGTATGGAGTATGAGAGTGATTCAAGGTCCTTCAAAATGTGTCTTAGATAGTGTATATATAGTCCCAAAAGTGATATAGCCGTTCTAGAGGTTTGGTAGAAGTTTGGTACCAAAAATAGTAAAAAATCAGAAATCCAACGGCTATATTCTGAAGCATCAGTCGACTAAGCAAAACCATCAGTCGACTGATGGACCCTTAGTCGACTGAGCAAACTGCTTAGTCGACTGATGGTCCAGACTGCCCATCAGGCCATAAGGCCAAAAATCCCAATTTTTGCACTTTTGCATTTAAGCTCCGAAATCAATTCTAATGCTTTGGGGACTTCAAAAATAAGTTCCCAAGACACCTATTTTTGGGAAAACTCAAAATATGATCATTTAATATTTAATATGAATATATTTCAAAACCGGTTTTTTGCCAAAATGATGTTTTGAAATGATTTTCGATTCAAACTGATTTTGATCAATCTAAGAATGATATTTCAATAAGTATGAGCTATATAATCAATCAATGAAGAAACTTTACATCAATCCTAAGCATACACTCAATTACCGAATATGTGAGTCTTTGAATGCTTTGAATAGTTTCTTCAACTTGATTCTTCTCTTGAAGCTTTTCCATATGATCCTTGATCTTGATCTTCATGGATTTGTATTGCTAGCATGTGTGTGATAAGGTTGTTCTCTTGCTAGTCCAATGCTTCGTTGACTTGATCGAATATTGATTCCATTGATCCTTGTCATGCTTCCTTTGAGCAATCATGCTATTCTTGATTTTTCAAGTAAGAAATCTATAATCTTAAATCAAGAACATGTTAAATTACACATGATTAAATTATTGTTATTATCAAAATAAGATTAAGACCTTCTAGGTCAACAAACATGTTACTATCAAGTGCAAGAAGTTGAAGCTCAGAAGCATTCGAAAATGAACCCGGAATTTCTCCGTGAGAGTTATTAATTCCAAAACCGAATGCTTTCAGATTTGGTAAAGTGAGGCCTATGTTAGGTGGGAGAGTCCCGGTGAGCTGATTATTTACCGTCCCAAATGCAGTAATAGTCGAGATATTGAAAAGAGAGGAAGGGATTCTACCGTTTAGATTATTTACACCGAGTACAATGAAAACTAAGTTTGTTAATCGGCCGAGCTCACTGGGTATAGTTCCCTTCATGTTATTTTCTGCTAGAATAATTTTTGTGAGGGATGAGAGGTTACCAAAGGAAGTTGGAATGAATCCAGTCAAGTTATTTGATCGCAAATCAAGAAGACTGAGCTTCTTTAAAGAGCCGAGTTCTGCAGGAATCATCCCCACTAGGTGGTTACGTCTTAAAGATACAGCCCTGAAATTGAAGCAGCGGCTCAAGTAAACCAGGAGTGGTCCTCCCAATGTGTTTTTTGACAGGTTGAGAAGTCTTAGCAGGTACAAATAGCCAATTTGTTGGGGAATTTCGCCATGGAAATGGTTGTCCTGTAACTTGATGAACCTTAGGAAGCTGAGATTTCCTATGTGAGGTGAAATGGTTCCAAACATGTTTTGGTCACTAAGATTCAAGCCTATAACTCTACGGTGTCGGTGCCCGCATTCAACACCTTTCCATTGGCAAAAGTGGAGAGAAGTGTTCCACGAGTTGAAGACTGGGTTGTCGGCTATTTGATGCTTGAACTCGAGGAGAGCGAGTTGGTCGGTTTGGTTTGACAAGTGAGCACTGGTCAAACCGTGTTGGCACAAAAGAAAGATAATAGAAAAAAGAGAAAGTGAATGTAGTGTTGAAGAATGAATTTGCTTTGGTGTGGTGTTTTGGAGCTTCATTTTTGTGAAGTGGATTTTTCTGGAT
The DNA here is from genome assembly GCA_021464415.1 of Lonicera japonica. Classification (NCBI taxonomy): domain Eukaryota; kingdom Viridiplantae; phylum Streptophyta; class Magnoliopsida; order Dipsacales; family Caprifoliaceae; genus Lonicera; species Lonicera japonica. Next base: position 225,351 of record JAKCWG010000808.1, on the reverse strand, counting down.
GAGTATTTCTTGTTGCAGCATTTGGTATATGTAGTGTTGGAGTACACGATGATAGTTTATGACAATATTACCCCCAACTATTAAATAAGGCAATTTCTATGACTGATTAATATATTTGTAGAAAGTTGACTTTGAATTAATACTTACCATTAATATCAAATTTTATTGTATGTTCCTTCATATCATTTATTACCACAAACAGATATTACCATCATCAACGAATATATCTATATCCTAATACATATAAATAGAGGTTCATATGTACTCCCAAATATTTATTGTGTCAATAAACCCATTTTATGCAAAAGAAAAGAGTTATGTCTGCAAGCAACAATAGATCCCTCAAGAGAATTAAAAGTTATGTTACTTTTAAATTAGTCAAGTTATTCAAAATTCAAACTGTTCTATTTTGGGATAAGTAATATATTATTCTGATATTCAAAAATTATGTTTTCTTATTTGGGATAAGTCAAGATATATATAATGTAGCAGAGTTAACTTTGTATGGTAATAATAGTAAAATGATAATTAATAAGCAATAACAATATTCAAATTTTATAAATATAAAAAATTAAATTTTAGAAATGTACGTTGTAGTAAAGGAAGTGTAAAATACAGTCAATTGTAAAATAGTTCGTCCACAATGCATGCTAATTATTAGTCATTGATTGAGCAAATCATGTAAACAATTATGTTAAATTATATGTTTCTCTGTGTAAGTAAAATAATCATTAATATGAATCATCATATTTAACAAATATTTATATTCGAAACGTATATATTTGCTTACACAACAGTCATTTAAATATTAGAAATATACAATTGAATAAATAATTATAAACATATAATTAAAAATATAACTAATATATAAATATAAGTAATTATAAACACTAATATTTAACAGATATATTTAAAAACGTATATATGAATAACACATATATTTGAATATTTAAATATATAATAGATATTTTAAATATTATAAATTATATAAAACAGATTTATAATTGAAAAATAAATCTCAACATTCATTTAAATATACAATTGAATAATTACAAGCATATAATTGAAAATATAAATAACATATTTTTAAGTAAATATAAACACGAATATGTAACATATATATTTAAAGAGCTAGGCTATAAAGAGGGATTCTCTCTTTTTAACTAAAAGAAGGGATGATCATTTTGAGGGGTAATTGGATGAATTTTTTCGTAAGATTTTAAAAAGATGATCTATATTATGAGTAGATCACTTCCACTAAATTTCATAAAAAAATTCAACCTAAAAGTTGGTGAGATGATCATCAAAAATTTTATGATTTTTTTTGTTAACATTTTCTTTTGGTTAACATTATTATTATTCTTGTTCAAAATTAAAGTAACTTGTCAATAACATTCTTCACAGTCATGTTTATAAATTAAATCAAAACTATTAATTTAGTAGAATGATTATGTCAAAATAATTTAAGATTATTAATTTAAGACATTCCATAAAAAATTATTAATTTAGATTCAAAAGTAAATAACACTTCAAACTAAATTAAAAATAAGAACAAAATAAAAGTTAAAGAAAATGGTGAAGTTGGGAGAGAGGAAATTGTCTCCGAGAGAGATGAGATCAAAGCCTAGGGGAAGGAAAAAAGTAGGAACCTTCTTTCTAAATTTAGATACAGTTAGAGAAAAAATAAAACAAAAAGAAAAAAGAGGTGGGTGAAAGCTCCTCCGTTGGATTGCCAATAATAATTCTTGATCATTGGATTTTGTCTGTTATAGTCACATCAATGGAGCTTTGTTTTATACTATAGATTTGGTGAAAGAGAAAAAATATATTTACAAAAGCTTTTTAATATATGTTTTGTTCTTCATTTCTTAGGAAATGTTGATTAAATATTCCACATGAGGTATATAGCAAATCTACCGTAGAAGCAAGTATTAAGAGAAGACCCAGAGATGCAGGCTCGAACCCCATGATCGAGTAACAATTTTAAATCGCTTTTAAGGAACAATTTAATTGGAAGTCACTACTATTTCTTAATAAAATAAAATAAAACAAAAAATATGCCATAATCCTTGATAATTTTCTTTTTTATATATTAATAATTTTCCTTCTATAATTAAGGTGTTTCTGCAAAACAAAATTCTAACAAAAAAAATTCGTTATTTAACATTTTTTGATTACTTTAGTTATTTAATTATGTTTGGAAAATTAATCATCAAAAGTTTAGAATTATAATAGGGAAAAAAAACTTTAGAATTGGATTTTTCAAACACATTTATAATATATATATATACATGGTGTAAAATAGAGAAGTTTTACACCCACCCATAACTTTATGTCAATTTCATAATTTATCAATCTAATCGTTCAATTAGTTAATTATAATCTCAAAATTGCGTGCACAAAATTGAAGGAATCGGATATGCTAAGTCTCTCATCATAATCATGTTATATATTGAATTATGAAACTTACAAAAATTGAGTAAAAGTAAGTATGATGATTATATAGTTATAAATATCGGATTGTCTTGAAACTTTGCATATGTGATAGACATAATAAAAATAGATTATCTATCATCAGAATTAATAAATTATGAATATGAAAAAAAGTTATGGATAGATGTAAAAAAAATTAATCTCACACCCAATCAAGTCTACTAATTAATTACAACACAAGCCAATTAAATTAGCCAAACATATACTAGACCTTATATTTTTTACGTCATTTCAATAAGATGATTATATATATTTATGACTAGAGAACATATAAAAACAACAACTTTACTTTCACTTTCTATGAAAATAGTTACCCATTTTATTTTCCATGAAAACTAAGGGTGTTATGGCAAATTCGAAAACCAAATGACATAACCGTATCGAGCTGAATTGATCCATATATAATCAAATCGAAAAAAACTAGAAACCGAAACCGAATATGTTTGGTTCAGGTTTGGGACGTGACATTGTAAAACCAAACCGAACTAAACCGAATCACTACATATGCGACTTGAAAATAATATTACTTCACAAAGTCCAGTGAAAAATCGACACTTTAAACTATCATGAATATTTGAACTATATTACAAATGTAAGAGTTAATATCTTGCTATCTAAAATAAGTATGACCAAGTATATAATTATTATTTTTTAACAAAAATAAGTGTTATCTTACAATTTATTTATTTTTTCAAAAAGTAAATATAAAAACCGAATAAAACCAACTAGATAAAATAGTAAATGCAGAAATATTTGAGTACGTAACAGGTGGATACCTTTTATTATCAACTAGATAAAGACGTACATGCAATGTATATGCATGTCTTATTATGATTATGATACACATGTTAAATTTAACATAAAATTATTGTTAACTTTGTAGTTAGAAATTATTTTTTCAACCTTCAAGTCCAGAGTTTGAGTATAATTAACTACATATTTAGCAATATAAAGAAGTTAACATATTAAAAAAAATTCATAAATAAAGTTGGAATAATATGAGTTAAAAAAGAAGACAACATTTTTGGTGGGAGAAGTAGAATTCAAACTGACTTGAAAAGTAAAATTTTGTTAGTAAATTTTCTCTTATGCCAACTAATCAATGTTATTAAGAATATGCCACGAAGGGTATTTCATAGAAATATGATTCATTAGTGGTAACTAAGGGTGAATTCAGTAAGGTTACCGTATTAAAACCCTTTTATTGTGTACCTGCCAAAAACTCGGTACGCTAAAATCTATTGCTATTACCATACCAATAGTTTTGTTATACCGAAATTTGGTATGCTACAATACATTACCACAAATTTTATCCAATTAATTTTATTTTTTTCAAAAAGTCACAAATGGAATTGCAAACATAGATTAACTTGGCCACTTCTTAAACATTAATTTTGATTGATTATGAACTATTAAAAATACAAACTCCAATCAAACTGACTTTGACTTTAAACCTGTCGAAGTACACTTACTTTAAAAAATACAACCAAATTGTCTTTAATAAAAAAAATTAAGTTGTTATGCTTATGATAAGCACTCAAAATTAACATATATACTTTCCAAAATATCTAATTTTAAATGTCAAAAATTGCATTATATTGTCTAATGTTAACGTAACGAATAAGAAAAGCTAACAGCTTTCTCCCTCCGTACAAAGTCTATGTAATTCGAAGATCAATATCCAATCCTTCAAATGGAGCTATCCTTTTTCTATTTATATGTATAGAATTAGGGTTACAGTTGTGTAGACACCCCAATCTGTGACCCATCAAGAACCCTAAGAAGGCCAGAAAAACACACCATTTTGGTAACCTGGGTCTCACCTACACAATGGAAACTACTCCTAGAGGTTTATCATTCAAACAAACTCATCCAAAGTAGAGTTTGTCGCGGCGCGTGACAAACCACTTTTATCCCGCGACATGTTCCCTAATCATTCTCCAGCCCATCATTGGGTCTGGAACAACACTATTGTCCCCATTAAAGGGATTGGCGTGCGATATTTCCCCACTGGTGGGCCATGTGTCACGCAACATTCCCTTACTTTTGGGATGTCGTGCGACAATCTCTCCCGAAGCAGGGCTACCAAAGAAGAACTTGACAATCAAAACACTCGTGCCATATTAGACAAGTTGGTCAAGGGATGCACGGCTGAACCGTTAAACAGGGCTACCAAAGAAGAACTTGAAAGACCTTTACCGAAATCAGAACAAAAGAATCAAGACCAGGTTATTGAGCAACTGAGAAAGGAGAAAGGTGCTATGGAAATTCAGAGGGATTACTTCGCTAAAGAGACAGTAAAACTGCATGAGGAAATCTTTCGCTTAGAAAAGGTGGTCTTTAAGCAAAAGAATCAGTTGGAGGAAATGGGGTATATCTCAGACACCGATCAACCCGATCCATACCTACGCATCGAACTTACCTCACCTACACCATCAAGCTACTCATCAAGCCAGGAACAAATGAGTGACTCTGAATCTATCTCAACCAATTCATCAAATCCAGAATATATTTCCCAAGAAGCCAATAACAATCCGAAGTCAACACCAGAGGATTTCCTAACCCATTCAAAATCTCCTCTTCGGTCGTGCACCCACATATATCAGGCTCACCCATGTTCAATTTTTCCTCAGTCCAAATTCCACATGACGCGAAAAGTCATTTGTTCATTCCTATTAGTCCTCGTGCCACGAAATAGGCTCCGATATATAAGTACGCCAACAACAGGGGATTTAACCGAGTCAGATTTGCGAAAAGGGAGTTCTCACAACTGCCAGGGTCATTAAGCAAGGTATACAAACAGCTGAAGGATGAAGGGATGATCTATCCACTAAACCCACGACCTATACCAAATCCAGTCCCCTCTAATTGGAATCTTAATGAAAGATGTGAATACCACCAGGGTATAGGTCACACAATAGACGATTGCAAGGCTCTTCGGCACACTATTCAGGACCTTATCGAAGCAGGAAAGATACCAGACCCATCTCATCTCAACCATCAAAAATTGAAGATTGGTAACTCGAAGATTGAGGATTTGTAATCAGTAATTGAGAATGTTGAAAATAGTTATTGAAGATTTATCACTTGTAAATCATGAACTACGGAGACCTGAGCCCCATGAGCAAAAGCAAAAGTAAAAGGATCTCTAATGTACTATTTGGGGAAACGTAGGCAACTTGAATAGGACATTCAGGCCCGGTCTATTCCTTATAATAAAACTCATTCATTTGGAAGCAACAAAGGGAACAGAAAGAGATTTTCCATATAACCAAAGTTCTTTCATAGAAAACAACCTACATCAAAAGCCTACTTACATCATTTTCTACATACTTTCCTACATATTTTCCTACTACCTAAACTCAAAGCACTTCACCAAACCAAACCTAACCATCAACCCATCAATCAGCCCCCGAATACAAGATCCTCTCTCGCTCCATGGTATGATAAGAAGCAAGAACTGTCTCGTCTGTCACTCGGGAATCCGCGAACCAAAACCATCTCATCATCATGGGCTCATGCTCAATGGACTGGCGAACCCGACGCCAGATGTGCAACACGACATCAGACCGAGTCGCCTTGGTAATACCAACCTCTCCTGCATGAAATCTTCGGGTATAGCTGGTCGACCATAAACCTCGCAGAGTAGTCTCCAATCTCGGGGTAATGGGAAGAGCGACCGAAGAAAAATCTCTCAGTGGAAGGGGTATACTCAGAGGAACACCGAACTGTCTCGTCAACTGACCCGGTATGTAGAATGATGTCTCTCTCAAACCACGAAACCGAAGGTGGTTCTGCCCACCCATACTCATGATCATGGTCCTCATACGCCACCATGGGATATCCCAACGAATCGAAGAAGAGGACTCAGAAAAACGGACAGCCCAGTCAAAGGATGATAAACAATGGATCAGAGCATAGTCGGGGTTAAGAAAAAAGTGCCGAGAATCCCAAGGAAGTCGAGTCTCCAGATACCGAAATCTCTCAGTAACCCACATATATAGCAGATATGGGCTACCTCGAAAGTGACTAAGGCGAGACTGAACCAAGGCATCTAGACCATTCAGTGTCTCAGCCAACAGAATGGGGGCCACTAAGTGACCACTTCGGGCCTCAGCTACGACCCGAATAATCAGGGGGTCCACCAGAATAGTATCGTCGGTAACCAAAAGCATCTGAGAAAAGGCAAAAATCATACAAGCAGAAGTCCGACCCGAATAGTAAGCCAGGTCATCACCATGATGGATGAAAAAACCTACCAAGTGAAGAAGATGGAGCCGTCCGCCCTCTATCATCAGACGGCATTCGCTCTCCCGCAAACTCAATAGCTCTGCCAACATAACCCAAGGGCTCCCAGCATCCCGCAAAGACGCCAACAGCCATGAAACATCTTGGCGCATCAATAGTGTGAACTCCTCAATCGTCGGGCATAACTCATCTAACCCGATGCGGAAGCAGTGATCCTCAGCTCCCAGAACTCAGCAAAACCGAGCAAGAACGACAAGTTGATCTCGTGAGAACACCAACGGTGAAGATGGCTCAAGTTCCCCCAGTTGAGGCCACAATCGGCCTCGGCTAAGACACAAAATCAGACAACAAAGAGAAAGAAGCGTGGGTGTGAAAAGTAGACATGATGATAGAGAAAGAAGAACTATTTTTAGGCTAGAAAGGTAGGATGAATAGTGATCTTGATGTGGAAAGGACAAATTCGCGCTCTATTTATAGCATAACTGCACAGGCCAACCGCACGGCTGGGCACCAACCGTGCGGCTACCACGTGCGGGTAGGGCATGCGGTTGGCTCTCCCCCTTGGTCAAAATCTCCATTTTCCACATTTTCTTCACAATACATCATGATACGAATATTGCCAGACTTTATTCAGGAAGAACGATCCATCATTGCATGCATATAGATTTAATAATTACTTGCCAACATATGTACTTAACCTTTTTCGCAAATAATACTTCCAACCCAAAAATTATATTCTTTCATAAATTTTATTAACGCGTGTAGTTAGTTAGTTTTCGATCAAATAATTTCACCAACATATACATAACCACTTTTCAACCATAGTCACAATAATCTTATAACATTCACATCACATCACACATAAACATGTTTTCTTCAAAAACATAAATATTTTATTTTATAAAATTAAAATCAGTCACACTAATAAACCAACATGTTTTCTAGAAAACAAATACATTTAAAATTAACCATTAAATTAAAACAAGTCTTTCAAAAACCAAAATACATTTAAAATTAACTGCTTAAATTAAAATGTTTTTTCTAAAAACCTAAAAACAGCTGTCTCTCGAACCACCGAACCATCAACGCTGCAGGGAAGGAGGAGGATCCATCGTCCGAGGCCGCTTCGCTTCCGTCTCTCCGGCTCCCTCTGCTGGACTCTCCGAAGCTGTGTGTCCTTGACCCTGAGGAGGAGGTGCAAGCCGGGAAGTACGCCTCGACTGCTGGACTGACTGGGAAGGTGCCGCCGATCGAGACCGCGAGCGAGAAGGATGGTAGGTAGCCGTCGTATCACCCACAAAGCGTCTGCTATACCGCCCCATGTACTCCGTTGGGAAGGGAGCCGCAAATGTCAGCAATCCGTACATGTTGAAGTAGCTCCTCAGCAATTCAGCTACCTCGCGAAGCCGGAATAAACCCATCTGTCAAAACCAAGTTGTCAGTTATCATTCATAATACCACTGATAAACGCGTAATTTTGTAGTCGCTAACGCTCTTTTGATTGTGTTTATCGCGTTTATTTTAGCCTAGATTAATTAAATTAACCCACTTTTGCACACACACTCAAAATATCAAGAATTGCTTTAACATGGCTCAAAGTAGCCTTTTCTAGTGTCTTGATTGTGCTCATAGATTTTGGAATCAAGTTGGGAAGCTTTGGGAAGGATTCAAGAGAGATAGAAGCCAAAAGAGAAGAAAAAAAGTCTCCCGAAGTGTCCTCTGATCAATCAGAGGAGCCTCTGATTGATCAGAGGCCACCTTTTAATGCAAACATGCCCTCTGATCGATCAGAGGGTGCTCTGATCGATCAGAGCCCACCTTACAAGCCAAAATCTCCCCTCTGATAGATCAGAGGATCCTCTGATCGATCAGAGACCTCCCAGAATGCACAACACAGCCCCCAAAAGCAGCTTTTCTCCTCTTTTGATGCATTGAAACTCACCAAAAGTGCTGGACTTTCCATTTCTAGATAGGATGAGGTGCTTACCCATTGGGTTCTTTAGAAAAGTGTACTAGAATACCCATTTTTGGGCATTGCTCTCCCATTATTTATTGGCTCTTTGTCCCTCATGTAAAGGAGGCAATTTTCTAGATCTAGATTCAAGTAATATAAGCACTATTTTCCTGCACTTTCTCATTATCTATCACTTGTAAGAAATCTAGAGAGAGAAACTCTTGAGAGAAATGGAAATCCCTTTAATGGTTTTTGTTCATACAACTATCATGGAGTAGTTTCATTGCTAAGGCTAAAGGATGAAGTTTGCATTGCATTAATTATGTAAGTTTGTTTCTCATTCCATTGTTAGTGTTGTTAAATACTTCTTGAATCCTTCATCTTCTCTATTCAATCAACCATTCATAAGCTAGTAAGATAATCCTCATAAGGTGATTTGACTTTGTATGCCTTGTATACATAGATCTCAAGCACTAATGAGGAGATGATGCACTTGTGTATTTCTTATTAGCCTATGTCCATTCCTTCTATGATTGAGATACTTTACATTGCCAAGCATGTTTAGTCTTTGAATATTCATGGAAATACCATAAATTTGAGATTCCAATCCTTGAATGCTTTAATGATATGTTGAGTGCTTTCTACACTTTATGTGATTTTGAGACTCAATATTTTCTTAGTTAGAGTGTTGCCAAGGAGGATCTCTTAAGTTTATGCCATAATCAACTACACTAATCACCTTAAGGATTCAATTTGTATTTATCAAATGTGTCTAAATCGGATGATTTATTCTCCACCTAGACCTCCCAATCTTAGACAAATGAAATGTTATGATTTATTGTGCTAAACTTTTTAGTTGGCCATTTTCATAATCAAGTCAATTGCCTAGGGGAAACTAACAATGAATTCTCAATGCCTAGTTTAATTTTATGCCTTTTCTTTTGGTGTATCTCAAGTTTGCATCTTGGTTGGACATTATATGGGAATGGGTTGCACTTGCTTCACACCCTTTGTTACAAGATAAAAATGAGAGATACATTTGTGTTGAGTTTTACTTACACCCTTTCTTTATATGGCATTTATATGGGAATGGGTTGCTCTTGCTTCACACCCTTTTGCTTAGGAAAGTGTAAGGTACTCAACACTTAGGAATTGCATTGAAAATTTTGAATGAGATTAATTTTACATAACATTGCATAGCAAATGAATTCTATAATGCCTTAGCCTTTTCTTATCAATTGATACATCACTTTAATTTTTATTGCAAGACTTTGAAATCAACAACTAAAATCAACCAATCAAATTCTCTTGAACAAAGCCTTGGACTCGTAATCACCACATCGTCTTTCCGACTATCCTTGTGGTTCGACACTTGGACTTACCAAGTATTATAACTTGACGACCTACACTTGGGTTCCTAAGCGCGGAAGTATTTTCGGGCGCGTCAACCACATATACTTAACTTTTTACAAGAGAACCATATCTCCTCGTCCGAGACATGCGCTAGGGCCCCCATCCGCTCGTCGTCCACAGGCACATCAGGGATCCGGTATCGCTTGGGTAGACCGAGATCCAAGTATGGGATATCCCGAGGGTACTCCGGGATCGAGTAAAACGTCGACGCCCCACCAGCCTGGGACGGACCAGCTCCGCCAACACCACCCACCGGGGGAATGTCCTCCCCAGTATCCTCCCCCATCTCTGACTAGGGCGCCACCGCTTTCCCCTTCCCTTTGTCACCACCCTCACCTACCGGAGTCTGTCCTATCCCTGGCTCCACCCCTAATTGAGCTATCCTCTCTCCCAGCTCCCAGAACACTATCCCACGAGCAGCACCTGATGATGGGGTAGACAAAGAATAAGGTCTCAGCCCCACCGACCCGGCACCCGGCGACCCCAACAGGTGTGCGCAGCAGCTGCGAGAAAGACACATAATGAACCCAATACATGTCGCCAGACCCATACACGGGCGATGATCCTGACACCGACCCGCGTCCCTCCGGTGTCTGCCCCGACTCTAGCATCTGTCTGATGTCCTCCGATGACAACTGAGGTGTCCTCCCCGCCATGGCTGGTGGAATGGGAGGCCTCGATACCGGACTCCGACCTCCGATTGGACTCCTCCCGCCCCTGGTCGCCCTACCTCGTCCAGGCGAAGCTGCAACAGTCGGCTCCTCGCCTACTCCCCCGCCTGGCTCCACTGGTGGTGCCCCACCGTTGCCTTCTCCCAAAGGCACCTTCTCTGATCCCTCGTCATCCTCCTCCACCACCTGCTGTGGCTCCACGTCCCTCTCGCCATGCGGATCCTAGTCATCTGAATCCGCAATCCCCTTAGCCCTCCAGTTCGGCGCAGGAGCAGGCTGATGCGGAACTCGCTGCGAGATGAATAACTGCCCCCGGATGAACATCGGATCACCCCCTATAGCAGCGTATCTCGCGTATATCACCCTACCGCGCACTCCCCTCATCTCCCTCATCAGGTAACGGTGCGCGAACGTCTCGTACTCTCCCTCCACCAACAAGTCTTCGATCGGAATGCCAGCCAGGAATAACGCCCGCTCCTCTGCAGATAGCATGATCGGCCGCATCATCGCCGCTGGAGGCCAGGCCGGAACCCTAAAACCTAACCCGAGAGTATGCTGCCGCACTACGCGCTCTCCCAAGTAGAATGCTACACCGTACTTGTGTGCAAAAAGCCGCCTCGAACGCGCAGCCGCCAACGCATCCACATACCCCCACTGCTGCGTCACGTATGCAGGCCACGGGCTCCACTAAACCTGCCACATCAAACATACGCCATAAATAACTTAACCTTCTTTTTTCTATAATAATTTAAATATCATTAATTCGATTCTATACCTGATCTAGCTGAAGCCCAGAGACGTCGCCTGCACTAACGTCCGGGGTCAGGTACCGGTACACCCCAACCATGTTCCCGCTATAGTATCGTCGGAAGAGTGGGAACTCGTCTGCAAAGATCGAGTGCAGGTGGATCTGACCAATACCCTGATGGGTATGCGCGATAAACCACATCTGTCACAAGTTATCACACTTTTTTAAATTATCCAATTGTCACATTTTTTATTAATAATCACATGTTTTTTCCATAAAAATGAATTAAGACTTTAATTTAAGTAATTACCTCCCAAAGCGTGACCAGTCCGCCATGGTTGAGCTCCATGTGACGGCACACCAAGTCCATCAACTCGTATAGAACCGCCAACGCATAACCTCCCCATGCAAATGCGTACAGCTGGTCGAAGAAGCGCATAAAAGGTAGCCACCACAACCGCAGGTTGTCGCCTCCCCGTGCATAAAAGAAATCGTGCAGCACCAATAGTAGGAAACACCGCGACAACTGCCGGGCCTCCTGGCGTGTCATCGGCCCATCCCCAAATCTCTCACTCTCTGCCTCGATGTGCTGCACCATCGCCGTGTGGGGTATCCCATCCGCCACAATCCGGCTAGGCCTTCAACCTAGCGCCGCGCCCATCCCATCTAGAGTAATGCGTACCCGAGGGTTGGGTACCAGAGCCTCCCCTCCAAATGGTAGCCCCGTCAGCACGAACACATCCTTTGAGGTCAACGTCATCTCTCCCCAACTCCAATGGAACGTGTGTGTAGTATCCCACCATCTCTCCCCCAACACCGTCGGCAGGCTCACTGATCTCTGGAACTCTCCACCCGGCAGTACCTCGATAAACCGCTCGAATGGGGTCGCACTCAGGTACGCTCTCACCAACGGTGGTAGCTGGTCTCGGAGCTCAGGAGCAGCGCGCGTGATGCCACGGCAACGTCCAATCCTCTGTCGCATCATATGTTTTAATGAAATTTTAGAACTCGCTATTTAAATAAAATACTAGCTTTGAAAAAAAATAAACTATGCTTAAGTATGGTAATTATGGCAAGTAATTATTAAATTTATCACATTTCATGCATATCCTAGCATCGCATTTTTCATAAAAATATCATTTAGCGTAGAAATCAGAGGATACCCGTGTACGGCGGCGGATCTCGTGTGCCGCAGGCTCCATCAGCAGCCACTCCTGCCCTTCTCCTGGCGAGATCAAAGGCACGTCACGGTACATCGCTCGCTGTAGAGAGCCGTCTGCCCCCAGTGGCCCCTCCCAGGCCACACCCTCCCAATCATCATGATGTCTCGCGCATATCAGTCGGCCATCCATCATCGCGGTAATCGAGTCCACCTCATCGCCCGGGAGTAGCTCTGGCGCCTCCCCTCCCTCCGGTGGGCCCCCCATCATCATATACACAAAGATCGATAGTAGTCTCGCAAAAGCCATCGCTCACACTACTAGAAAACACTCACTTAAAGTTTTTTTGAAAAAAATCAAATATTTATATGCTGGAGAAAAAGAGCGCAAGAAGAAGTGGAGAGAAATGATCCCAACAGCCCACTATTTATAGGAAAAAGGGGCCAACCGCAGGCTAGCCAACCGTACGGCTAGCCCCCAACTGTGCGGTTGGCTGCCAGCCGTACGGCTGGGGGGTCATACCTTGCGGCTACCCCTCAATTTGACCAGATTGACCAAAAAAAAAAAAAAAAAAAAGAAAAAAAAAGGGGGGGGGGACCGAGGCCATGAATCAACTTCTCCCGGGATACAAAAGGACCAAGACTCACACACATGCACGAGATGGCTGATCAAAACCCGAAGTTTGACACTCTAAAGTCTGTGGAGGAACTGATATTCAAAAGGATGGATATTTTTTTTTCTCAAAAGGCTCGAATCTGATTGAAAATAGGGAAAGTGTAAAAGAGAAATCGGGTACCAGAAAAAATTGAAAGAGTAGAAAAGGGGAAAATCCCGTTGGTCCAAGAAAAAAGTGAGGAAAAACATAAATGAAGGAAATCGACAGGGAGAGCCACACTAAGAGTGACAGCTGTGCCAAAAAGGCGGAGGGCTACATCTTAGGTTAGTAAGGCTCCTGTTTTGGAAAAAGCAAAAAAAGCAAGAAAAATCCGAAAGCCCAAAATAAAAGGCCGGATAATCAAAAGAGGGAGCAATAAGGGTATCGAAAAACAGAAAGCGATACAGGACCAGCATCTTCCCTGTGGAAAAAATCAGAGGGTAGCTTGAGGACGATTGAGAATTCCAAGCGAAATTCTATCCCCATGACCAAAGAGAGGAAAACTGAGGGTAGAAAGATGCCAAATCCCAAAATCCATGCACAACGGTTCGAAAGTTTTTGGGAAAAGTTGATTCAAAAGGTCTGATTCCCCAATAATGTTAGAGGTCAAAACTGAGGGTAAAAAGGAAGGGAAAAGAAAAAGCACTTCTACTTGCAAACAATCTTCTCTAACATATCATTTTTTTTTGAAAATCAAAACAGTGGAACCATGGCAATGAAACAGTATTAGGGAATTTTTTCGGATTCCTCAGAGTTAGGAATTCTTCGCATTCCCCACGATAGGAATTTTTCCGAAACCCCTTTCCCCACGAAGGGAAATAACGACTCCACGTGTTCCCCACGAAGGGAATTTTTTCGGATTCCTCAGAGTTAGAAATTCTTCGCATTCCCCACGATGGGAATTTTTCCGAAACCCCTTTCCCCACGAAGGGAAATAACAACTCCACGTGTTCCCCACGAAGGGAATTTTTTCGGATTCCTCAGAATTAGAAATTCTTCGCATTCCCCACGATGGGAATTTCTCCGAAACCCCTTTCCCCACGAAGGAAAATAACGACTCCACGTGTTCCCCACGAAGGAATTTTTTCCGGATTCCTCAGAATTCGGAATTCTTCGCATTCCCCACGATGGGAATTTCTCCGAAACCCCTTTCCCCACGAAATGAAATAACGACTCCACGTGTTCCCCACGAAGGAATTTTTTCGGATTCCTCAGAGTTAGGAATTCTTTGCATTCCCCACGATGGGAATTTTTCCGAAACCCCTTTCCCCACGAAGGGAAATAACGACTCCACGTGTTCTCCACGAAGGGAATTTTTTTGGATTCCTCCGAGTTAGGAATTCTTCGCATTCCCCACGATGGGAATTTTTCCGAAACCCCTTTCCCCACGAAGGGAAATAACGACTCCACGCGTTCCCCACGAAGGGAATTTTTTGGATTCCTCAGAGACAGGAATTCTTCGCATTCCCCACAATGGGAATTTTCTCCGATCCCTTTCCCCATGAAAGGAAATAACTTTTACCGCGCATTCCCCATGAAGGGAATAACTTTATCCACACATTCCCCACGATGGGAATCCTTTTTCCAAAATTAGAATTCTTCACACATTCCCCACGAAGGGAATCTGATTCACATTTCCCAGAGATGGAAATTTCTTTTAGCACCACGCCCCACGAAGGGATATCTCAAAAACAAAGACATTCTCTCACTCCTCCCTAAGAAATAGGGAAACGTCGGAAAACTCTTCTACTACGGTCTTTTGGACTCGGCGAAATATCAAACCACCCCCGCGCAAAGTCCTATACACTGAGGGTGGTGTGCCACTGAGGGTAATGTATCACTGAGGGTAGGCGGAAGAAAAGATTGATGTATCATGTTGCCTGGCTGAAAGGAAAAGGGCGATTGTGGATTGCATCGCCTGAAGCATGACGAAATTCGCGTACCAGAAAGGGTATATTCTGATTCAAGTATCAGAACATTGAGATTCACCCGAGAGTCGTGAATCGTTGTCTTCTTATCGTCCCAGTATTCTTGCGGGCAAGAATCCCGGGACGAGAGGGTCTGTGAACACCCCAATCCACAACTCTCGTGCGAATACTGATTTTCTTTTAAAAATAATCATCTTGCATTTAATCATGAGTCATCATGCATATAAAAGACTGATAGGAAGACTCCAATACCGGACGCGTTGGGAGTCGAAAAAAACCTTTGTTGCCTCTTCGCTTACTAGGATGGGGATCGACCGTACGGCTACCTCCCAACCGTACGGTTGGCATGTCTTAACCGCCCGCACCTGTCGCACACCCCAATCCACGCACCTGTCGCACCCCATGCGGCTACCCCTACGGTTGGCCTCTTTGGAGCGTTTTTTGGCGGAAATTTAGCTATAAATAAGACCCTTGGGATCCCATTTGGGGATCATCAACACTCACTAGTGTTTTTAAGTAAGTAGAAACTTTGTCAAAATTATTAGAGAGTCATTTTAGAGAAATTCCAAGAGAGAAAGTTTTAGAGAGAGAATTTCTAGAGAGAGAGTCTTAGAGAGAGAAAGGAGCAAATAAGCAGGCTTTCTTCCTCAAGCGCATCAGGTACGTCTTTCTACCACTCTACTGAATTTCAATACTGCATTTAAATTCATTTTTAATACAAAAAATTAGATAACTTGCAAGGAAGTTCACTGTTTTCTAAATTAGTCATTTTAAAGTTCTATAAGAAAATCTAAAATCCGTTTTGACACGTTTTCAAAACAAATAAAAACACAAAAACAGTTTCCAAACAAATGGAACTACGAGACTCTGATTTCATTCTACGAATGAATACGTAGGCGCTCGCAAAGCTCGAGTCTGATTTTAAAATACTGTTTTAAATCGAATTTATCCGGAAAGGACTATTCTGAAAACTATTTAAACTACTTGCAAGATATCTAAAATAGGAATTAAATACATGATCCATTAAGAGACCGAAAGGGCGAATTGGGTGCCTAACACCTTCCCAATTCGTAACGTAGTTCCCGAACCCTTGCAAAGTATATTTTTAAAATCTCTGGTTTCAAACGTATGAAAGATAGTTTGTTTTTCAAATTATCCTTCGTACAATATTTTGTTTGTTTTCTCGTAAAACAAACTTGCGAGAACGGAGGACAACATCTTCTCGGGTCGCGGGTCCGGATTCTCACAACGGCGGGATGGATTCTCAAATATATATATACATATATAATGTGGGGTGCAAACTCTAATTACGAATAAGACATGAGGTGTAAAGTCAGAATTTTCCTGTCCTATATATACACGTGGTTCCCATAAAAAAAACGTGTGTTATGTGAGAAAATATGCTACAAGATCTTTTCAAATAAAATTATAAAATTGAGTGTTCTATGTTTGAAGTAAAGGTAAAAAATTGACATTTTAGTCCCGGCAAAGTGGAAGAGAGACTAATTAAATGGATTTTCCCCCTTGCAGGTAGAATTAAAATAAATACTAATGGCAGCTACCTTAACACCCAAGAATATGCTAGATATGGAGGCCTAGCTTAAAATGACCAGGGAATGCGGATAGAAGGATTTTGTGGATGGATTGGAATGGCTTTAGCCGTCATTGCCGAGCTCTGGGGAATACTTCACGAATTTAGACTCGCCAAGGAGAGAGGATGGATCAAGATGGATATTGAAACCAACTCCTTTAATGCTAACGAGCTTATTAATAGGGATAATGAAGTTGAGAACCATCCTGAGAGAGTCCTCATTGAAGAATGCAGACACTTGCTAAAAGATTTGAACTACAAGCTAGTGCATACACTTCGTGAAGGAAATAAATGCGCGGATACACTAGCTAGGTATTGAGGACTACAACGTGAAAAGGTAATTAGGATCCTCATCCTTCTGCATGAGGTGGTGGAAGATATGATAGCAGATATGCAGGGAACTATATTCCCAAGGGGTAGCTTGCTTGTTTTGTTTTTTAATTCAGTCCTTAAAAAATAAAAAATCTCAACTTGAACATCGATGATTGGAAGTAAGATCCCAATATTCCAATACATTTTTAATTAACTCTAACATAATGACTCTTATCATTATGGATAATATAATTTTTTTTAAGTATCAGTTGTTTTAATACTCGGAATAAAAAGTCTCAAAACCTGTTCATAAATTAATCCTTTCCATTGATGCTTTGGTGGTCTCCAAAATATTAATCTCAAATATAGTCCTTTTCCTCCTCACTTCATTATATGCAACAATTGCATCATCATCATCTTCATTTAAGTTTGCAATTGTTTGAGATAACAACATTATTTCTTCATCATGTGCATCTTGACCGTTAAAACATCTTGAAGTTGACATATTTTCTTAAAGATATATTAAATAACGCTTAGCAAAATTAGGAACAGATTGATGATTTTTTTCAAATAATTTGTATTCATTTACAAAGAAGTGTCTTCAATTTCAATACATAATGAAGTGTACCATGTTAGATAAAGCGTAATATATAGTTGAGTGTACCATGTTGGATAAAGTGTAATACATACTTCTATTTTCAACTGTTGGATCATCATAATATTTTAATATGTTTTCGGGGCCGGACCTGAATTTTAAGGGGCCCTAGGCGAAAAAAATTTCGGAGCCCTTGTATTTTTGTATATTCATATAGTATAAGTACAATAATAAATTGATAATAACAAAAAAATCATATAGTAATGACATTAGAAAGTTATAAAAAGAGTACTTAAAATTTTTGAGTCATATAGAATTAATTTAGTCAAACAATAACTAAAAGATAAAGTTTTATATCTAAAAAAAATAACCCTCAAATGAACTCATTATAGAGAGAAATCATGAACCAAAACAACTAAAAGATTTAGAGAAATTAGATTAAAAAAGAAATATGAAAAATGTTGTGTATTGTGAATACGTAATGATGTGTTAAAGAATATGAGAACTTTTTTGGGAAAAAAGAAAAAGGAATTCACTAAAAACCTAATTTAAGAAAGCTACTAAAAAAAATTATTGGGGCCTTTTTGTAATTTTATATATTCATGTAATATAAGTATAAAAAACTCTTAAAATAAATAAATAAATAAACATATAATAGTAATGACATTTGAAAAAGCATAAAAAAAGTAATTAAACATATAATTTTTAGAAGTTCTTAAATGAAAACATGTATTTTTTTTTCATGAAAAACAAACTTAAGCCTTATAAGCATTTAAAAGGAAAAAGAAAAAAGAAAAAGGGCAATTAGGCATAAGGGCTCATTCTAATAATAACATAATTATAAAAGGACACTTAAAAATTAGCCGTGTAAATTAAGGACATTGTACAAAAAAGACATTAATACCCCTTCCTTATAACATCTCACGTCTCATTATGACACTAACAGCAACTAGAAGGTGCTAAATGCATTTAGCACCACCTGGACAGCAATCATAAGGTGCTAAATGTAATGCCCCATTCCTTCATCTAACGTTAATCACTTATATAATCGAAGTGAACAGCATGTTGTTTTCCATAATAGCATGCTGTTGGAGATGCCTAGATAAGGCTATATAGACTGTCCCGAAATGGCTTAGGGACAACGTGTTGTTGTACAGAACAACATGCTGTTGTCCCTGGGCATCACATATTTATTTCTTTTCTTCCCCATTTCTTTACAAAACTTATACAAGCTTCTAGAGAGAGAAAGGAAAAGCGATTTTAGGGGATTTGAAGGGGATCCAAACATCAAAATCCTAACTTAAGATTGAATAATTATCTACACCTTCCTGCACTATTATTCATCATCTCCTTCATCCAATTTCCACCATTGCTAAATAGGGCTTTGAAGGAACTTGGGGTTTGGCATCTACGCTTGGATTCAACGCTTCTAGCTTGAGGAACGTCGTTATATGAGGTGGGAACAATAGTATAAAACTCTTTTCCAAAGCTTTATGTGTAGCATGCTTTGATTGAACTATAGATTAGGGGGTTTTCATACAATTTCAAAATTTGGCTTGTTCATGGTATTGGATTGATTTTCTTTGATACTTTTGGTTGATTTTTTATTTATTCAAGTTTAATTTGATGACTATATAAGAATCCCCAATTATATATGGTTATAGATAAATATTTATATGAAACCCTTACATACGGATATGATAACGGATAATAAGTTGTGATACTTGTATATATGGATATATGGCTAGATTTAAAGCATGTTTTGGTTGTTATTACACATGTATAGGATTTTACTGCAGTACTTAAGCCATTGATTGACCAATTGTGAGATTTGTGGAGTAACTAGTCAGTCTGTAACTGTTATTACACAATATATTGAGACAATGTGGGGAAGTTTATATTGAATCTAAGTGTTATAAATTATGAGTTATATTTGTCTTGGCACCGACTTGATAATTCGTTGTAAAACTTCCCAATTTGTGAAATTAGTAGATAAGTTTCTTAACTGAGCACTTAGTTGACAGACTTTGCGAGCTTAGCTTAAGTACAACCATGATACTATTATACGGCAAGACGAAAAATAAATGAATTGAGATACAAACGGTATATATATATATGTTTTACATATATTAAGTCCAATGGACGTAAGCTATACGATTTTATATGTATTCAATATATTTTTATGAGATTTTCATATTTGAGATTTATGAACAAGATACATTAATTTAGTACTTGGTGTGTTGGCTCTTTATGTTTTATTGCTATTTCATGGTTTCAAAGTTTTGGCTCAATTATCTACGTAGGTCGTGATTGTAAGGTTGTTGCCTTCCTTAGTAATTGGGTTGGAGCCCATTTGCGGTTGTAGCCGCTTAGATTATCGGGTTGGAGCCCAAAGTACTGGTACTTGACAAGGGTTGTATCCCTCTTGATCGATGAGATGAGATTGTAGCCTCTTGTTAGTGGTAGTAGCCGCTAACGCATTGGGTTGGAGCCCATTGCATATAAAGTGTTGTAACCCTTTCGGTTGCCTTTGAGATAAGATGAGATGAGACCTAGCGTAGCATAATTGGAGCCCGTAATAGTTGCCAACACATTGTACTTTTGATTAATGATCTTGCATTTCCCTTTGTGCATCGTTTTGCTTGATATATGGGGAAACGAGATCATTTGATGTGCATTGCATATATTTTAACTTCCATGGTACATGGATATGGGTAATACAGATACATATACAATATACTTACTGTTTAACTATGATTTTTATACTGCACGATGTATGTATATTACTATGTGTATTTTAGTATACAAAACCTTATAGTTTCCACTGAGCCTGTGTTTGGCTCATTCCCATTTTTTTAAAAAACAGTTTTGCAGGTACACTCTTCAGGTTGGCGCGCATTAGTGTTTATTACCTCTGATGACCCCGGAACCGTGTTAGTTTCCCTTGGAGGGACGACTTGCTTTCATATGTTTAATATCAAATTAATTGATAATTGTTTTTAAGGTATAAATGTTGTAAATATTTTTAATCGTGTATTAAAACCTCGTTGGAGGATTTATGTTCAATAGCCATATGTGATTTTGCAACAATTGAGTTTTATAATATGTGGAGCTTGATTTCTAAAAATGGAATTTATTTTATCAATTCACAGGTTTTGGATTTGTTCAACTTACGGACTCCACATGCCATAATTTTCTTAAAATGAGTTTTAAAATTATATATATTAAACCTGCCGTCGCGTACGACACCGTGATTAACCGAGTCCCGGAGGTCTAAACCTCTAAACGAGATTTGGGGCGTCACACTAAACCACAACTAGAAGGCGCTAAATGCATTTAGCACCAACCAGAAGATGCTAAACCACAACTAGAAGGTGCTAAATGCATTTAGCAGCACCTTCTGAACAATAACCAGAAGGTGCTAAATGCATTTAGCAGCACCTGGACAACAACCAGAAGGTGCTAAATGCATTTAGCACCACTTGGACAACAACCAAAAGGTAGCACCACTTGGACAACAATCAAAAGGTGCTAAAATGATTTTAGCACCATTACAAAACATAGAATAACAAAATTAATGAGATCAACATCCACTCTATTCATATATATATGTATATATATGGATCGACGTAGGATTCGTAAAAAAAAAAAAGACGAACGATCAGATTTTTTTTTTCAAAAGCCCACTGGACTGTCAAAATTGGTCGATTTTGACAGTAAAATGACCTCTGGTTGTCTTGATTTTCATGTGAATCTAATAACTTTGTCTTCCGAATAACATATCCGAAAATTAGCTAAATCCAACGGTTCAATCAAAAGTTATAACTGTTTTATGACTGCCCCTGCAGAAAAAAGAAGAAGAAGATGATGAGAACAACGCTCCTCCCGACGATATGATCGGAGAATCAAGTGGTGGTGGTGGTGGAGGAGGAGGTGAGGTCGTTGGTGAGACAAAGGGGAGTATTTGATGGTTGAATAGAATCTAGAGAGAGAGAAAGAGATGAGGTATTGGAAGTTTAGGTGGGGAGGAGGGGCTAAGAGATGTTTATATTAGGGGTATTTTTGTCCATCAACATTTATCATTTTCCTTAAAATAAATTAATATTATGAAAAGTGTTCTTATTGCAAAACCAAATTATGAAATTAGTACTGCTTCTCTTTATTAAACATGAGTTCGTCCTTAGTGTTATAAAACATTACGGAGCGAGGCCTTATAACACATTATCTCAAAAGAAAAAGAAGAGTTGTTCAAGAAAAACTAAAAAAAACCAACTTAGGAAAGGCTTAGTAAGCATTTAAAAGAAAAAAGAAGAAGCTTCCACTGCTGGGGCTTGAGCCCATGATCTACAAGCCAAATGTGTTTTAATCCAATCAACCAATTCCCGCTGGACCACAGTGTAATTCTATTATTTTTCTTCAACACAAAATAGTTTTAACATTATAACACATATATGGTTCTAAAAAAATTAGAACCCTGTATGTGGGGGGCTGGGCGATGACCTAGATCGCCAATGCACAGAGTAGCCCCGTATGCTCTACATAAAAATAAGTTATATACCTACTATCAAAATTTCACCACTATAGGAGTTTGAGAAACTCTCCATTCTATTCTTTTAAAAATAGTTGCGTGAAATTGAGAATATTCATTTTGGATAAACGCATTGTGTGAACAGATGGCATATTTAGTTATATTTCCAACCGTTGATCATGTTAATATTTTTGATATGTTTTGCATAAATATGTTATATAACTACTGTAAAAAATTTGAGTACAATCGGAAGCACAAGTCCCCCAAAAGTCACAGCCGCACCATCGTAATCCGCCGCACACAGTACATAGCATTCCCCGGAAACTTTGTAACCAAAAAAAAAACCCAACTACAACGTCAGCGATGATGAGGAGGAGCATTCAAAATCCAATTGAAAAAAATTACACCACCACTCACACTGGCCTCATTTTCCGATCAGCAATCGCATCAAGACTCCTTGTCATAGCACTAACCATACTCTGGAGGAATCTCCTCAGCCCCTACGACACCTCTGCATCATTAAACCCTAATAATTGCATCTCTTCTTCCTCCTCCAACAGCAGCAGCCGCCATGGCATTAACATTCGCTTCCCTCGCATCGCTTCGACTATCGAAGAGAGCATCGCGTGGGACCGCGTCTACTTCGTCCGAATAGCGTAACGAGGGGGTTACGAATACGAGCAGTCCTAGGCCTTCTTGCCTCTTCTCCCTATCTCTTTTCTTTCCTCTCCACAATAGGTTTGTTAGTTGGTTACTCAAATTTTGACTGGTTTTGGTTTTGGTTTTTGATTGTTGATTTAGGGCTCCTTTGGTTGTTGTGACTTGTGAATTAGATAGACAATTCGCAATTAGGCAATTTAAGATTGTTACATTTATTTGTGTTTCGCTGTGAAAGTTGAACTCTCGTAAATAATATGATAATTAAAGTTGCTTTATGAAAACTCAAATTAAGTCACTAGAACTAGAAAATTCATATCTCTAGACATAACTTTAAATAACATTGAGGAATTTAGAACATGTTTTTATTTTAGCATTTGAAATTTCTTATTCAAGGCTTCCAAACACTTCATGAATTAGAATTAAATTATTTAAAAATGCATAAACTTAAACTTTGTTAATAAAAAGTGAACTAATTTTAAAAACTAGCCTATTTAGGTGACCAAACGGGCGCTTAGCAGTTGCACCAGAGCACTTTTATGTCAATTTTGTTGAATTTTATATCTGAAATTTTCTCTCTTCCATATTTATTTATTTTGCAGTTTTTGCTCCATTAATTCCACTTATCGGTCACAGGGCCGTGTTGGGATTATCCGGCTATGTGCTTAATAACGTTGCATTTCTTTTCTGCAGCAGTATATCTTTATAGGTACTTAACCATTGGTATGTGTGTGTGTTTAGCAGTGCTTTTGTTTGATGAGATGAGCACTCATCAATTGATGATATACTATATCAACCCTATGGTTTTGGGTAGGCGGTTAGCTTAGCTATATCCTCTTAGCAATTAGTGAATTAAAAATTGGGTTCTAGGGTGAGGTGTTACACACGGACAACGATGGACACTGGAGTAAAGGGTTGAGGGTAGAAGCGTATGGCAATCCTACTAAGAGAGAGAGGGCAGAGGGGAGTGGTTGTGGTTGTGGTTGTGTTGATCGACGGGTTGATGATTAAAACGAATACCAGGCATGGTATTTATAGTTTGATGAGCCCAAGGATAGCACTGATGCTGGATCATGGAGTGAAGGCTATGTTGATCCCATCCGGGTTCCAAGTGGCCCAATCACTCGAGCTAGAGCCAAAAAGATCAAGGAAGCACTTATGACCATGGTCCAAGAGATGATGAGTAAAGCTGAAGCATGGAGGAGCATTGAAGGGGATCGGGCTCAAGAATGGAAGACATTGCTTAAAGGCCCAATTGAAGATGTTCAAAATAGCAGCCCAAGAGATTAAAACATGTATTAGATAAATGGGCTGGGTTAGGCTTTGTTTATTTTAAGTTTAATTTATGTTTAGCTTTGTTTGGGCCCAAATTATGTGGAAAACCCATTAATTTCGTTTTTTTGTATATTTTCCTAGGCCTAGTAGGTTTAATTACTCCTATTTAAAGGAGCTAAAGCTATTGTTTTAAGCAGCTTTGATTAATTAAATTTTCGAGTGGTTTTCACCTCTTGCGTTCTAAGAACGTCTCGAACAGCTAGAATTAGGGTTCTTGTTGTTCTTCGACTTAGCAATCAATTAACCCCATCGATTGATTGTTTGTCTTTGACTATACCAAGGTTCATTCTCGTTTTTGGGAATGGGTTGAGGTTCCACCTCCATCATATACGCGTGGTTCCAAGGTTCTTGCGTTTTCAGCGTCACGGGTTGCGGATTCATCTTATTGGGTAGAAATACGATCGTGGTTCATATCATAGTTGCTCTGGTGGGAGTCCATTCCTTGTACGCTATGCTGGTATCCTTATCAGTTGAAGGGTTTGTGATATGGTACGCAACGTAGTTGAGGACTCACGATAAGTCACACTTGTTGGTAGATTATCCTGTTGGAATACATAGAGACACTGCCATACAGCTTTTGATACTCTCTCTTACACGTATGAAAGACCATCAGTACCACCCTATGGGGGGGGGTTGGTACCTTGGTGAGGTCCCTTGGCTTCAGACGCCAAACCAAGTACCTTCAAGGGTCCCTTGGCATCAAGAATGTGGAGCTCTGGGTGTAAAGATGTAGGACGTGGTCCCTTAGTGCGTTAGCTTGCTCCCTAGTGGGGGTGATATTCCAAGCCCAGGTAGACCATGGACCTGGGAGTCCAAGGAGTTGGCACCCTTGCGCGTAATGTATGCTGCTAGTCACGTGGACAGTGGGCCTGAGGGGTTGGCATTCTCAAGTGTAGGTGGTCTAAGGGGCCAGCGCCCTTCAACTATGAAAAATACCACGTACGTACTGAAGTGGCATGACACGTGGTGTCTAGGCGGGCATGGCCTATAATACCATGCTACAAAAGTAATACAATAAATAAATAAAAAAGTCTCACACAAATAAACACTTTTTTGAAAAAGTAAGTAAAGAATTTTGCCCAATCAGCCAATCACCCGCCTTGGTGCTTTTAGGTGTTGATTGGTTGTATCTATCGTTATAAATATTAGGTATTTGCTCTGCGGAAAAGCCACATGTAGTACCAGAACAATGATTCGGATGATATGCTACAAATCTGCTGCCTAAATGGTTGTAAATGCAGTTAGAGTGATGGCACAATGGTTGTGTGATGTCATATGTGGGCTAAGAATTTGTGGTGTAATAGCAATATTGAGATCCAGTGTGTGGCTACAATTTTCCATGAGCAATGAGGCAACAATGGTTCAGTAGTGGGCCAAAGTATGAGATACCATTTTGATGCAGGAAAGAGGGAGAAACAGATAATAAGAGGGGGAGAAATTCTGAATATTTAATTTTAATTCATTCAAGGCTGAATTATACTATTTGACCATGCATTTATATAGGCATGACTAATCTGGGAAACTTCAAACAAAATCCCTCAAGTTAGCAATACAAAATTACCGACATGTATCATAATCAAATCGCTAAACTGCATGCCTTCAATTTATTTCATTATTCAAATCCATAGATTTATGCACAGCCCTTTGTAGATGATCCCCACAAACCATCTTAAGAGGTTACAAACTTCAAAAACTAACTTAATCCCCACTGTTTTCAAAATTCTAACCATCAGACCACTATGTCACACATCACCTTCTTGATTGACAGCATCCTGTGTTTCCTCCTAGTGTTCATTGCATACTAAAACATTGACTATATATGGATGGCTAAAGAATCACTCTTAAGTAATTTAAGGGGCAATATATGTTAGAACAACTTTTTTTGAACATCTTTAAGATAGAATATCAATCTTTCCCCCCCTTTTGGCCAGAGTATTAGAAACTATTGGTAGTGTTGTGACAAACCATTTTCATACAACTTACAAGTAACCAATTTTTTTCTCGGGTTGATAATGGACCCTCGGAATGTCATTGGTTAACATAAATCCCCTAAAAGTTCTTTTCAATGTGATTTTGTTCCTTTCCCACAATTGTACTCAGTTGGTCCTCGTACCTCTATTTGGTCTTTCTTATGTAGTTATCTTGAATGCTTCAATTCAGTTTGAAGATGTAAGATTTCTAATAAAAAATTCTAGAGACTGCTAAAGTAAACTGCATAAGAAAGACCAAATAGAGGAAAATAAAAGAAAAATCTCTCCCTCCTCCCTCCTCCCTCCTCCCTACACTTGCATCTCCCTCTCCCATCTCCCTCTCCTTTTCTCTAGTCGGCACCACCGTCACAGCCCTCTGCCACACCGTCATCCTTCGCCACAGAACACACTCTCTCTTCTCTCTTTCTTTTGAAATACATACCCATTTATGTCTCTCTACTCTCTCAATTTTCCGTAGAGATTATCAATTTTCCCTGTAGGTAAATCAAAACCCCAACATTCTAATGTATTTAGTTTCTGATGATTCACCCACACATATATATACTAACAAATCTGACCATTATTAATTAGATCTTGAGGGATGAATCAAAGTGGAAAAATTGTGTTGGGATAAATCACAAATATGTCAGATTTTGAACCATGATTTTGTATAAAGTATATAAATCTACGGTTTTTGTGAAAAGAGGGGTGTGAGTTTTGAATCAAGAGAATTTGAAATATAAAAATTAGCAAAGACGCTTCTCTTATCATCAATGTTTTCTACAGAGAGTTCTTCCATCTCTCTATTTTTGCAACTACCAAACACCATGTAAATATCTATTTCTGTTCACTCACAGATCTTTTTTTTTTATCAGAAACACAGCTTATATTGATAGGAAAAAATCAGATACAAGCAAAGGGGCTGGAAGTGGATGAGAAATCCACCACCGAGCACACTAGAAAAGAGAAGAAAAAACAAAAAAGAAACAACCCCATCAACCCAATCACAAAACAGACAAAAAGTCCTACTACAACTCAAAACTGACCCATGCCCAAAAACAAGCACTAGCCCTAGGGCAACAATCATACTCCTAGGCACTAGGTAAACCTGTAAAGCCTGAAAAAGCTACTGCATAGCCAAACCCCAATCCCTAGCAATCTTTGATATAGTCAAGATTCCGAAAAATTTCGAAGAAAATGCCCAAAGAGATGCCAAATTCTTGATTCTGTCCCAAATTTGTTCTAATTCTTTTCCGTTTCTTAAAACATTCTCCTATTTCTCTCTTTCCAAATACACCACATCACAGCCATGCAAGTATAGCTCCATAATGTTTTGCATTTATATTTGGCACCTTTGAAGAACCACTTGATAGTAAGCAATTCATACCAGGAGCCCAAAAATACTGCAATCAAGTGGTACTACACAGAACCACTTGTTCACTCACAGATCTTGATCTTCTACTACACATGTTTTCTAGAGAGAGAGAGAGAGAGGTTCTGTGGAGAAGAAGAGAATATGAACTGATATTTTTATTTATTTTCTCATCAAGTGTAGGCAGGAGGGAGGGGTTAATTCTTTCCTTTTCTTTTTCTTTTCCTCTCTTTGCGTTTTTAACTTCACGCGCTGCACATCTCCCTTCATTTATTTTTGCTTTTCTCTACTTAACACATCAAGTGGTCTGCCTGATCTGTTTATTTGGGCGGTCTCCCTAGAATTACTCATTTGGATTTGTTATTGGAGTATGGGATCATGAAGTATGCACGTGGACAGTAGGAGGAAACAATAAATAAGTATGACATACCAATACACAATGAAACCTAACCTGTGGTATACAAACACAATGAGTAGACAACATAAAAATGCATAGGTATGTTTTCTTAATAAGCACAAAAGTCAAAGCCGGACTCCTAATTTGAGACTGAAGGAGTATATATTTATATTAAATGGAAATCATATTAGGTTTCACCCCTGCAGTATCTTGCTAACTATAGTGGTTCTTCATCCACAACAGTTTATTTTTAGCCAAGAAGAGTTAATCGAAGCATTATCTTGATTGAAAAGGGATTTTTTGACTTTTCCCTGTTTTAATATGAAATTAGACTTATCCCCCTTGCGTGTTGGACAATTCCGAATAATTACATAAAAAAGGGGACAATGTCTAATTTTTTTACGTAATCGTTTGACATAACCCCCTATTTTTACGCAATTCTTTGATATGCCCCCATACACAGGGGGAAGTTTATTGGTAATAAAAATTGGGGGGGTTAAGTCTAATTTTGCCTATAAAATGGGGGCAATACATTTACTCATGTATTATATATATTTGTGCCTGATTATTCTTTATTTTTACTTTGTCATTGAAGGATCTAGAGGCGGCACTGAGGGCATCAATTTTGTTTTGCTTCAATCCAGCTTCCATATTTTACTCATCCATGTATTCATCCTACTAGTCTCAGTTCATATTAAAACTGAAAAAACCGAATGATTCCACTGAGTATAGCTTGCCCTTTGTCATGCAGATGCTCTTAGATTGTGTATGCTCTTTTATCAATTGGAGGATATCACCTAATGTCCGGTAAAAGCAATTATGCAACACTTTGGCTTTCTGTCTCTGGATTTGCAAGGTCAAATGGGGTGCTAAATGCTGGAAATATTTGCTCTCAGACTATGCATCGAGCATATGATGCTGTCTTTATTAATAAGTGATATTACGTAAGCCTTTTGCTCAATTTGATTGCCAGTTCTTGTTACATTATATTATATTTTCCCTTACAGTAAAACTTTCTAGCTTAAAGTTGAAGAAGGGATGAATCACTGAAACAGTCTTATTTATTTATAGTTCCTTAATTCAATCCTGTAAAATGCATATATTTTGTAAATTAATTCAATCCTGTGGAAGTAGAGGGTAGCTGACACATTCCTTGGAGAGTCTAAAGATTGGATGTATAGGTAGTTACAATATGAAACTACTACAACCTGTCCTATTAGAGAGGCAGGTGGTTAGTAATGAGTTTTTGTGATAGTAGCTCCTGATTTGTTACGACAATGGAAAGCCTTTATAGATCTATAGCTTCTCTGAGAGTGCTCTCTCTCTCTACCCCCACCCCTCTGTCTGTCTCAAAATAAACAATTTTTTCCTGTACTAGAAATCTCAACCTTTTCATTTGTATTTAACGAGCTTGCTCCATTTCTAGAGGAACTTGGAATGTAACATTCCTCATGCGCGTATCTGTGTACTTTTGCCAATTTAATGTAAAGAGTGCTTACTTTCTCCACCACTGATCTATTCATTTTATTAGTCCTTCATATATGTACTTAACGGATAGATTGATCTCTTTCTTCTTTAGTTGCTGAGATCAATTACTTTTGCTACGTACATGAGAAATGTAGGATATAGTAATTGGAGAAAGGTTATTAGTTTTTTCTACTTCTGTAGTTTGTGAGGGGTATTTGTTACAGAAACATTGAGTCCCTTTTCACCACCAATTGGGTACATAACCAACTATAAAAGATCAAAACATCTGAAACACCAAAGGAGTGTAAGCTGAAAGAATTCTGGTTTCGTTATCTTTTACCATTTTGGTGGTGTCGTTTCCTTAGGTATTGGGTTTAGATGGAAATTATGTCAAGTCAAGGAGATTGGAATGATATATTGCACATGGCACTTTCTCAATTACCACATGGGTAATATTACTATTTGGACCTATATACTTGCCCAGTTTAACATGGTTCATCTACCATTCTTAGTATATGGTTTTGCTTCACATATTATATCTAGCAGTACCGTGTGTTTTCGAATTATTATTCCTACCCTGTCCTCTCCTACCTTAAGTTATACTGCCACTGTCTCAAAAAGATAGTCCATTTTCCTTTCGGGTCGTCTGAAATTGATTGCCCCATTTCCTTCTCAGGACATGATCAATGTACCAAATATCACGTAGAAAAACTGATTTGTAGTTACGACCATTGATTACGTTGACATTAGCGTTTCCTTAAAAAGTGTGAAAATCAAAGTGGAGTCATCTTTCTGAGACGGAGGGAGTATTGATTATTCTTGAAATAGTCCCCCACTATTTGTTTAAACTTAACTCTTTTCTTTCTTCCATTTTGTTCTCAGTTAATGCTATATTTACTTCATCAAGTAGGAATTTGAACTTGGGTTGGCCATTTGTCTATCTTGCCATTCACGTTTCAGAAAGTCTGGTTTTGACACTGTAGCTGCATCGTCTGTTGCTATCTTATAAATTTTCAATTTTCAGTTTGTATATGTGTATTTGAGGTTATAACAAGATCACTAGAGGTACATGTCATTTTTTTTAAATCCTCTAACCCGGAACCCGAGAAAGAGTGCTCCCATAAAAACAAAAAAAGAAAGGTGGGGGCTACAAAGGTCCGCCCCAAAGGATTACAACAAATTCTTTGAGAGGATAAAGATAAATAAATCGACAGAACTTGAAAAATGAACTAAGCCTATGCAACAAAGTTCACTACTCAAGAATAGCAAAAAAAAAACCGCCAAAATACAAAGCCAGAGATAAATACATGGAAATAAAAGCCTAAGCGGCTGTACAATCGAACCAAACACTAAATGCTTTAGAGAAGCATAGCAACCCAAGGAGTCTCAAGAGGACTTTTAAGGAAAGTCGCTCGCTCAAGTGTGGGCTTAAGCATGATTCGAGCTTCTTTGTTGGAGATGTGCCCAGCCTTCCAAAGAACTAGCATTTGGTTGTAATCCTTACAATCTACTATATGCACAAAGGATTACAAACTCGATTAATCACAAATCACACAGACTTACAAAACTTGAATTGCACAAACAGCCTGCAAAAGTCTTCACCTTCTGCGCATACAATCCACCTATCCGAATCGCACGAACAAGTTCACAACGAATCACTCACCACAATATCACACCGTTCTTCAACTCTGTTTGCGAATCACACACACTTTGGGAATTGCTTTGTTCCTTATAAAAATAACGATTACTTTGGCATGAATACAAAGCCCTAAGGTGGTTTTATGTTTTAAGGTTTTAATCTCTCTCTAAGGTGTAAAAAACTCTCTCAAAACATGAGTTGAAACACCCTAAACATAGGTTTTATTTATATGAAAGCATATGACAAAAACCTTTTTTGGAAAGGACTCAAAAACCCTTAAAATCGCGTTTTGATGATAAATTTTTGCCCAAAAAATAAGGACAGGTCAATCCAAACTTACCCGGATCGATCCGAAGAAGAAAACTCAATTTTGGTGCATTTTTAGTGCCGGATAAATCCAGAGAAAAAAGTTGGATCAATCCGCCTTTAGTGGCAAAAATCTGGCCTTTTGTGGCAATTTTCTGGTTTGCCACTACATGTCGTTTTTTTAATCCTTTTTTGTCGTTTTAAGTCCGTTTGAGCTCCGATTCATCCTAAATTTTTGTAGCAACTCTAGGAACATGTTAGAAACATTATCCAAGAGTTTCATCATCACTTTATGTCAACAGGACTTCTCGGACATCGGCAACTTGGTAAAAACACTTAAAAACTATTTTGACTCAAAAAGCTTTTGTTTTCTTTTTAAATGATTAACCACCACTAGGAATTTTAATCAAACCAAATGCAATGCTTATCTAATTTACCTTGATACCATTCATGCTATGAAGTTGATCTTTGAAGTTTCGAAAGCTCAGCTCTTCAATTTGTCTTTTTTTCGCTTTATCGCATATTCACTTGAGGTAAGAGACTCTAAATTGTTTCAACTCTTTTGGATCGGAATCAAGAAAATATAAATTAAGTCCTTATCAATTTGAACTTTACAAGTGCAATCACATACACTCGACCCACATGGAGAGAGTTTGTTGGTAAGAACTCGCCTAACATCAAGCAATGGAATGCTAGAGTGTTTTCCAAATAGGGCTCACTTAATAAGAGGTGAGTGCACACACATTAACTTGGCTCAAATAGGGAGAGTGTGTTGCTAAACAGACGCCTAACATCAGGCAATGAAAGGGGATGTTTGTGATAAATAAGGGGGTGTTAAAATTTATTTTTAGTTAAATTCTGGAGGGGGATGCTTGTGACACATTTGGGGGTGTAAATAAAAGCACTCCTATTTTGTTGTATTTTATCTGGACTTGTAATCTGGGACAGTACCAAACGCTAGGTTTATTTAATTTTTATCCGACTTGGTCTCATCCTATGACATCTTGCATAATTCTTATATAACCGATTCATTTTCCATCCTATCCTAGCTACTTAATTCATATCCGATTAATATTGGCTCTTGTCATATTCGTTCCTTTTTCTCTCTTATCATACATCTTTATCCGACACGCCAAACGCAACCTTATTAAGTGCAACTATCGATGCAATGTATATCGATAAAATTATGTGATAAAAATATATTTTAAGCATAGCACGTAATTCTCTTTTTTTAATTTAAAATTATTTATGTTATTAAATACCATTAATTTTAAAATAAATGGCTCAAATGGCTTTCACTTGGACCATTTGCACTAGTTCTCTTAAAAATGCATGCTAAATGGTTAAATTTAGCCTACCAATGTTTCAAATTCTACGCTGATAATAGTCAAAAACACCCTCAAATGACGACATACATAATATCGTTCCCACATTTGCACAAGGGGTGATATACTTTCTATCGCGCGTCCCATTGATAAGATGAACAATTCATCGTCCGAGTGGGCTAATGGTCATCTCCAATGGGTAGTTTTCTTCCTCCCTGTATTCATGTAGCCACCTTAATTAGTATTGTGGGCAGGCTGTTGTATATGTTTGAAGTGACTATAGTGCATGCTAGTAGGCTACGCACTATGAGTATTTATTCCACAACACTTGGACAGGAAAACTGATGTATTATATATGTATGGTCATTAGTCTTTTCTAGTGAGAGGCCTTTTAGTGAGAGGCCTTTTAGGGAGATAAGTAAAACCATGCGGACTCGGGCCTCAAACGGACAATATCTTATTGACTAGACTGGATTAGGCGTGACAATGTATACCACCTCCCCCGTATCATTATGAACCCTTCATGAACATCACATCATAAATGATTAAAACATTTATGGCTCCTAGATAAATATCAAGCTGCGTAGCAGTGACAAAAATAGGAATTCGATAGAATACAAAATAGGGCTCATCTAACTAATATACTTAAGCAATTAAGGAAAATATGGCCGCTTGGAGAATCAGTTGCTAAGGAAGAGAGTCAAGCCATAGTGGATTGATGTGGTGTAGCGGCATCTGAAATTGATCTGAATAAATAGTTTTAAGAGTAGTTCGGGGGGCTTCTCCTATACCCTGTCTATATGGAGGAGGAGATGAATTGTTGACCAATCTAGTAACTAACAGACTATTTTGTGTATTCTTTGTGCGTCTATCATTGTCGATCTCATTAATAGGTGAGCCAAATGCAATTTCTTTTTAAGCTACCCTTGTTTTACCTTAGAAATATTTGAGTTAGTGTATATAAGAATCACTATTGAATAATGTAATTTTTATTTTATTTTATTTTATGAATATCAAATAAAGTTTAGTAATTTTATTTATTTTTAAATAAATAGAATCATAAATAACACGTGATAAATGAATATTAGGAAGATTTTTATCGGTCAAATTTCTAAGGTTGAAGTTAATCAATTTAGTTATTTAAAAGAGATAAGCAAGACACCACAAATTAAAAGGGACACACACATATTTCTATTTTTCTTTTTATCCGACAAAGAGGGGATGACATAATACCATGTTTGAAATAGTTTGAAATAGTATTATTTTATCCGGTACTTCATGGGATAAGGGAACAAGTGGGATGATATTATCCGATATGCTATTATGTCCGGTGATGCCAAACATAGGATATGATAAATGTATCATATCCCTCCTAATAACAAACATCGGATAGGATAAATTTATTATATCTGCTTCTACACCAAATATTGAAAAGGATAAAATTAGGGCGGTGGTATTTATAACCTTCAAATGTGTTGCAAACAACCGTTCCAGAATTTAACTAAAAACACAACTCAACCCCCCCCCCCCCCCCCCCCAATTTATCACAAATATCAGCACACTTATCACTCTATTGCCTGATGTTAAGCAAGTGCTTGGCAGCAAATTCTCTACATTTGGGCCGAGTTTATGTAAGTGTACTTACCTCTCATTAGGCGGGTCTTATTTGAAAAACACTCAACACTCCATTGCATGATGTTAAGCAAGTTCATACCAACAAACTTTACCCAAGTGGGTTGAGTGTATATGCCTGCACTCACCTCTCATTAGGCGGGCTCATCATATAAATTTATTGACTCTAGAAATCTAGTAATATGGAGATTCATTTCTATTCCTCCGTATCGGGTGTTTTGAAGGACCTTATTTGGAGAAGGGGTGTTAATGATAACAAATTTACCTTAGGAAGGTGTTTATGACCAAGAGGGTGTTTGTGACAAATATGAATGTTGTAAATTTCACGTGCTTTATGTGTATATATATATATGGTAATAAAATTATCCTATCCCACCCTCCAAACATGCCCTAGAGGTGGTATTATTTTATCATGTGCTTTATGTGTGTATATATATATGAGTTGCTACTAATAGTTTGATGTTTGTTTGCATCCTTTAAGGTGCGTTTGGCACACCCTATAAAGAGGTAGAATATGATAGGATAAAGGTTAGATAGGAATTATATTGTATATGATCGAAAAGAAATCAGTCAGAAGACAAGGACTAGTTGGATAAATATTTAATAAACTTTGTATTTGATGGAGTCCAGGATTACAAGTCCGGATATTATATTACACAACTCTCTTTTGTTTTAAAAATACATGCAATTTTAATTGTTGTTCACAATTTTTTTTTGCTAATGCAATTCTCTTATTTGCGTTGTAAAAACTCTTTCAGGCGAAAAGTTCTATATTACATACAATATTTACAAACTAAACATTAAGTACAGTTTCAAATTTTAATGTAAATTTTACTTTTTATAAAATTAAAGTTTATTATAAATACCTTCATGTAATATAAGAAAAACAAAAATACCATATTATTTTTATATTTCATTAATCAATTTGATTATCTAAAGGGCGTAAAGAATAAAATCAAAATAAAAATAAATAAATAAAAATTTTATTTTTATATTTCTTTTGTTATCCGGCTACTACAAGATAAAATAATACCACCTATAGGGGTGGTACAGTTTTATCTGGTTCTAATAAGACAAAACAATAATTAATTCTCAGTGCAATCATGTCTTGTGTTGCACTAAACGCATAATATGATAAAGATACAATATCCACCCTTATACTAAATAGATGATAAGATTTGTTTATCCTATCTTTTCTCACAACAAAAACTAGATATGATTAACTAATTCAATCCTACCTCTAGTCCTGCACGACAAACACACCACTAAGTAATTAAATTGATGAACTTATTTTTCCGACCATTGAAATTTCATAAAATTCACATTCTGCATGATATATTATAACAATGTTTATTTTAAATAAATAGAACTTTACTAAATTTTATTTGATTTCATAAAATGAAATTGAAATTATCAAAATTGATTTTATACTGTCAAAACAAATTATTTTTATGAAAAGAAATTATATCAAAAATTTTCAAATGAGAAATAAAGATTCTCCTATCAAATTTGTTTTAGAAAAAAGTACAGTCAGTAACACTATCTTTTAAGTATCAAAAATGTCACAAAAGTAATCAACTCAAATATTATATAATGCGAAATAATATTATTAGAGAGAAAGGGGAAGGCTAGTTACATACTCCACAATTTGTCTTAAATCGTATTGAAAATGTTACAAAATATATATGCAAAGTGTTACTAAATATGGTTTTTGAATGCTGTGATACTTAATTGGAGTACTAAAGCCATACACTTAAAAAAAATGGACACAAAGTACAAATATTAGTGAATTCTCAAAAGTTGCACTACTTTATTGTATCTTATTCGGACTTGTAATCTAGGACAATACCAAACGCTAAGTTTATTTAATTTTTATCCGACTTAGTCTTATCCTATCACATCTTGCATAATCCTTGTCTGACCGATTCATTTTCCATACTATCCCACTTAATTCTTATTTGATTAACACCGGCTCTTACCCTATCCTATCATACATCTTTATGTGGTGTGCCAAACACAACCTTATAATTTACAATTGACAATGCAATATAAACTGGTAAAAATATATGCGATAAAAATACATTTTAAGAATATGTTATTAAATTTGTACCATTAATTTTAAAATAAATTGCTCATATAGCTTTTACTTGGACCATCTGCACCGGTTCTCTTTAAAATGCATGCTGAATAGTGAAATTTAGCCTATCAATATTTCAAATTATATGCCGATAATAGTTAAAATCTAAAAACAGCCTGATATGATACTCATAATAACGTTCCCACATGTTCACAAGGGGTGATATGCTTTCTATCGTCCCATTGACATGATGAACAATCCATCGTCCCATTGGGCTAATGGTCATCTGCAATGGCTAGTTTACTTCCTCCCTATATTCATGTAGCGACCCTAGTGCATGTTGTGGGCGGGCTGTTGTATATGTTCAAAGTGGTTGCAGTGGATGATAGCAGGCTATGCACTATAGGATTTCGTTCCACATCACCTGGACGAGGTAAACTGATGTGTTATATATGTGTGGTCACTAGTCCTTCGTTGTTCCTAGTGATGGGCCTTTTGGGGAGTAAAGTAAAACCGTGCGGACCCGGGCCTAAAACGGATAATATCTTACTAGGCTTGACGAGTACATTGCAATTTATACCACCTCTCGTATATCATTATGAACCCTTCATGAAAATCACATCAAAAATAATTAAAACATTTATGGCCCCTCTGTACACAAGGAGCAGCGCAGCAGCAACAAAATAGGAATTCAATAGAATATAGAATAAGGCTCGTATAACTAATGTACTTTTGCAATTAAAAGAAAATATGGCTGCCCTGAGAATCCGTAGTTGCTAAGGAAGAGAGTTGAGCCATAGCGAATTGATGTGGCATAGCGGTGACCGGAATCGATCTGAATGAAGCTTCAAGCGTAGTTCCGGGGCTTCTCCTATACCCCGCCTATATGGAGGAGAAGATTAATTATTAACCAATTTAGTAACTGACACATTATTTTGTGTATTCTTTGTGCATCTATCATTGTGGATCCCATTTGTTAATAATTGGTATAGATCATGGCTCGTCTTGGCTGCAAGTATCTTGAACATCATCATCATACCCTTGAGCTAGCTTTTTGAATGTATTATTAAACTGATTTAGTAGTACTCATTGACATTGGTGTGATATGAAGCTTGTATAAATAGTTAAAACTATACAAAAGGCTGGTAAAGTTACTCGAGTCCAACTCGGTTACAATTAACTTTTTTAACTTGACTCGAGACCTAAGCAAGTCAAGCTTTATCACATTTTAAAGTTCGATAGTTCCAATGACTGAAACTTTAGTAGTCCATTGCTCAATAAAAATCAATTGATATACGCCTCTCCCAAATTGCAATCACTAGCTTAGGTGCCTTAAATTAACTACCGAGCTTAATTCCAAAATTTTGGCAAGAGCCTTTCATGGCCGGTTACACATTCTAGCGATAAACTTCATTCATGCAGAACAAAAGAAAATAAAACTCTCGGAAACAAATGATGATTTTATACAAACTATATATCACCATAATTTAATTGTAACTGGGGTTGCATAAAATTGACATAGATCCTTTTATTCTCATTCAGCTAGTTTGTGCTTGCGAAAGATTGTTGGTTGATTTTGAAATGACACTTTCATGGCTCTCCCGAAGATAATTACTCAAGATCATCGGGTGCATTCTCCCACGATAAGCACATTTTGCTCGAAATCAAAACTAATATGTCCCTGCAGTTAAAGAAAACTTCAGCTTGATGTGGGTTGAGTTTTAACTCTAGATAGATAAATGTGTCCAAATAGAGGAAACAATAATAAAGAATATAAAGAAATAGGAACTTTAAGAAAACAAACATTGAAAACTCAAACTTAGAGTCCGTTTGGATTGAGGGGAGGGAAAGCTCTCAATCATATTCTTGAAAAAAATTTGATTCAAAGACTAAATTCTATGTAACATAAAGATTGAGGTACTCTATTCTTCAAATCTTTATACATGTATTTAGAGCGGTGAACAACAAAAGTTATGCTTTGTACCTTTTAACTAGTACCACCTGATTTGTTTTTCCTGATTCCATCACCAAGAAATATAGTCCTAATATGGTGCAGTTCCTTAAGGATATCATTCATGGCCATCCGCTCTTTGGGTGATTCTACTGAGCATGCAAGTCCGATTTGGAGGACTGCAATGATGCACTTTTGCAACTTCTCACTTCCATGGAACAAACTTCCTGTGTTGATGGCGTACTGTTCCACCTCTATTTCATTAACAACTTATATTTCTTCCTTTACAATTGCGGCTTTTGTTTCTTCTGCTTCTTCTATTGCGAGAAGTGTTTGATCCACAATTTGCATACCTTGTTCTTTCAATGCCATCTTAATGTAGTTATGGAGATTTAGACCATCTTTGAACATATCATCCGTTGGTGTCCTTCCTGTGAACAACTCCAATAAGAGGACCCCATAACTGTACACATCTCCATATTTTGATGCCGCCCCACCCATCCCATACTCTGCAAAAAATATATTTATAATTATTTTTGCCAGGATAAAATAACTTAATTGATATTTTCAATTAATAGCTGGTTGGTCTACTATCTGTATTTCCTTAATAGCTAGTTAAGAAATATGACAATTTTATAAAATTATTGTAAAAAACACATAAATATTTACCTGGAGCTGCATAACCAATAGATCCCTTTATCCCCATTGAGCTGCTATGTGCTTGTACAAATGTATCTGCAGACTTCGAAAGGAGCCCTACTAATCCAAAATCACCAACGTCAACAGTTAATTCATCATCAATGAGAATGTTGCTTGGTTTCAAATCGCAATGAATAATTGGCGGCTCACAAAAGTCGTGTAGATAATGAATCGCAGAAGCCACATCAATTGCTAAATTCAGTCTCTGAATAAGACTCAAAGCTGTTGATCTTTCGGGAACTTGCGGATGCAACCACCACAACCTGAAAACAGGTCTTAAGAGACTGACTTTTACAGTCGCTTAAGACCTCTTCTCCGTCTCTTAAGTCTTAAGCGACTAATAATCAGTCGCTTAAGTATAGTCGCATGATCCAAGTAGCTGTAGTTCTTAAGCGACTGAGAAATTTGGGTCAGTCGCTTAACTGACTCTTAAGCCACAGACTAAAAACTCTATCGCTTAAGGCTTAAGCGACTAAAAGAAATAGTTTAGTCACTTAAGCTGGTATTTCTTAAGCGACTAACAATGGCATTGTCAGTCTCTTAAGATGGGACAGCTTAAGCGACTAACAATGCCTTTGTCCGTCTCTTAAGCTGTGACATCTTAAGCGACGAATAATGCCTTTCTCAGTCTCTTAAGATGGACCAGCTTAAGTGACTAACAATGCTTTATCGGTCTCTTAAGCTTGGCTATTTAAGCGACTGACATTGGAATTGTCAGTCACTTAAGTGTGCAGCTTAAGTGACTGACATAGCAATTGTTAGTCGCTTAAGTGGCCAGCTTAAGCGACTAACAATTCCTATATCAGTCGCTTAAGTGAAAATGTAACATTCCTCACCACTTTACAGTTCTAGTATCCTACAGGTTTAGCAAACCTGTAATTAAATTAATTCACACCTGCAATTCAAACCAATGCACATCTAAACTTGGAATTCAAACCAATGCACATCTAAACTTGCAATTCAAACCAATGAATAGCCAAAATAAGTGTTCTTACAAAAAGTCAACATAAATTCAAGTTTATAGTTCACTTATAACATTAAAAACTTATTCACAAAAAATACAAGTTTAATAAAAAAAAAGTTATGAAAGTACAAATTATCTCTGACTGGTATTCGAACCAGTCGCTGCCTCACGAGTCTCCCTAAGCTGCCTAATCACGTCATGAAATTTTGCGAATTGTCCCTCAAGCTGGCAAATTCGTTCTTTCGCTTCCTTGAGTTCCTCCTTTTGAGACTTAAGTTCTTCAATGACCTTCTCCTTTTGAGACTTAAGTTCCTCCACTAAGATCGACTGAGAAGGAGCCACCCGTGCTCCACCTCTTTCCTTAGGCAACTTTCGGCCTGATCGTCCCAAGCCAGAAATCGTCGTCCCTCTCGTCGCACCAATCTCTCCCTCAATAACACTCACTTGTGATGCAAGTGGGAGAGCAATCACCGGTTCGTCCTCTCCTTCCTCGAGCAAGGGGTGTTCGGCTCTTTGTTCTTCTACAAGAGCCGTAACCTTAGCTCTCATTTTCTCCTGCAAATAATAATTCAATAATAATTAATCCAATAACTCTATTATTAAATGAAAGTCGCATCATTATCATAGATAGAAAGATAATCTTACTATTATTTGAGGGTTGTTCTTCTGATATGCTTCCGCATAAGCCTCAACGTGAGGTGCGGGTGCTCCGTTGAGCTTGTGTTTTTTTGCCCTAAAGAAAAATGGAGTTGTCCCAGAACAATGATCTTTTTTCTTTACCGACTGCCTAATTCTCTTCATTTTATCACATAAGGCCTACAAGAGATTTAACCATTTATAAACAAATATGAAATTCCCACAATAGATAATTCAAAAATTGATAAATTAGAATTTTATGAAACACTTATTCACACAAAAAATAGCATATATATAACCAATTTTTCACACAAAAAACAGCTTTCAAAAGATAGCAAATAGTAGTTTACATGGACTATTTTCGCAGCAACAAAAATAGGTTTATGTGGACTTTTTTGCAGCTCTAAAACTCAGCAACAACAGAAGAACAGCACTTAATTAATACACAGCACTCAAAAAATCAGCTATTTCGCAGCAACAATCAACAAAAACAGCAATAACCTCTTAGCAAAAATAGCAATGAAAGCAATAAATTCGCAGCTATAATACAAATCAGATTCGCAGCAATAACACTATAAAAAATCAGTTTTCTGCAGCAATAGAAAGCAGTTTAAAAACAGATTTATATAGCAACAATAAGAACAACTCGGAACAGATTTTATTTACAATATTTCGCAGCATAAATTAAAACCAATGCAGCAGATTTTAATAGCAAATTGACAGCTTATAACCAAGTATATCTAGATTCAATTAACACTAAAATCAAGCACACAAAACACCAATTCTATCTCAAAACAGATTTTAATCAAGTGAGCAAACTGATTTTCTAAAATCAAAACAAATTATCAAGAACACAAAGCTGCCAACAGATTTTATATAAATGGATTTTCTGAATATACTCAATACTAACTAATCAAGAATGATAGCAAATTCGAACCAAGATATAACATATTTTAAGAATAAAAAGAATAGCAAGAATAGTTCAAGAGAGATAGTACCAGACATGCAAAGAATTAACTACACACTAGTTAGAGAAATAGAGACGAAAAATCTTCTAAAAACATATTAATATCCACACAGCAGCAAAAATAACCAAAAGGATATAGTGAGATAGATATTTGATTAACCTTCCAATAAGACTTGATAAAGAGAGCATCAGGTAAATGGTTTGTCCAGTAAGTGTGAACTGGAGAGTCTAAACGTAAACCTTGGGGATTTGAGGTGTTCCAAGGGTCATGGATTTCCCCAGGGGCATATGCACTTGGGTTAAAGTTCATATATACTTAAAATAAAAATTAATATTGGCACATTAACACGATGTAACCCAAGATAATTAAGGGAACAAACACCTAATACTCTCCTATACTAGTATATTTCATAGTAAAAACTAGCTTGAGTAAAAATATTAAAAACAACGTTTGAACAAAGATTCGCCCAAAACAATCTCTCAAGGTAAGAAAAGGATCTTCAAATCATACTATACACTCATCTCTAGAATCTAAACATTATAAATTAAGAAGAACTTGTGTTCTTTAAACTCTTCTAGAGAGAGATACAAAAAGTGAGAGAGAGAGAGAGAGAAGAAACTAGTGCTCGTAGAGAAGAAATAAAATTTGTGTGTGTTGTGCGGCTGTGTCGCTGCTCAAAAAGAGGGGAAACAAATATATATAAGTGTCTAAAATAAAGGGCCAAGATTTATTTAATCCAATGGCATATAAACAAGGAGAAAAGAAAAATATATATATAGAAAGCATGAGTGTGTCTAAGTATGTTGGCAGCAAGAGTGGAAAGAAAGGAAAAAGCACATGCTCACAACAATATACATAATAACATTTAAAACACGCTTAAGCTCAATAAAAAAATAAAATTCATTTTTTAAATAGATACAATCGGACATTACCACAAAAGCGGGGTCTTGAAAGTGTTGCAACAAGTACTGCCATTGCTCTGGCCGATGAAGGAACTCAAGAGGGAGATCCGACCCATAGGTCTTCAAATGCCGCTTGCAGTCGCTTTTCCATTGCTTGTAACGCTCTGCGGCAGCATCTTGAATGAAGTCGAATAGCCGGTTATCATCAAGAGGGATGATATAGTTGACCTACAAAAAATTGCAATTGTAATTGTTCTCATGAGCACGCAAGTGAAAATTTAAATAACATAAATAATTAGAAAGACAATAAAAAAACATATACTCCCTTAATCTCAAATTGGGATTAAAGAAATAAGCTCTTCATTTATTACATTTTGGAAAAGAAAGTAAGAACCTTAGTTTGACATGAAGTATCTATTTACTATCATCAATACTAAAAAGCATTTAGAAATGCAAGTATAGTGTTTTTCTTTATGTTTTATGTTTATAAGTTTATTCCTCCTTTATTTATTTTTTTGAATATTTTCAACAAGCTGGCAAAACCTAAGTATATAGGTGTATATTCAACTATCCACTTTACCAAATCAATTTTGTATATTTCAAACGCGCGTATGAAAAACAATTAAGAAAAATTTCTATCAACGGTCAAAGTTGACCGAAGCTTAGAAGGATGCTTTACGCACTAAAGACCTACATTGAAAAACTAAAATGTAAAATGTAAATGAATGGGCAAAATTAAGTCGTAAATGAACAGTGAAAGTCGTTTAGTCGCGCTTACCGAGAGGTAATCGTACACGATCTGTTTATGGACGTTGGGTAGCTCCGCATATGTCTCGACTAGCATAGGAACTCTATCTCGCACGCAGCTGCCTATATCACGTGAAATGAGGCTGTGAATCGCCTCAATCGCCGGCCCCCTATGCTCATCGGAGTACTCTACAACTATCTTCCCGCCGACCCTGACCATTTACTGGGTCTTAGCACCGATCACAGGACCTCTCCTCTTCTTGGAGGCCGACGTACCTATACAAAATGACATAAGGTTAATATAATCACCATTTATTATAAAGCAATTACTTGTAAAAATTTGTAACCTATACCTGAAACATTTACATCCAAGTCCTTGCAGCGAATGCTGCGAGCAACGGATGTACCGGTGTTGGCGTTGCTGGTGGTGGTAGATGTTGTGGCAGAGGTGTTGGCCATATTGGCGGCAGGGCCGGTGGCCATACCGGCGGCAGGGCGGGTGGCCGTACCGGCTGCAGGACCGGTGGCCGTACCGGCTGCAGGGTCGGTGGCCGTATCGGCGGCAGATGACCTCAGCGGAAGGTCCTGGATCTCAAATGTTGGTGGTGGTGGTGGTGGTGGAGACATGTTCGTCAATGGAACGAGTGGCAGAGGCTGTGGCGGTAGTACGGAGCGCTGCATCAAGGACAATCGCAGCTCATTGTTGTCCTCGATTTGACTCAGTTTCTTGGATTTGCAACTTGGCTTCGGAGGCATCGTCAAATCCTGAAAAAATAAAAAATTTAAATTAAATATCTTGAATGACAATTAATATCACAAAAGAAAATATCATATATGTATATGGACATAAATCATGTGATGCATACTGTATATATATGTTAATCAATCAAATAATATAAATTCAAAGGTTAAAAGAAAAAAGTGCCGTCAAATACGTTAATTAATACTCCATTTCT
Organism: Lonicera japonica; assembly: GCA_021464415.1. Lineage (NCBI taxonomy): Eukaryota > Viridiplantae > Streptophyta > Magnoliopsida > Dipsacales > Caprifoliaceae > Lonicera > Lonicera japonica. The sequence continues at coordinate 181,055 of JAKCWG010000808.1, read as the reverse complement.
AGTTTTAGAGAGTAAGTTAAGAGATTCCAATTTTGATATACTATTGGGGCTTTGTATCTCTACGTAACATCTCCAATGTTCTCACCGAATTAAAATAACTTTGTGTTAATTGTACCTAGAAACGAAGAATAAGACGAGCAATAACCAAAAGTATAGGAAGTATAGGTTGGTAGAACACAGCAAACTAGCGATTAGGGTTTCTCCTTCTTCTCAAACACAAAACCTAAAATCAGAATAGGAGAGGTTAAAGAGACGGCGACCGCCGCTGTCCGCCTTGGCAAAGCCCAATAGCTTCTTGTCTTGGCCCTCGGTTTTGTAATCACTCTCTTCAATTCAAATCTTTAGGCTCTTTGTTTTAAAAATTTCATAGATTTTACTCTCTCTATCATTTTTTGTATTTCAAAGTTCAAGTTTTAGCAATGGCGGTGAAAACATCGAAGGCTAATAAGAAGATCGCTTATGACAAGAAGCTTTGCCAGCTTCTCGATGAGTACAATCAGATCCTTGTTGCGGCTGCCGATAATGTTGGATCAACTTAGTTGCAGAATATCCGCAAGGGTTTGCGAGGTGATTCGACTGTTCTTCCAGGTCCTCAATATTCTTCTGAGGCAGCTCTGCTTGCCAAGCTGGGCATTAGGCCCTTCTCTTATGGTCTTGTTGTCTTGACTGTCTATGACAATGGATCAGTCTTCAACCCTGAGGTGCTAGACCTGACCGAAGATGACCTAATGGTGAAGTTTGCTATGCGTGTTTCCATGGTTACTTCCCTATCTATGGCTATCTCGTACCCTACGCTTGTAGCCGCACCCCACATGCTCATCAATGGCTACAAGAATGTGCTGGCTGTCGCTATTGCTACCGAGTACTCATTCCCTCTGGCTGATAAAGTGAAAGAGTCCCTCAAGGACCCAAGCAAGTTTGCAGCTGTCATGGCCCCAGCTGCTGCTGCTGCATCTGGTGCTGATCCTGCTGCTGCCACGGCTAAGGAGGAAGAGAAGAAGGATGAGCCTGCTGAAGAGTCTGATGATGACATGGGTTTCAGCCTCTTTGATTAAGCTTTTAACTGCAATTTATAACTTCCATGTTTTTATGCTCTCCTTTCACAAGTACTCTGTTATTTTGCTGGGATTATATTGGTTTTGTTAAACTTCTAGTGTTGCTTTTATAATTTTATCTAGTTCATTTTAAGACCAAAAAAAAAGTATAGGCTGGTAGAATAATTCAATGGGTCTCTCTTGTCTGGCCTAAATATATAAAAAACCAAGTGAAGATATAGGAAGTGGGGAGCAACTAAAGAATACCCACAAAATGGTACACAAATAATTGAATTAGCTGTAGTTATTCCGAGATGATTTGGACCAACTTAAATAAAAGAATTGGGCATGAAAAACAAAGAGCCCGTGATGCGGTACGTGTGAGCAACTTAAATATTGTACTAAAGTATCTGCAATTTCTAAGTTACAGGTACTGTATTTGTGACCTTGATGCGGTACGTGTGAGCAAAAATGAGAGCCCGTGAGTTTTTAGAATTTTTTTTTAACAAGAACTGCATTCTAAAAAATATTCGAGAGCAGAGATCAGGCCTAATTTTTTCAAGTGGGTATTGGGCATGTGATGAATTGAAATTATTTATTTGGTTTATGCTATTTGCTTTGCTTTGGCTCGATCTATTATTATTAAAAACTAGTAAACATACAGTTCACTAGCTGTATACCACCCACATCCATTGCCCCTTGTTTAAACGCAAACAAATTGATTTTTCCAAATGACCAGACCTTATTTTAAAGCTCTTTTGGATTTTTTTCAAGTGAGTGACTGATATATCACATGATCGAGTAAAAAACCTACTATATATATACCATCTGTAAGAGTCCATCTTTCCTTCGAGATGATCCAAATAGGATTCATGTTTTCTTTTTGAAAAAGTAAAATTAATCAATATACCAAATTGCACTGTGGTAAATAAGATTGTTCCTAACCATAATTGCGTTAATAAGTTACCATATTTCTTAAACAAAGTCAATTAACAACTCTGAATTAGGATACATAAACTAATTTAACATCATTCTCTGTATTTGCATATTTGCATTTCACTGAACAATGAAAATAACTAAATGTAATGTCAACACATATTGACATATATGAATTTGATTGTGAATTGCATCCATCTTGATTGTTGTTATTGATAGTATTATTCCTTACAAAATTTTCCTTAGATATATAGCAAGTAATGGACTATTTCAACAATATGTTAAATCATTATTAAAGCTAATTAATCCACAAAAGATTGATCCATATAATTAAAGATCAATCTGTTAAACTGTTAAACTGATTCACTATCTTTTCTATCTTCAAATTGATCCATATATATAATTAAAGATGGTACCATATAAAGAAAAAGACTCACTTGTTAAGTCATTCTATATATGGGTTTATTACTATAATCAGTAATAAGCTAAGATGTTCATTACGAGCTACAATTATTAATACCCCCGGCCCCATGAAAGAGAGTATTGTATAGTGTATACTAAAAGTGGGTAGGGTGAATTAGGATCCAATTCCTTTAGTGGCGGATTCAGAATTTTGAATTGAGGGGGAGTCAAATTAAACACATACACATACGCTTTTTTTGGTTTGTTTGATGTAAAAATATTTAATATAAAAACAAGCTCACAACAAGCTAATCCAAGAAGGCCCGCCATTCTTACGTGTTCTTTTATCCGCATTTTATACTAGTAAATCTCATTGTACGCAAGTCAGAGTTTGTATGTATACGTTTAAGCCCCCAAATGTATACGTTTAAGCCCCATTGGTAATTTGAGTACTAGTCAATACTTTTGTAAAAAATTATAGAGTTAATTAGGTGCAAAATTATATGGCACCAAGACATGCACTTTTAAGTTAATTAGCTAGAGAGAGGAATCAGATTCAATCAAAGACCAAAATCCCAAATATACTACCTACCTTTGAATGTTGAATGTAATTCAATCAAAGACCAAAATCCCAAATATACTATATCATAAGCAATTCTTGAAAGTATTAAATCCATGGACTATGTTACTGTTATTTCAATCAAAGAAAACCAAGCACTATGAAAAGGAACTATTTGAATGAACTATTTCAATCATAAGCAATTCTTGAAAGTATTAAATCCATGGACTATCTCATTCGCTAACGAAGAGCCAGACCCAGACCCGGATAGAGACCTAACCTGATTTCTCCCCTTTTTAACTACCAGATTTCAATATTTCCTCTTCACCCATTTCTCTCTCTGTCTAATACCCATAACCTAATTTCTCCCCTTTTTCTTTTAATAAATAAATCAATATAATATCAAATCATATATAATACCACATAAAATCAATATAATTCTAAATCATGTATAATACCCACATAAAATCAATAAAATGAAGTTTAAGGCTTACTCGTGTTACTATGTTAGGGCTTGAGAGGCACAGCCGGTGGTGATGGTGAATCAGCGGCGCAAGAGAAAAATACTAGTGGTGAGATACCGTGCGTGTGTGAGAGGCGAGACAAAGAGCCACAAACGAGATCTCACTTGAGGAGTTCGTAGAGAAGTCAGATTGAGAAACGAGAGTGAGAGTAAGGGTTTTGAGATGGAGCCGGTGGTGGTGGTGGTGGAGGATCGGAGATGGTGCCGTGGCTACGAGAGAGGATCAAGTGGGTAGAGATGTAAGAGTGAAAGACGACAGTGAGAGCGTTGGTTTTGAGATGTGAGAATGAGAGTGAGAGTTTTGAGAGGAGCAAATTATGAGACTTGAAATTTTAGACTCGGCTGTGGTGAAATTTTGGTAAAGCGAGGGAAATAATCCCGCTAAATATTTGGCTAAAAAAAAAAGTACTTATGCGACAGATATATAAAGTCAGTCGTTCAAGAACTACTTAAGAGACAAAATTTGAACAATTTCAGTCATTTAAGTGAAAATAAAAAAATAAAAAAATATTATTTTTTTAAAAATTCTTAAGCGACTGAGTTGATCAGTGTCAGTCACTTAAGTGAAAATAAAAAATTATGAAAAAGATTATTTCAAAAAAGTCTTAAGCGACTGATGTATATAATTAGTGGCTTAAGAATTATTTAAGCGACTGGAGTTGATCAATATCAGTCACTTAAGTGAAAATAAAAAATTATTTATTTAATAATAATAAAAAATAAAAAAATTGCTGAAAAGGATTGATTATTTATTTATTTATTTAATAATAATAGTAACAACAATGATAAAAATAAATAAAAAATGCTGAAGAAGATTATTTATTTATTTATTTAACTAGGTATTTCCCGTGCCGAACGGCACGGCGACATAAAAAAAAATTAACAGTTAGATTGAGCAAAAAATACATAATACCTAAATAGCGTGTAATCCAAAACATATTTTAAGAAAGTAATATGGTTACGATTGGTAGTAATATCACTCACCAATATATTCAAAAATTAATATCACATTATTGTTACAATGACGTTATAAATTTATAAAATTTTAATTATAAACAGATGGCACCATTAGTAGTAACCCTGATTTATAAAAGTAATATGGTTTAAATTTTAATTGTAAATATATGGTACAATTGGTAGTAACATTGGTTTACAAAAGTAATATGTTTTTTTAAAAATAAAATAAAATAAACTATTTAAGTTTGTAAAATATTAAATAAAAACATATATATTTTTTATATTTTTAAACTAAAGGAAGAAATAGATTTGAATGTAAGTATATGAAGAATAAATATGTTTAAAGAGAGAAACGTGGGTTACAATAGGTATGGATTAATAAATTTTAAATATGAATATTATTTATTTATTTATTTAATAATATTACTAACAATAATGATGGAAAATGATAAAAAAAAATACTGAAGAAGTTTTTTATTTTTTTTTGAGTAATAGTGAAATCGATTTAAGGAATTACAAATCAGAACATGTCAATCATCATCATCATCATCGTCGTCGTCGTCGTCGTCGTTCTCGTCATCGCTTAAGATGTCATTGTTAAACCCTTCTGCATCGTCCTCATCATCATCGCCGTCGTCATCATCATCATCATCATCGGAAACTTCCACTCGTGGTAGATCACCAAGTTCGATGGTGAAACCAGAGATAGGAATGTAAGTCGTGTGATGCTCTTGATAGGGTTCTTGTACTTCAAACTGTGAAGTGGAGGTTTCATCCCTTGCAAGTGTGCTATCACTATACGTACCTCTGTGTGACATCACGTTAACGACTTTCCAATCAGCACTTGCCAACGGATCATCTACATAGAACACTTGTCTTGCCGTCTTGGCAAGAATAAATGGTCTATCTTCATACCAACTGGTCGAAGTGTTCACTGACAAAAGGCCATGATCTAACTTTGTGCTATCGGGATCTTCAGGGTCAGTGTTGTACCATTTACACTTGAATAACACCACCGGCATGCCTTCTGCATACTTTAGCTTAACAACTGCCTCAAGAATCCCATAGTATGGGACGTCATCCGCTACTACCATCACTCCACTATTTTGAGTCTTTCGATTCTGGTCTCGTTGCCATGTGACAAATTTGATGCCGTTTACGTCACATTGTGAATAGATAGTGTAATTTTGAGGCCGGCCTGCCAAAAGGTGTAGTTCTTGTTTGTAATGAGGATCATCGATACTTTGCAGGTAAGACATCTGAAACATAATATGGAACATTAGTGAAATGTAATATTCATGTAGAAAAATATAAGTAAATTAAGAGTTGTTGTTTACCCAACGTTGAAAATGTGGATGAAAGTTCTGAATACGTTGTTCATCGTCTTCATCAGTCACGTATGGAGCTCTTCTTCTCAGTTCAGCTCGGTGACCTTCAATGAATGGTTCCGCTTCATCACAGTGCTCCATCACACACCAGTGTGCCACTGCAAGTTCTTCTCTATTTAACCCGACATTTGTAACAAAACCATTGGGCATCACAAGGTCGGAAACAACCGAGATGTTCCATCGAGGTGCATCGGGGATGACTGCATCTTGTGAGGTGTTAGGATCACCCAAATATAAATTGATATATGTCACACACTCATGCATAATGTACTGCTCAGCAATACACCCTTCTGGAAAACGTGTGTTCCTTACAAACTTCTTATAGTCCCCAAGTTGCCTGTAAAATTACATAATTAGTACAAATATAGACAATTATATAATATCGTTAAATTACAATGTATCTCTGAGTTACCTTTCTATAGGAAACATCCAGGTAAAATGTATAGAACCGGTAAGTAGGGCCTGTTCGGGAAGGTGAATCATGAGATGGACCATGATGGTAAAGAAAGCTGGAGGAAAAATCCTCTCTAGTTTGCAGAGAAGCATAACAATATCTTGTTGCATTTGGCGGACGACCGATTTTTTCAACTCTCGAGCACAGAACATCTGAAAGAATCTAGACAACTCTATTAGTGGATCAACGACATAGTCTACCAAATATGCTCGGATAACCACTGGAAAAAGACGTTGAAGCAATACATGGCAGTCATGAGTCTTTAATCCATAAAACTTTTTATCAGATGCATTAACCTTATTCTTCAAACTTCCAGCATAACCTCTTGGATACTTAGCGGCACCAATCCATTCAAATATATCGCTCCGATACTCAGGGTCCACTGTGTAATCTGCCTGAGGAATCGAGGCTTTGCTCGAGGACCCTTTTTTCAGCCAAAGTCTTTTGCGTATCCCCATCTTTTCTAGAGTCCCGCGCGCTTTTGCATCGTCCTTAGTCTTTTTTTCAAGACCTAGAACGGTTCCGAAAACATTATCGCACACATTTTTTTCAATGTGCATGACATCTAAGGCATGTCTCATTCTCAACTGTTTCCAATAAGGCAACTCCCAAAATATACTAACGTGAGTCCAACACAATTTCTTTTTACCCTGTATCTGTCTAAAGCCCGGATGCAAACTCAGCACAGGGTATTGATGAGAGATGGTGGCTTCAAAAATTTCATTCGCAGACCGAGTTTTTGGGGCAGATCTAAACTCGGCCTTCCCGTTAAACCTATTCGCTTCAGTCCGCATACGGTGATCCTTACATAACCATCTTCGTGCACCCTGGTATGACATCCTGGAATTACTATGGGTTGCATCAATATCATCTAAACAGACAGGACATGCCTTGTACCCTTTAGTCTGAATGCCTCCCAACATCCCTAATCCTGGAAAGTCGCTAATGGTCTACATCACTGCTGCTTTCATCCAGAATGGCTCATTCTTATGTCGATCCCAAGTCCAAACTCCCGTATCCCACAATACCTTCAGTTCATCGATCAGTGGTCTCATAAACACATTGAGACACTTTTCCGGAGACTTGGGACCGGATATTAACATGACTAGTATATTAAATTCTTTCTTCATACACATTGAAGGAGGCAAATTGTAAGGCATCACAACAATAGGCCAAGTGCTGTGGGACAAAGCAGTAGCTCCAAAAGGACTGAACCCGTCAGTTGCTAGACCGAGGCGAACATTTCTAAAGTCGGACGCAAATTCAGGATGTGACCTGTCAAAATCTTGCCATGCTTCCCCATCTGCAGGGTGTCTGAGATAATCAGGATCTATAATCCTTTCCCCATGCCACCGCATTTCCTTTGCAGTGTATGGAGACATGTATAGACGCTGTAACCTCGGTGTCAAAGGGAAGTAACGTACCGTCTTCCTGGGAATCCGTTTACCATCCTCATAATGTATCCATCTTGACTCTTTACAAATGGGACATTCTTGCATCTTTGCACCTTCTTTGTAAAACAAGAAGCGGCCATAGTAGCATGCATGAATAACCTCATAACCCATACCAATGTTCTTCAGGGTCTTTTTTACTTGTGCATATGATTCAGGGTATTTATTTCCGGGAGGTAATAGATTTTTTCCATGCAGAGACCATTCATTGTAACATTTGTCTGACATTCTACGCTTTAGTTTGATCTGCATCGATTTAAGAATAGAACCTAACACAGTCTCATTACTACCCTCGTATAGTTGAGTCTGTGCTTCTATTAAAAGCCTGTTATATTTTTCCATCGCAGCTTTGGCAATAGGGTCAACATAAACTCTAGTATTAATGTCATTTACACCATCAACAAAAGTTGTATTATAAAATTCACGAAATGGAAAAGCATCGCCCAGGATTTCCATAGTGGGGTTTATTGAAAGATCGGCACTACTACTGGAAGAAGCCAAATTTCGTAGATATACCTCCCTTTGGTCCCATAACGAAGGTATGTTTGAAGCTTCACCGTGTTGGTCCCATACAGTATAATCTTCCATAATACCATTACTGGTCAAGTGCTTGTACATCTCATTCACACTAAGCCGCCGATTATGGTTGCGACACTTTTTGCAGGGACACTTGTACAATCCGGTCGGTTCATTAGTATTTTGTACTACAAATTCCAAGAATTTGAGTACCCCTATAATAAAAGGGTCCGAACCTCTACAGCACTGCATCCAACTCTTATCCATGTTTCCTATTATTTACACACAACATTATATATATAAATACTATATTTACACACAATATGTACATAATTATATATATATATATATTATTTATTATTAAAGTTTATATTATATACTTTTCTTTTATATATTAATATAATTTTCTAATATATATTTTTATATATAATATTATGTATAATACTATATTTACACACATTATTATTATTATTAACATTATTATTATTATTATTATTATTATTATTACTACTACTACTACTACTACTACTACTACTACTACTACTACTACTACTACACACATCATTTTATATATAAATACTATATATTATTTATTATAAAAATTTATATTATATACTTTTCTTTTATATATTAATATAATTTTCTAATATATATTTTTTATATATAATATTATGTATAATACTATATTTACACGAATGCTATATTCACACACAAGATTATTATTATTATTATTATTATTATTATTATTATTATTATTATTATTATTATTATTATATTATTATTATTACACACAATATTATATATAAATACTATATTTACACTAATACTATATTTACACACAATATATACATAGTTATATATATATATTATTTATTATAAGAATTTATATTATATACTTTTCTTTTATATATTAATATAATTATCTAATATATATTTTTATATATATAATATTATGTATAATAATATATTTACACTAATACTATATTTACACACAATATTATATGTATAAATATTATATATATAAATACTATATTTACACTAATACTATATTTACGCACAATATGATATTTTTATACTATATTTACACTAATACTATCTTCATATAATTTTCTAATATATATTATATATAAAAATATTTATTATACATTGAATATATATAATTAGTGTTAATATAGTATATATTATTATACATAATTGATGTATACATATATAGTATATATATATATAATTAGTGTATATAGTATATAATTAATGTTAATATTATGTATATAGTATTATACATAATATTATATATAGATATATATTTAAACTAACACTAAAACTAGATTTTGAACATTAAAACTACATTTTTAACACTAATTAGCTCAAACTATCTGCTATGAATATAAAATTTAGAAACAAATTAAGATAAATAAGATAGATTATACTAACCTAGAGATCAAATATGAGGTAAGAAGCCTTTGGTGATGGAAATAGTGATTTGCACCTCAAAATCGCCTAAAATCGCCCAAAATTGCCTCTCCTTGGACCAAAATGCATCTTCTAACCAAAATGCATTCTGAAAAAAAGCTCTGCACTTAACTAAAAAAAAATACACTTAAGCGACTGATAATGCATAGTCAGTCGCCTAAGTAAGCTCTTAAGCGACTGACAATGCGCAAAGTCAGTCACTTAAGCAGTCTGGTCAAAGTCCTTTGACCTTCTCTAAAAACTGTCGGTGGATGCTTTTAAGCGACTAACATATGGATCTATGTCGCTTAAGATCTCTTAAGTGACTAACATAGGTTTGTCTCTTAAGTGTAGTCGCTTAAGATCTTTTAAGCGACAAACATAGGTAAGTCTCTTAAGTGTAGTCGCATAAGGTCTCTTAAGCGACTAACAAAGTGTAGTCACTGAAGTATTGTCGCTTAAGAGTCTCCTAAGCGACTAATTAACTCTAGTCGCTTAAGTGTAGTCGCTTAAGCTTGTTTAAGCGACGGAGTGTAATGTTAGTCGCTTAAGAAGCGTTTAAGCGACTGACCAAAAAAAGTCAGTCTCTTAAGATCATTTCTGGTGTAGTGCACATATCTAAGCTTCCGTTTGCCATAAACTCGTAAACTAGAGCCTTGAATTCGTTGCCTTTGAAATCAATGCTCGAGCAACAAGTTAAAATCCTAACTAGATTTCGATGACGAATGTTTCTTAAAGTTCTACACTCGGTCACAAAGCTTTTAGAAGCTCCACTCTTTTGAAGGTTAAGTACCTTCACAGCAACTAACTTCTCCTCTCGTTGATTCAACTTGCCTTTGTATACAGACCCAAAACTTCCCGATCCAACCAAATTTTGTGGAGAGAATCCTGCAGTTGCTCGGTAGAGTTCGTGGTAAGAAATTGTGAAAAGCCTTTTGAGTGTTGAATCTAAGGAAGCCGGGTCCTTTCTTGCCTTTCTTCTTCTTTGTGAACATAGGAAAATAGAGATGATGATTAAAACAAAAGGCAGAGCCCCACCAGAAGTTATCATCACTACCTTGAATGCAAAATGTCTCCTTGGCTTCTTTACTTTGATTCGGCATGATGGTAGCTTTAATTCTTCAATACCCCCACAAAGTTTACTATTTCCAAGAATTGATATGGCGCTTGCATTTCCAAAAGCTCCTTTTTTTGGTACCTCGCCTTCGAGCTCATTGAAAGAGAGGTTCAAATACTGCAAATAAGGGAGTTTCTCCATATCCTTGGGAATTTCTCCAGACAAGTTGTTTCGTGAAAGATCTAGTTCACGAATTCCTTTAAGAGCGACCAAAGCCGACGGAATGATTCCTTGGAAAAAATTACCTTGGATATATAAGTATTCGAGGCTCAAACATGCCGCAATTGTCTCTGGAATACTTCCAGTAAATTTGTTATTAGAGATGTCTAATGCATTGATGTTTTTCAGTCTACCTACTTCTACGGGCAAGGAGCCAGTCAATGAGTTTCTTGACAAGTTTAAAATAGAAGAAAGAGAAAAAATGCTTACGACATTGTCGGGTATGGGGCCGATCAAATTATTTTGAGACAAATCCAATTGGTTCAGTTTTTTGCAGTTCCCTATACTTGCCGGTATATTGCCTTCTAACTTGTTATCTGATAAATCAAGTGAATATAACAGTGAGATGTTTCCTAGAGAGGATGGGATTTGTCCCCACAATTTGTTTCCCTTTAGTTGCAACACTTGCAGATTTCGAAATTTGCCTAAGAAACTAGGAATGGGACCTAATAAAAGGTTGTTATCGAGATATAAAGCGTACAATTTAGCAAGGCTTTGAATTGCTGCGGGGATTGTTCCAGATATATGATTATTTCCTAGACCCAATCCGTTGAGTTGAACTGAGAGGTTCCCTATCGAGCTCGGTATTTTACCTCCAAAGTTATTGATATCAAGGCTTAGTATTTGTAAATTGGTACAGTTTGACAAAAATTTAATAAAACTCAAGTCATCAGTCGCATTAGTACCAAGAAGATTATTTGCAATATTAAACCTCCGAAGATTTTGCCGAGATCCTAAACCGACAGGAACTTGTCCAGTCAACATGTTCCCAGGGAGGTCAAGAACTTGAAGCTGAGAAGCATTTGAAAATGAACCTGGAATTTCTCCGTGAAAGTTATTTATTGCAACAGCGAATGTCTGCAGATTTGGTAAAGTGAGGCCTATGTTAGGCGGGAGAGTCCCGGTGAGCTGATTACTTGCTGTCCCAAACACAGTAATAGTTGAGATATTGAAAAGAGAGGAAGGGATTGTACCGGTTAGATTATTTAAACCGAGTGAAATGAAAACTAAGTTTGTTAATCGGCTGAGGTCACTTGGTATAGTTCCCTTAATGTTATTTGCTACTAGAGAAATTTGAGTGAGGGATGAGAGGTTACCAAAGGAAGTTGGAATCAATCCAGTCAAGCTATTTGAGTTCAAATAAAGAACACTGAGCTTCTTTAAAGAGCCGAGTTCTACAGGAATCATCCCCAATAGGTGGTTATGTCCTAAATATACGGCCCTGAAATTGAAGCAGTCGCTCAAGTTAACCGGGAGTGGTCCTCCCATTGTGTTATTTGTAAGGTCGAGACGACTTAGCCGGTACAGATAGCCAATTTGTTGGGGAATTTCGCCGTGGAAGTAGTTGTCATGTAAGTCAATGAACCTTAGGAAGCTAAGATTTCCTATGTAAGGTGAAATGATTCCAAACAGGTTTTGATCATTTAGATTGAAGCCTATAACTCTACGGTGTCGGTGCCCGCATTCAACACCTTTCCATTGGCAAAAGTGGAGAGAAGTGTTCCAAGAGTTGAAGACTGGGTTGTTGGCTATTTGATGCTTGAACTCGAGGAGAGCAAGTTGGTCTGTTTGGTTTGACAAGTGAGCACTGGTTGAACTGCGTTGGCACAAAAGAAAGATAATAGAAAAAAGAGCTAGTGAATTGAGTGTTGAAGAATGAATTTGCGTTGGTGTGGTGTTTCGGAGCTTCATTTTTGTGAAGTGGATTTTCAGGATGAGCATTTCTTGTTGCAGCATTTGGTATTTGTAGGGCTAAAATATAACAGTACCAACTTCTTGAAATTAGTGGCAAGTCCTCCTTTCTTTAATTAGACCTAATCTGTCAATTAATGCTACATCTTCATGACAATAATACCCCCGAGCAATGGCAGTTTCTATGATTGATCAATATATTTGTAAAAAGTTGACTATGAATACTTACCAATAATATCAAATTTATTATAATTATATTTTGCTTGGAATAGCCTTTTAAACAAAAAATAATACATATAATAATAACACAAATAAATCGTAATTGAAATATATCTATAACCTTTTATATATTCAGTATAAGATAAATGCACCAATGTTCTTTATAAGAGAAAATAAAGACATAATAATAACACAGATAAATCCAAACTGAAGTATAATAATAACATATATGTTCCTTCGTATCATTCATTAGCACAAACAGATATTACTATCCTAGAAATGCAAATTGAAATTGAAATATATCTATATCCTATAATATAATTTGTACAGTTCGTGTTCATAAATATATGTTTGATCTAATTAATGGTTAAACATCTATGTTATTTATATTAAAAAAATAAATAATTTCGTTATCCTTATATAAATTTATTATTGGCAAAAGATGTAACAAACCTTGCATTTTGAAACGAGCTTTGCTCCCACCTTCAAATTGGTGTTTTTTTGAAGCAATGTGAAAGTCAAGCTAGATCCATAAGTTGGGGAGGAGGGAGTTTTGTCTGTCCCTAATTAATATTCCGACTTTCCTTTTTAACCCGTACGAAAATTAAGAGTCTCATTTGTTTTCAGAACGTAGTCATTATAAAATATCACGATAAAAAATTAAATATATTTTTCAGTATTGATTAGGTTGGTTACTAATGTTTGTGTTCAAGAGCCTCGTGGTATATACATTGTTGGTCCGCTACTTACCAGCTTAAGCTTTTGGGGCAAATGGTTACCCACATATATGGTATGAAAACTCAGGTTCCACAAGTTCGCTCATTATTGTTTGTGCATGAAGTGAATTTTTTTTTTTTTTTTTGGTTTGTCTCTCCACGTGGGTGCGAGTAGAAGTTGCACGTGAGAGGAAGTGTTGAAGAGCATAATACATATATATTGTTGGTTCACTACCAAATAGTTTAAACTTTTGGGGTAGATAGTTACTAAAGATTTTCTTTTTCTTAAAAAGTGGAAATGTAAAAATAAGATTCTTAAGTTGAAAAAGACAAGTGCACATTGTATTAATTATATTGTATGCAAATAAATAGAGTAAGTTGTTTGTTGAATTATTTGTACACCCAAGGAATTCCACATACCATGTGAAAAATAAATAATTGATGGGACAACTGGAGAGAGCATTCCAGGGTAAAAAAAATTGACAAAAATTGATATCAAAGTCTCATGAAAGGAATTCCTAGGAAAAGGAAAGGACAATATCTTTGATATTTTAGTTTGTTGAATTTACAAAGAAAGTAGTTGTTTAGACTACTGACCCAATTACATGGACCATGGGTGCACCGGCTTGTTATCCCTCCACTATCAAGAGAGAGAGGTGCTTGTTGCTCTGTGAAACCACCCTCACGCATTGCCCTCCACTTCAGGGATCACTTTGACACATGCCTACGCACAAGTCACCCGCAAAATATCTTCGGCATTTTAATAAACACAAGACATGAGTGGTAATGATTTTTCTTATAAGATTTGTTTAATTGCAAAGTCTAAAAATAAATAGAAAAACAATATATTAATATTGACAAAATTAGATGGCACTGTCGGTGATCCATATACATATTTATTTTCTTACGCTTCCGTTTTACTAATTTTAATATCTAAAATTAAAAGTGGAGAATTTTACTAAATGTAATACAAACTTACTAACATTAAGTAACAATATAATAGAATTAGATGGCAATGTCGGTGTTTTATAATCTATATATGCATTTATTTTCTTGTTACTTTAGTTTTAGTAACTTTATATCTAAATTTTGAACTTTAATTATTTTAGAAATGGAGTTTGATAGTGTTAAATTTGGACAATCCATTTTACAAAAAAAAAGAAAATTGAGTGAGGGCATTTGGTATTTGGTATTTGACACTATGGAGCACCTTCCCATTTGCAGATGTGAAGACAAGTGTTCCACAAGTTGAAAACCAGGTTGTTGGCTATTTAATGCTTGAACTCGAGGAGGGTGAGTTGGCCAGTTTGGTTTGCCAAGTGAGCACTCGCCGAACTTTGTTGCCACAAAAGAAAAATAATAGAAAAAAGAGCAAGTGAATGTAGTGTTGAACGAATTTGCTTTGGTGTGGTGTTTTGGAGCTTCGGGGCAATTAGCATTAGTCCCTAGTTTCTTGAAATTAGTGGTTAATCCTCTTTTCCTTACTTAGACCTAATCTATCAATTAATGCTACATCTTTATGACAATATTACCCCGAGCTATTAAATAAGGTAATTTCTATGATTGATCAATATATTTGTAGAAAGTTTACTAAATACTTACCATTAATATCAAATTTTATTATAATTATATTTTGCTTGGAATAGTATTTTAAACAAAAAATAATACATATAATAATAACACAAATAAATCATAATTGAAATATATCTATAACTTTTTATATATTCAATATAAGATAAATGCACCAATGTTCTTTGTAAGAGAAAATAAACACATAATAATAACACAGATAAATGCAAACTGAAGTATATTAATAATAACACATATAATTAATAATAACATATATGTTCATATCATTCATTAGCCCAAACAGATATTACTATCCTAGAAATGCAAATTGAAATTGAAAAATATCTATATATATATATATCCTATATATAATTTGAAGTTATAATTTGTACAGTTCATGTTCATATATATGTTTGATCTAATGAATGGTTATATATATGTTTGATCTAATAAATGGTTATATATCTATTTTATTTATATTAAAAAATAAATAAGTTCATTATCCTTAAATTTATTATTGGCGAAAGATGTAACAAATAATTGTAAAATATGAAAAAGGTCACAAAATGTCAATAAAAAACCGTGTAACAAAAATATCTGTTTGTTGACAAGCACGTTTTTTGATTTCGTTGATGAATGCATGTATGTAATATATTATTCTAATATTAAAAAATTATGTCTTCTTATTTGGGATATGTCTAGATATAAGTTTTTTCGTGATTTGATTATGAGAATCTTTTTATGCTAATAATCCTAAAAATGAGACTTAATATGCAATAACAATATTCAAATGTTATAAATAAATAAAAAATTAAATTTTACAAAATGTACGTTATAGTAAAGGAAGTGTAAATGGCATCTAAATAACCCTCTCTATATTCATAAAAGTTTTTAAAATTTTCTCATTTTTTAAACTTCATGTTGAAATTTTCTGAATAATTTAAACTATATATATAAAAAGGAAATAATTAGCCCCTACCGCCCACGTCTAAATTTGAAATAAATTGCATTAAATCCCAAAGTTTAATTGCATTAGCTCAGTCCACAATGCATGCTAATTATTAGTCATTGATCGAGAAAATCATGTAAACAATTATGTTAAATTATATGTTTCTCTGCGCAAGTAAAATCATTAATATGAATCATCATATTTAACAAATATTTATATTGGAAACATAAATATTTAATTACACAACAGTCATTTAAATATTAGAAATGTACAATTGAATAAATAATTATAAACATAATATACATAACAGTGTTGTGGGAATAACTTAATCTATCTTTCATTAGATAATCCCTTTAAATAAGGCATTAATACAATAGTACATATAGTTTACAAAGGAAGCCCAATATGGCCCATAATACATAGTTTACACAGTAAAAGCCCTAATACATACTCTATCTAGACGATAGCACACTAGGTGTAATTTCCTTCAACACTCCCCCTTATGCTGAGTCAGAGATAGAATGGTACATGTCTTGTTGCCTCATTAAAACCTTGTCAAGTAAAAATCCTGTGAGAAAAATAACCTTGATCGAAGGAAAAAGAGTACAACATTATGATAATTGTGTTAGACTTCTTCCATTGAGTCTATATTTTCATTTGATCTTTACTTCGATCAATAGAGTTCGCACGTATTGTTACCTCGCTAAAAACCTTACCAAGTAACAAAACCCAGTGGGAAAAATAAATCTTGGTTTAAGGAAAAGAGTATAACGTAACATCGTGTGGATGTTAGACTCCCCCTCAAGTCTACACCTCCCCCTGAAATTTACATTAATCAAGGAATTTGAAAGCTTATACATGTATTGTTGCCTCGTTAAAAACCTTGCCAAGTAACAAAACTCAGTGGGAAAAATGAACCTTGGTCTAAGGAAAAGAGTACAACATAGGTGTGAAAAATCCATCATATTTCACATTTTCCTTTAATCATTACTTTGATCATGGGAGTTAGGAAGGTCTAAGCACCCCTATGTTTTTCACATGCTTTTTAAATATGCCCGTGGGCAAAGACTTGGTGAACCAATTTGTCGTATTCTCCTTATAGCTTGTTGTTGCTGATTATGGAAAAACTTTGTAGATATGTGTTTTGTATTATCACCCTTGATATAACATAGCTTTATTTGTTCGATGCAAGATTCATTGTCTTCATAAATGTAAGTAGGCTCTTCAGTGGTAGAACTTAAACCACTAGTCCCTCGAATATGTGTAATGATAGCCCTTAACCATATACACTCACGAATCGCCTTATATAGAATGATAATCTCATAGTGGTTCGAGGAGGAAGCCATAAGGATTTGCTTGGTTGATCTCCAAGATATTGTCGTATTCCCAATAGTAAATACATTACCAGTTTGGGAACGACCTTTCTATGGGTCAGAGAGGTACCCTGCATTAACAAAACTAACCAAAATATTATTTGGGGTTTTAATATAGGGGCTAACCTTTTCGACATCAACATTTGCTTTAAAAATTTTCGTGTCATTTGCAATTCCTTTTGCCTCTTTGTAGGGAAAAAACAGTCTTAAGTCAATGGTTCTTTTCAGATTTTGAAAAATATTTTGATACCGTTCTAGTGACGCTGCGTTGGCGCTGAGCTAAATCTAGCTAATAAGTTCAATGAGAATGTTATGTCTAGTCGATTATACTGTGTTAAGTGCAATAATGCACATATTGCATTTAGATAGAGAATTTCATCTCCTAACACATTTTCGTAATCTTACTTTGTACGAAATGGATCTTTCTTTTGATACGAACTTCAACTAACCATGAGAGTGCTAATAGAATGCGTTTTGTCCAGGTTAAATCGCCTGATTATCTTTTGGACGTACGCAGATTAGTATTCTACAAGCTTGATATTCTAGATTAAAATCTAGACAAAATTCGAGTTTTCCCCAAGATTCTTTATCTCAAATTTGGATTTCAAGTAGCTCACGATTTTTCTTATTTCATCAAGAGTGCCTATTATGTTCATATCATCAAGATATACAGTTACAATTGTGAATCCGAAACTTATTTTCTTTATGTCGTTCTTATATCCCTTCCCAATCAAGTAGTCACTTAGACGGATATACCACATCCATTCGGATTGCTTTAATTCGTAAGTGAACGTTTTAACCTAATTGCAAATGCACTCTGTGGTTTAGAGTCACTTGATTTGGGTAATATAAGAGCATCGGGCACTTTCATATATATTTCTAAATCAAGATCCCCACAGAGATATGCAGTAACCACATCCATGAGCTACATTTTCAGTCCTTCAAAAACTACCAAGCTAACTAAGTAGTGGAATGTTATAACATTTAGGCAATTCCAGAACGTCTGTAGGAAACTTTGCGCCACAAGGTGAGCCTTTTACTTCAGAACTTCTTTTTTCTCATTTACGCTTTATGGCAAATAATTGTTTATGTCCTACAGGCTTTACACTTGGCGCAGTTAGCACTACCGAACTAAATACCTATCTCTTTGCCAGAGAATCTAATTCTGTTTGAATTGCTTATTTTCATTTAGGCCAATTTTGCTCTTTGTTGACATTCTACAACAGAGCGAGGTTCGACATCATCGTGCTCTTTGATTCCTTAAGCAAAAGTATTTCATTCATGCATCCATTAACTCATATGCCATCTCTTAACCCATTGGGATTTATTTATTCTCTGAAATCATTTATAATTTCGGGGCGTCCCCTAGTATTGATTCATGGACATAAGTATAATCAGAGATAATCTCATGAAAGGAGTTTTTACATTAATGATTAATTGATTAATTTGTGCCTTACTCCACCTCTTCTTTTGTGTGAGTATTTGTCGAACCAAATGGCATCCCTTTATTCCTTTAAGGAGCCATGGCCTCAACCACACCTCCATTAAGTGTGGTTGCAGCGTCTCTTTTTGTGACAATGTGCCCCTTGTTGGGGACTTTCCACCTTGTAGGCATATTGCAGCTAGTATGTTTGATTTCGTCACTTTTCGATATCAGTAAATGTATCAGGCATCGAATTTATTACATTTTAAAGATCGATTATTCTTTTTCATTTCACTGTACATTGTGATGTGCGTGGGGATCAAGATGAGTTAAAGTGGGGACCATATTGATTCCTGTCGTTCCCTTGAAAATTTCTTTTTCTATCTCCCTCTAACGATGGAAGATTGTCTCATCAAAGTGACAATCCGCAATTCTTAGCGGTAAAGAGATCACCTGACAAGGATTCCAAATGGCGAATTATCGTTGAGGATCCGTATCGAACGTTAATAATTAATTGTCTAAGTGGACCCAATTTACTGTGTTGTAGGAGCGCAATCGGCACATATGTGTAAAATATGAGTCTAATATCCAGTTATCAACTGGTACATATACAATAGTTGTATAATATTAGGCGTTGAAGCAAATAAGTAAAGCTGCGTGCAATATTGCATAAACTCCGGGCATATATAGGCAATATGGTGCGCATAACCAATGCTCTATCTACCATCTATATTCTTTTGATGGTTACTTTTGTGAGACCTTTTTAAGTATGCATATGGAGAACGAGATTCTTTACTTCGATTTTATGGAATGATCATCAAGTAGTTTGGATGTAAACTCTCCAGCTTTATCGAGTCCTATAGACATGATACAGTAATCAAGGTGGTGAGCCCTTAAACGTATAATATATGCTAAGAGATTTGTAAATGCAACATTTCTTGTAGACAATTATTCAACGTGTGACCAGAATGTCGAATTATCCACCAGATCCATAAAGTACTTTGAATGGTTCCGCACTCTAGATGGATTAATCTACAAATATATCATTATATTCATTGTAAGAATGGTATATTTTATTTTCTATCTTTAGCATAAGAAGGTCTCGATCCTATTTTTGCTAAAGAATATGCTTTGAAAAATCGGGTGTCGTTCCTTTGACATGGTCAATGAGGCATAATAGGAAGGGGGGATATTGCTTCTAATACTTTGGAAGTCAAGAATTACTTTTGAGCATTACTTGTATCAACACATTGCAATGTCCTATAGTACATTGTCGGTGACCAAGGTGCACTAGGCACATGAATCATCATGACCAATGTGCAATAGGAAAGCATGCCAAAGCCTGTATGAGTCAGTGTCCTACAGTACATTGTTGATGACATCATAGGATTTGACAATCCTTATCATAGTGGGGCTACATTCCACTAGAATGACTTATAAGTTTCTCTAAAATGTGTTTCTTTGCACATTTGTTTAGAGGTAAAATAAATATATTTTTGTCCCATTCTTACATTTGGTTTTTGTATGATTCCTATTGGTACAAATATCATTAAAAAAGTTCGGGTCGCTCTGGGTGCATAGGGCGTATGTGGCTTTAAACACCATTTTAACAACAAAATGGTTGAACGGTTCTTCATTCGTATGATGATTTAATCACCATAGTCACATAGGTATTATAGGTTATTAATTGCCTATTTCGTTGGATGGTTATGGTGTTCCCACTCTCAACTAATCATTAAAGTTATCCTCGATTCATTTTTACAGTAATGAAATCGAGTATAAACTCTGAACTATGTAGTAATGAAATGAACAAATTCAATTACTTTAGAATAAAATTCGAATAAAACCAACGGTAATTAATTCAATATCTTGTTTAGAAATCTAATCCATCAAATAAACTTAAAGACATAATCATAGTCTAACTAAAAATTAGGCAATATAATTGTTCAACTATCTCGAAAAAATAGAGTGAGTAAGGCAAATCAGTCAAAATCGGATGCATCCATTGACTGAGCAAGGTCCTTCTTGCCACTAAAGTCTACGATTGTGAAGCTGACATCAGCGTCATTACCTTTTTTATTCCTAAAATGAGATTCTTGTTCTTTAGACTCTTGATATCTCTTGTAACTAGCTGATAATTTAGCGCTTGCATGGCAGTTCTTATATCAGTGTCCAGCAACATTTCTTCGCCATACTTTGGAAGAGCCTCCATGACCCGTACCACAACTCCCACGTCTTTTTTCACGTTGTGCATTATTGCAGGGTTGCGATTAGCACAGTCAGTCCCCTTCACATTGGATGTTTTTCCACCATTGACCTTACCATAATTGGCTTTGAGAACTTTCTTTATCCCTACAAGTGTAGTATTATTGCTCAAAAGAAAAACAATGTTGATTATATTGGTTCATTAGTATAAGAGCTGAAATAAGGAAGGTGAAAAAATTAAGATGTGCTTTTAAGCGCAATGTATCTTTGTTGAAATTATTAGCCTAGCAAACGAATTTCATGACATTGCATTGTCATATATAGGAGAAAAGTGTCATAGATATTTTCAAGATGTCCCTTTTTCCACGATTCTTTGTGAGTTTTCAACTAAAGATATCATCAACAGAAGTCGAGATTTACACGTCGCCTAAAAAAATATTAAGGTATTTACTTTTACCTTATCAGACGGTTCTTTGTCTGTTGGGTG
Source organism: Lonicera japonica (assembly GCA_021464415.1). Taxonomy (NCBI): domain Eukaryota; kingdom Viridiplantae; phylum Streptophyta; class Magnoliopsida; order Dipsacales; family Caprifoliaceae; genus Lonicera; species Lonicera japonica. The sequence goes on along the minus strand of JAKCWG010000808.1, from coordinate 159,417 downwards.
TTTAGGGGTTTCACTTGTGGCAAACTGTTCTTTTGCCACAAAAGAGATATTCACATATGGTACTCAAGTACTTCTAAGTCCAATAAATTAAACTTAGGTCAAGTTGGGTTAGACATCTTGATATACAAAAGACATAATCGTGAGTCCGTCCATGATAATTTATTTTCCATGACTGTGTATTAGATTTCAAAACTAGATTAGTATGGTCACATACATTTTTCGATGCTATAAATAAAATACTTTATCAAAGTAATAATAATGCATATGAGCTTTCATTATCATGGAAAATTTCAATTTTATAACATACTAAACAAAACAATTAAGAATATAGGTAATATTCTAATTTTCTTAGCAGGCTAATTGTCCACAATTATAGTAATTATAAATTTAATTAGTCCATCTCAAAATATATATATATATATATATACTTAATTATAGTAATATTGAAATATTCTTAGCATGTAATCAAATAAATAAGAAAAGAACTATCACTAAATAATCTTCATAAAATAACATGGAATATATAATAAGGTTTCAAAGATAATTTTACTGTTAGGGGTTTGATATATTCATGAATGTAAGTCAAAAAAAGGAAAGACGAATAAGCACCAACTTAATATCAACTGTGAGAGTTACGAGCCAAAGGTTAGATAAGGCAGTAGTACAAATGATATATAATAAGAGCAATAATACAAATTTCAGAAGCATATTCCATAAACAAAAACGAATATCGCAATGCAAGCCTTGATTCCATAAACGACTACAAATAAAATAAATAAAATAGTATTTATCGTCAAGTCTTTCATCCGCTAAATATGTTTAAATGGGGGTAAATTAATTATGTAAGCTAGGTCATCAATTAAAGTAGTGATCGAAAAGAATAATTTTACTTTTAAAATTAAGAAATATAATATCACTTAATGCATCACCTATATACGTTGTAACTACGTGAATTTCTTGCATGCGGACAATCAATGATGTTATGCAAGGATAGAAAATTAATTAAGTAATATATATAGAACAGTGAAAACAAAAAAAAATTAAACAACATTAATACTATACACACGTTATTGCTTTGCAGGCTTCTTCTTCTTCTTTTTTTTGGCAACAAAATATCTAATTTAGCTAATGATTCTTAAATCTAATATTAGGCATATTCAAAGATTTGAATGACAAGACATAACATTCAATAATTTTCAAATCTAATATCTTTAATAAAAAAAAACTGTTTGCGTACCTTGAAAGTTGGGCGACGAGAGAGGAAATCAGTGGTAATGGTGGCCGGCGGCTAAGGTTTTCTTATGGTTAGGGTTATTAGCTCTGAACGTGCTGATAATGTGTTGTGGGAATAACTCAATCTATCTTTCATTAGATAATCCTTTTAAATAGGGCATTAATACAATAATACATAGGGTTTACAAAGGAAAACCAATATGGCCCATAATACATAATTTACAATGTAAAAGTCCTAATACATACTCTATCTAGACGATAGCACACTAGGTGTAATTTCCTTCAACAAACAGGTATATTTAAGTAATTATAAACACTAATATTTAACATATGTTTTTAAAAACCTATATATGAATAACACATATATTTGAATATTTAAATATATAATAGATATATTTAAATATTATAAATTATATAAAACAGATTTATAATTGAAAAATAAATCTCAACAGACATTTAAATATACAATTGAATAATTATAAGCATATAATTGAAAATATAAATAACATATTTTTAAGTAAATATAAACACAAATATGTAACAGATATATTTAAATATTAGAAATTATATAAATAGATATATAATTGAAAAATAAATCTCAAAAATCATTTAAATATACAATTGAATAAATAATTATAAATAACAGATATATTTAAATAAATATAAACACTAATATGTAACAGAAATAGTTGAAAACATATATTTGAATATATATATATATAACATGAAAATTAATTAATTTAAATAATTTTAAAAAACGGCAATTCTAGTTTCCTTATTACAACCAAAATTTAAAATCCTTAAATCAAGCAAACGCTAAAACATTCTATAAAAAACTTTAGGGGCGCAATTGTCCTTTTACCATAATATTCCAACACGCCATTAATTAAATAAATGCAATTTATGGTCAAAATATCAAACTAGGGAGGTGTTCCTAAATTCCAATTTCATGTGGTGCTAAACCCTAATATGTTTCAAAAATAGGGGTAAAATCCTAATTTCCAATTTCATGTGGTCCTAACCCCTAATTTCCAATTTCATGTAGGATTTTTATTCGGAATGGTGAGTAGTTCTTATTCCATCTTGTATTTGTAGGACTACTGATAAACGCATAATATTGTCATGCATAAGCTCTTCAGGGAGTCGCTTGACGCGTTTGTCGCTTTTATTCTGCCTAATTATCCACTTATCTCGAGGTAAGCGCCTTAGCGAGTTTTGTATCTAACGTGGCCCAAGTTGGTGTGCATTTTGTAGTATTCCATGTGTTTGTAGGATTGGGATACAATGGCATTATATAAAGTGTTCAAGAGTAAGCTTGGAGGCGTGCAAAATGCTGATTTGAAAAAATCCTAGAACCATGATCGATCATGGTATAAGCATGATCGATCATGGTGCAAAAATCTCAAATCCTCCAGAACACTCCATGATCGATCATGGTATTAGCATGATCGATCATGCCTTTGGGCAGCTTTCTCATTTCACACCCAAAATGGGCTATTTTAGTAATTTAAGTTATTTTAGATATTTAGTTAGATATTTTGCAACCCTTTAATATATATTATTTTTCTTAGCTTCTAGGAGAATATATCTCATCTTGGGGCAAGTTCTAGAGATATTTTCCCTTGCTTATTTTATTAGTTTTTGTACTTCTTTAGCTAGTTTTTAGTCTAGGAAAAGAGAGGTAGAGATAGATCTAGATTTTCATAGAAGAGTTCTAGAGAGAAGGGAGAGCTCTTGAAAGCATTGTTCTTCATTTTCCCTTGTAAGTTTTTAATTGTAAGAATGATTTCTTCTTCTATAATATTTGTTTTTGCATTTATTATGGAGTAGTCTTTTGCTAAGGTTACGGAGGTGAATCGCGATATAATATTTGGTGATTAATGGCTCAATCCATGTTTAAAGTTTGAGAAATATTTGTAAATCCTTTTCTTCCTCATTTCCTCCATTCTTTCTAGCTTTCTAGGTATTTTCATACTTAATCAAGACTTTATATGCCTAGTATATTTAATGCTTGGTTGTTTATGCACATACAACACATTTATATGGTTCTAGAAAGCTTGTAGTCCCTTTCCCCCATCCATGGAGTTTTTCCCTTTTCATAGAAATTATGAATAGTTCTTAAAACTCCATAGATGGATTATTAAATTTGTTTAGCTTATCTTTGATTCATTTCTTGATATATTGAGTGCTTCTTACACTTTATGTGATTCTTAGACTCTTTATTTTCTACCATAAGTGATAAATGATGACTTGACAAATTTATCCCATAAACTTCATTCCGTTTCATTGTTAGGATTCACTTTCTAATTTTCATTCTTTAAACCATGAGATTACATACACTTGCTTTATGTTAAATATTTTTATGAGAAGTTTGTCATATCTATCTCGGATCAGCTTCATCGGGAATGGGTTGCCTTGCTTCACACCCGTAGCTAAGAGGTAGGAATGATAAACTTGTCTTTGGTGGAATGTTGATTGGCTCTTTCTTGATATAGTTTCAATCCGAGAATGAGTCGCCTAGCGTCGCACCATTTGCTATTGAGAGATACACCAACATTCCCCATATCTCGTGAAACCTTGTGTTGTAATCCTTGTATGAGCTAGTGATCACCGTCTTTTAAATCGTAACTAACCTCCAATACCTTGGTGCTTTCATATTAATTTTCACAACCATTTTACATTTCCATTGTTCGATACCCAATCCAACTTACAAAACCAGAAAAACCATTTAATCCGTAATCCATTCCATTCCTTTTCACTTATCCCTGTGGTTCGACACTAGGACTTCCGAGACTATATTACAACTTGGCGTGCCTGCACTTGGGCTCTATCAAAGCGTGTTAGTTTCGCTGCGTCAACTACCATATATTCCCTCTATCCGTTATTAAGAGTTAATTATTTCTTTTTATAATGTCTGAAATTAAAAGTTCTATTTCTTTCCGGTGCATAATTAATGTATCAAATCTCGCATTATGAAACAAGCTTTGCTTTCAACCTTGAAATTAGTGTTTTTCTTGAAAAAGTGTAAAAGTCAAGCTAGATCCATAAGTTGGGGAGGAGGGAGTTTTGTATGTCCCTAATTAATATTCCTTTTTAACCCGTATGAAAATTAAGACTCTCATTTATTTTTAGAACATAATCAATGTATAGAATATCGCAATACATAATTAAATATATTTGTCACTATTGATTAGGTTGGTTACTAACGTTTTTGTTGAAGAGCTTGGTATATATGTTGTTGGTCCGCTATCTATCAGCATAAGCTTTTGGGGTCAAAATTTAGGTTCTGCAAGTTCCCTCATTGGTGTTTCCACTAAGTGAAGTTTTGTTTGTTTTGCCTCTCCACGTGTGAGTCGCATGTTAAAGGGACTGTTGAAGAGCATGATATATATATATATATATTATTAGTTCACTACCTAACAGTTTAAACTTTTGCGGCAGATAGTTACTAACGATTTTCTTTTTCTTAAAAAGTTGAATTGTAAAAATAAGACTCTTAATTTAAAATAAGTAATTATTTAAATAGATTAGGGGCCATGAAAAACTAGAATTGGAATTGACTAATGAGTAGTACTGCTATTGACTTCAAAGACTTCTGCACATTATTGTATGTGATTAAATAGAGTTGTTTGTTTGTTGAATTATTTGTACACACAAAGAATTCCACATACCATTTGAAAAACAAAGAATTGATGGGACATTCAGAGACAGTGAGAAAGTGAGTAAAATACAATTAAAGAAAAACAAAAGTGATGGTGTCAAAATCTAGAAATAGATAATTAACCAATCAATAAGCGAATATTGGTGAATAAAAAAATAAATGCGGCGCAATGATGAACACATGATTTTTTTTTTAAGGTAGGTTCCCCCGGTAGCGCTTATGCTATTCCAGTGGTACGTCCTCCTTTTGTGTGTGCTTGTTTTGTATTAGCTCAAAGGTGATCAATTTGGAAGAAAATACAAGCTACCAACTTCTCTCTCTCTATAATTTCCTTAATTCTATTTATAAGTATAGAATTAGGATTACAAATATTTCAACAGAATAAATAATAAATTGTGTAGGAGAGAGAATGTATAAGGGTTTTTGGTATTTTTTGGAGTATGAAAATAGAGAGTATAAGACCCTTCTATTTTTTGGGGTATGAAAATAGAGAGTATATGACCCTTCTATTTTTTAACAAAATATATAGGAGAGAAAGTGTATATTTTTGGTGAGGAGAATTGTGTGTTGGCTTGGCTTATTTTTTGGTGTATTTTTGGTGTGTGTATCTTTGTGTTTTTGTTGTGTGTTGAATGAATGAATGGTGGGAGGTATTTATAGGTAAATGGAGAATGGCAAAAATGTAAATTTTTTTGTGGAGGATAATTATTTAAAGGAAATTGGATAATTATTTAAAGGAAAGTGTGGAATATAATGGAGTGGGATAATTATTTAAATGAAATTAAATAATTATCTAAAGGAAAGTGTGGAATAAAATGGAGTGGGATAATTATTTAAAGGAATTTAAATAATTATCTAAAGGAAAGTGTGGAATATAATGGAGTGGGATAATTATTTAAAGGAAATTAAATAATTATCTAAAGGAAAGTGTGGAATATAATGGAGTGGGATAATTATTTAAAGGAAATTAAATAATTATCTAAAGGAAAGTGTGGAATATAATGGAGTGGGATAATTATTTAAAGAAAATTAAATAATTATCTAAAGGAATAAAAAAGAAAGTGGAGAATATTATTTTTGTAGGCCAATGGTAAAATAATTTTTTACTTTTATAGGCCAATGGTAAATTATTATTTACCCCATCAAAAAGTAAGAGAAATTCTTTTAGTCCAAGAAGAATTTCAAATAGACAACCCAAATTAATCCTTAATTTCTTTCTTCAGTTTTTCTATTCTTGTCTTTCCTCTATTTATTTCTCCGTTGTGCACAGCCTAATCAATTATATAATTTATATATTATGGTATATGTAATTGGTCAAATAAATAAATAAATAAAGTATTTTTTGAGCATATCAACAACTTTAGAATTTGTATATTTTATAATTGATTTTGAGTATTAAAGTATTAACTAAAATGATAATAGCCACACAGCCTATCCCCTTGGAGGATTTAGTAGGTGAGTTGATTTTGCATTTTTACTACTTCTCACATTTTGATACAAACAAATTACAAACCAAAAAAATAGTTGCTAAAAAATTTTAGCCGAAATGAGTGGTTGAAATACTTTTATACTTGCTTTTGAGCTATACTTTTGTGATTGTTTTTTGTTAATATAATTATTATTGTTGTTCAAAGTTAAAGTAACTTGCCAATAACATTCTTCACAATCATGTTTATAAGTTGAATCAAAACTACTAATTTGGTAGCATGATTATGTCAAAATAATTTAAGACATTTAAAAAAAAATAGTATTAATTTAGACTCAAAAGTAAATAACACTTCAAACTAAAAAAATAAGAACAAAATAATGTTTTTTAAAAAACTTGCAACTCACCCTAGTGGTGGGTGAGTTTACTGAAATAATATAGGGACAATAAAATTTCGTCGCTAAAAGTAAAAATATTAAATAATTTTAACTTTTGCATTAAAATAACACATAATAAAGAAAATTTACATCATTCTTCATAAATTTCATTAAAAATTGCGTATAAGTTATAGTACCTATGAAAAAAAATATAAAATATTAATTGTGCTAAATACATTTTTATTGATTATATTTCATATAATCTACTATTCATTGTTCTCAAATGGTTATTATTCATATTTTAAATTTGTCTATAAATTTTATTTTTGTGAAATAAGTAAATATAAATTCTAATTTACTACACCAAAAACATTAAAAGATCTCTGTAATACTCAACAACAATAGATAAATTTGATTCCACACAAATTCTGACTAAATTGATTCATACTTCTACAATTTAACTAACATTAAAGCAGATAAAATAAATCAATTTATGTTAAGGCTAAAACAGCAACACGTACGATTAATAATAAAAGAGTCTCAAAAAAAAAGTTAGTTTAGATACCTTAAAACTTAAAAGCTTTATAGGTATAGTTGTTGTGTGCATGAATTAATTCAAAGCTTAGCTTAATTATGTAGTAATTTAATATATGAAAATTAATTCAATAAAAAGACATATATGAGATAGTAATAATTGTGAACTTTAGTTGTGTCTTTATAAATATAGAGAATGAAAACAACAACATTAGGAGATCTACATGTAAATTCATCACAAATTCTTTTGATGAGTCTGAGGATAGCACTAGAGTTGGATCATGGAGTGAAGAATATGCAAACCCCATCCGGGTTCCAAGTGGTCCAATCACCCGAGCTAGAGCCAAGAAGATAAAAGAAGCACTTATGGCTATGGTCCAAGCGATAATGAGCAAAGCTGAAGCATAGAGGAGCATTGAGGGAGCTCAGGCCCAAGAATGGAAGACATTGCTTGTTTAATTAGCAACCAAAGAGATTAACACTTGTATTTGGTAAATGGGCTGGGCTAAGCTTTATTTCTTTTTAATTTTAATTTTTGTTTTAGTTTTGTTTGGGCCCAAAGTTTGTGGGAAACTATTATTTTCGTTTTATTTTGTTTATTTTCGAAACTGGGCTTAGGCTAGGTTTATTACCTTTTCTCCTATTTAAAGGAGATATCGTTATTGTGTTGAGCAGCCATTGATTAATAAAATTTCTTGTGTTTTCACCTCTTGCGTTCTAAGAACGTCTCAAACAACCAGAATTAGGATTCTTGCTCTTCTTCGACTTAGCAATCAATTAACCCATTGATTGATTGTTTGTCTTCGACTATACCAAGGTTCTTTCTCGTTTTTGGGATTGGGTCGAGGTTTCACCTCCATTAACTTCGCGTGATTCCAAGGTTCTTGCGACTTCATACGTTAAGGGTTGCGGATCCATCTTGCTTGGATAGAATATGATTGTAGTTCACATCAGTTGGTATCAGAGCAAATTTTTTATCTAGGTTTTATCTTCGTTTGATTTTTTTTATTTTCTTCAATTCGTGCTTACCTGCTTCTGTTCGTAGTTTTTTAATTTAGGGTTCATATATTCGACTAAAAAAAAATTCGATTATGCTCTTACTTAGTAATTCCGAATCTGTTCTTGTTGTGTTATTTCGAATCTGCTTCGTTTATTTCATCTGTGTTGATTAAAGTTAGAATCTTCGACTTCGTTTTTGAACCCTAGCTGCGAATCTGTCTATCATAATTTGTTTGATATCGCGAATTAATTCCTATTGCTTTTGCCCAGGGCTATTAAGATTTCGATTATTGCATAAAAACCCTAGTTTCTTGGCTGCGATTTTGATTTGTTGTTTGCGATAATCTCTAGTTGTGCTAAAAACCCTAGACTTGTGAATTCCTTATTTCTTGTTTTTGGGTTAAATTGATATTGCGGCTGTTGATAGTTGTGGTTGCTGGTATTGCGAAAATTATAAAACCCTACCTGTGACTAATTGTTTCATGGTTAAAGCCACGATTGCGATTGACTGTTCTTGCGCATAAGTTTCGTTTTTTGCTTGAAGTTTGAATTTTTGCTCGAGTTTTGAATTGTTCATATTTTTCTGTTGAATTGTTGAATTCTGAAAATTTTGACTACACCAGATTAAAGTAAAAGTCGAGAGACCCAGAATAAAAAAAATATATACAAAATTTTCTGAAATTCGCTGCTTTTTTTTTTTAATTTGGTTTCTATAGGGTCCAAGGATTCCAAAAATCTAGTTTCCACGAGATTGAATTTTTGCACCCTTTTCGCAATTTTTTGTCCTTTATTGCATCCATAATTGATTGGGATTCCTCTTTCTTGAATTCTTGGTGAAGACGTACTTGTCGGGCATACAATTGAACTGTTTGGGTTGTGATTGGTCTATTCGGGAACCAAGACGAAGGTTCTTGCTTTTCGATTCGTTTGAAAGTTCCAAAAGGTGAAAAATTGAGAGGTATATCATTATTTTTTAGAGCTAAACACGAGCAGTAAAATCAGAGTGACATCATTCTGAGCGAAACACGTAAGGGAGTGCAGTGAGAAAATTTTATTTCTTTATATTGTGCTAACCTCTGTTTTGCAGCAATATGTCAAGTTTCGAACCTAGGTTGTTCCAAGAAGCCATGACGAACACTTTATAAAAGATGATGAGAGAGGAGTTAAGTGGCTTTAAAGAACAGGTGGATGAGATGAGTGAGGAATTGAGGCGAATGCGGCTGAAAGTCGATAGAGTTGAGAGCACTTAAATTGAACAATCGGGCAAATCACATAGTGCTCAACGAAGTGGTGGAAGACCGCAGCCTAGAGAAAGGAGGGTTAAGAACGATCCTGATAATTTTTACCGAGATAGCTTTGACGACGGAGATAGCGACGTTGACTCGGTAATCGCTAGCCGACGGAATGGTAGGCGGTTTGGTCGAGGAACTAATCGGGAGGATGACAACATGAATGGGATCAAAATGAAGATTCCATCATTCAAAGGAAAGAATGACCCCGAGGCCTATCTTGAGTGGGCCAAGAAAGTTGAGTTGGTGTTTGCTTGCCATAATTACTCTGAGTCTAAAAAGGTGAAATTGGCAGCTATTGAATTTTTCGATAATGCACTTGTTTGGTAGGATCGTTTGATGACAGAGCGAAGACGTAGTGATGAAGGGCCTGTCAAAACTTGGGATGAGATGAAGCGGTTTGTACCCGATCACTATTATCGGAAATTGTACCAATAATTGCAAGGGCTTATGCAGGGGAATTTTAGTGTTGATGAGTATTATAAGGAGATGGAAGTGGCCATGATTCGGGCCAAGTTTGATGAGAATAGAGAAGCTACCATAACAAGGTTCTTGAGTGGGTTAAACCGGGAAATTACCAATGCGATTGAACTGCAGCCGTATGTCGAGATTGAAAATATGGTTCACACGGCAATTAGAATAGAGAGACAGCTCAAGAGGAGGGGTAGTTTCAAGCCATGCCAAAGTTCCTATTCGACTGCATGGAAACAAAGTTCGTGAAAAAAGGATGAAAAAGCAACCACTCTGAAACAGAAAGTTGATTTGAAGCTGAAAACGTATAGTGGTAGTCAAGTTAAGGCAACCCCTAACACCACTAATATTCCTACTACTCGAAATAGGGACATTATTTGTTGGAAATGTCAAGGGAGAGGCCATGTTTCCACTCAATGCCCGAACAAGTGAGTAATGATGCTTCTGGATAATGGGGAATATGAGACGGATGAAAAAGGCGCTAAAGCTATGCCACCTATAGAGGATATTGAAGAAGAGGAGAGTGTTATCCAGCGTGAGTTGTTAGTTGCAATAAAAGCCCTTAGCGTGCAAGCAAGGGAGGATGAGGAGCAGCGAGAGAATATCTTCCATACTAGGTGCCTAGTGCTAGGCAAGGTGTGTAGCTTGGTGCTAGGCGGAGGTAGTTGCACTAATGTGGCTAGCACGACAATGGTGAAGAAGCTAGCATTGCACACGACTACGCATCCAAGGCCTTACAAACTACAGTGGTTGAATGATAGCGGTGAAGTGAGGGTGAACAAGCAAGTTTTGGTATCCTTTAGCATTGGGAAGTACGAGGACCAAGTGCTTTGTGGTGTGGTTCCCATGCAAGCCAGCCATATGTTGTTGGGGAGGCCGTGGCAATATGATAGAAGAGTTAAACATGACAGCTTCACCAACAAATATTCGTTTGAGATGAACAAGAGAACCATCATTCTTGCACCCTTACCGCCACAGCAAGCCAATACCGATCAGTTGAAGTTGCAAAATGAGGAGGACCAACGGAGAGCTGAAAAGAAAAATGGAGTGAGTGGTGAGGAAAAGAAAGAGAGTGAGGGAAAAAGAAAAAAAATTGAGAAAAAGGAAAGTAGAGTGGAAAAACCAGTAACTATTGAGAGTAAGTTTGAGATAAGGCAAAAGAATTTATATGCGAGAGGTAGTGAAGTGAAAAGAGCGATGCTTTGTAATCAACTTCTCGTACTTGTGTACAAAGAAGAGCTTTTGAACACTAACGAACTAAATTCTTCTTTGCTTAGTGTTATTATATCTTTGTTCCAGGATTTTAGTGACGTCTTTCCAGAGGATATGCCAAGCGGTTTACCACCCATCCGAGGAATAGAGCACCAAATTGATTTCATACCCGGAGTATCCATTCCAAACCGGCCAGCCTATAGGAGTAACCCGGAGGAAACGAAAGAACTTCAAAGGCAAGTGACGGAGCTGCTGGATAAAGGGTATGTCAGAGAGAGTATAAGCCCATGTGCGGTGCCAGTTTTGCTAGTGTCGAAGAAGGATGGGATGTGGAGAATGTACGTGGACTGCCGGGCCATAAATAATATCACGGTAAAGTATCGTCACCCCATTCCACGTTTAGATGATATGCTTGATGAGTTGCATGGGTCTAGTATATTCTCTAAAATTGATTTGAAAAGTGGATACCATCAAATTAAAATGAAAGAAGGCGATGAGTGGAAAACAGCATTTAAAACTAAATATGGGTTATATAAGTGGTTAGTTATACCTTTTGGTTTGACTAATGCTCCTAGTACCTTTATGCGCTTAATGAACCATGTTTTGAGATCATTTATTGGCAAATTTGTTGTTGTCTATTTTGACGATATCCTAATTTATAGCAAGATTCTAGATGATCATGTTATGCATTTGAAATATGTTTTAGATGTCTTGCGTAGGGAGAAGTTATATGCTAACCTGAAGAAATGCACCTTTTGCACGGATAAGCTTGTGTTTCTTGGTTTTGTTCTGAGTGCAGAAGGTGTTAGAGTGATATACTAAAAGCTATAATTTTCTTATTGGTTAGGATATGTTATAAGCTTGGTTTTGCTATTTTAATAAGAATCTTTATGGGCAATGGTTGCATTATATTATTTATTTAAATATTGTGCATGTGTGTCTTTTATTCCATATAGTAGATGATTTGGTGTGTAGAGTATAGCTTACACATAGAAGTTCATATCATCGGTTCTTGTGGAATGTAAGTTTAATGGTTCATAGTTTTATATGGAATTGGCACCCATCGGTAGGATTGTAGTACAAGTTTTAGTAGTTTATCTTGACTGCAGGAAACGGTATAGTTTTAACTCGTTGTGCTAGTACACTTTGTATGTACTGAATAGGACCAATTTGGGTTAATTATTTTTATACTGACTATATAAAACAATTTAAAATTCCATGGTTATTATGATTACTTATGCTCTTAATCTTGAAATAATTGATAGACATATATATGTAGTGTTTGTTGTTTTGACTCATTAAGAGTGAGATTCATTTATGGATCAATAATCTTCGTGAATTGGATGACGACACTATATGTATGATGAATATTAATTATTGATGGAATCCACGTCCCGGTATAAGGATTGATGATAGCCCCTTGAGAAGCTTAAAAGTTTTGATCATGTCAAACCTTGCAGGTGGATTATGTTAATCCAACATGTCAAATAAGTTAAGTGGTAGGCTCAAGGATTAAGAAGTCATTTAAATATAATTGTCAGTAATTTAATTTAAATAACGGTTATCTGTAATCTTAACATGGGGAGAATAATAAGTATTTAATAATAAGGAGCTCGAAATATAATTTTGAGATAAGAACGGGAGTGCAATTATAATTCTTTAGTAGTGTGAATTATAATTTATGGAAGGAACTAATTCGTAGTGGAATTAGGATTCTAACTTTTCATAGGAAGCCCAAACACTTATTTCTCCTTAAGGTCCCTATCGTAGCCTTATATATATGCCGGCCTTGTCTCTTCTCATTATAATAATAATTCTCATGAGTCAGGGTTTGTTCTATTGAGAGAGGAGAAAATCTTGGTGATACCATAGCCCACACTCAGTGCAAAATTTGATGGTGGAAGGAATACGATAGAAGATCTTTAGGTTTTCAGTACTGCAGTCGTAAATCAATCGTAACTTTTGATCGCACCGTTGGATCGGGCTGATTTTTGGATATGTCGTTCAGAACGCAAAGTTACATTTATTGTGCCAAAAATCAAGATGATCAGAATTTGTTTCGGTGGCGAAAACAATCAATTTTTGCAACCCAGCGAGAATTGAAAAATCTGACCAAATCGCAATCTAATGCTTTCAAACCCTAGTCTCCTCATATGGATCCTATGTATGATCCACAAAGGTGAAATCCCTTTATTCTTATAAGGTTTTAGCAAAATTTATTTTGTTCAATCTATACTCAATATCGAATGATCCTGTATTTATGTCTCCATCACAAGGTATTCAGGTTGATGAAGAAAAGTTGAAGGCTACTCAAGAATGGCAAAGTCCTACAAGTGTTGGACAAGTGCGGAGTTTCCATGGGCTTGCTAGTTTCTATCAGCGATTCGTGAAGGATTTCAGCACAATTGCGGCGCCATTAACTGAGGTGATCAAGAAGAATGTTAGGTTCAAGTGGGGAGAGGAACAAGAGAAAGCATTCCAGTTATTGAAAAGCAAGCTAAGTAATGCCCCCTTGTTTTCTTTACCTAATTTTTCAAAGACTTTTGAGATTGAATGCGATGCTTCAGGAAATGGAATTGGTGATGTTCTTATGCAGGAAGGGAAGTCAATAGCATACTTTAGTGATAAACTAGGTGGGGCGACCTTAAATTACCCTACTTATGACAAGGAGTTTTATGCTTTGGTGAGAGCATTGGATACGAGGCAGCACTATCTTTGGCCGAAGGAGTTCGTGATTCACACGGATATAAATCGTTGAAGCACTTGAAGGGACAACAAAGGTTGAACAAGCGCCATACCAAATGGGTGGAGTTCATAGAGAATTTCCCATATATGATCAAGAACAAGCAAGGTAAAGAGAATGTTGTAGCAAATGCTTTGTCGCACAGGTATGCTTTAATTGGTACTTTAGATGCTAAATTGTTTGGATTTTAATACATCAAGAATTTGTATTGTGATGATGCTGATTTTAGAGATATCTTTAATGCATGTGAAAAAGTGGCATTTGATAAGTATTTTAGGGATGATGGATTCTTAATGCGTGAAAATAAGCTTTGTGTGCCTAAATGTTCATTATGTGAATTGCTTGTGAAAGAGACTCATGGTGGGAGTCTAATGGGACACTTTGGTATAACTAAGACTTTAGGAGTATTACAAGAACACTTTTTTGGGCCTCACATGAAAAGAGATGTTGAAAGAATTTGTGAGAGATGTGTTACTTGTAAGAAAGCAAAGTCTAAGTTATACCTCCCATGGTTTATATACTCCATTGCCCATTCCTAGTGACCCTTGGGTTGACCTTTTTATGGATTTTATGTTGAGTTTGCCTAGGACTAAACATGGGAATGATTATGTTTTCGTGGTGGTTGATAGATTTTCTAAAATGGCTCATTTTATTGCTTGTCATAAAACTGATGATGCACCACGAATTGCTAATTTGTTCTTCAAAGAAATTGTGTGATTGCATGGCATGCCTAGAACCATTGTTTCTGATAAGGACACAAAGTTTTTGAGCTACTTTTGGAAGACTTTGTAGGGAATATTGGGTACTAAATTGTTGTTTTCTACTACATGTCATCTCCAAACCGACGATTAAACAGAAGTAATAAATAGAACTTTATCCACTTTATTGCGTGCCATAATTAAGAAGAACTTGAAATATTGGGAAGAATGTTTGCCTCATGTTGAGTTTGCATATAATCGATCTGTTCATTTTGCATTTAAGTTTTCTCCTTTTGAGATTGTGTATTGTTTTAATCCGTTAGCTCCTTTGGATTTATTACCACTACTTGTTGAGCATGCTAACTTAGATGGCAGGAAGAAAGCTGAGTTTGTTAGACAGATTCATGAAAAAGGGAGGCAAAACATTGAGAGAAGAACTGAGCAGTATGTGCAACAAGGAAACAAAGGAAGGAAGAAGGTGGTCTTCGAAACCAAGAGATTAGGTTTGGTTGCACCTGAGAAAGGAACGCTTTCCAGTTCAAAAGCGTTCTAAGCTATTACCGAGAGGAGATGGACCATTTCAAGTGGTGCGAAGGCTCAATGACAATGCATACAAACTTGATCTTCCATGTGATTATAATGTGAGTGCTACATTTAATGTTGCCGATCTAAGTCTGTTTAGTGCAGGTGACGAATTGAGGACAATTCCTTTTCAAGAGGAGGGGAATGATGAGTCTGAGGATAGCAGTAGAGCTGGATCATGGAGTGAATACTATGCAGACCCCATCCGGGTTCCTAGTGGTCCAATCACCCGAACTAGAGCCAAGAAGATCAAGGAAGCACTTATGGCCATGGTCCAAGCGATGATGAGCAAAGCTATAGCATGGAGGAGCATTGAGGGAGCTCAGGGCCCAAGAATGGAAGACATTGCTTGTTCAATTAGCAGCCCAAGAGATTAACACATGTATTTGATAAATGGGCTGGGCTAGGCTTTATTTATTTTAAGTTTAATTTATGTTTTAGTATTGTTTGGGCCCAAAGTTTGTGGGAAATTATTATTTTCGTTTTATTTTTTTATTTTCGAAATTGGGCTTAGGCTAGGTTTATTACCTTTTCTCCTATTTAAAGGAGATAACATTATTGTATTGAGCAGCCATTGATTAATAAAATTTTGAGTGTTTTCACCTCTTAAGTTTTAAGAACATCTCAAACAACCATAATTAGGATTCTTGTTGTTCTTCGACTTAGCAATCAATTAACCCATTGATTGATTGTTTGTCTTCGACTATACCGCGGTTCTTTCTCGTTTTTGGGATTGGGTCGAGGTTTCACCTCCATTAACTTCGCGTGATTCCAAAGTTCTTGCGTCTTCATACGTTAATGGTTGCGGATCCATCTTGCTTGGGTAGAATACGATCGCAGTTCTCATCATCTTTATTCTAAGGACTTGAAACCACATTTTTCTTTCTTTTTGAAAAAATGTTATCTTTCGTGAAAAGGGGAAAAATGAATTGAAAAAATAATATAGTTTTCATAAAAATAAATCATTTATTAAAATATTTTGTTACTTTCAATTTCTATGATATTTAATTTTTTGAAAACTCAAGAAAATATTTTGTTAATCAGTTACTTATAATTGGATATGCGTAAGTCTCTCATCATAATCATGTTATATATTGAATTACGAAACTTATAAAAATTGAGTAAAAGTAAGTACAATTATTATATAGCTAAAAATATCGGATTGGCTTGAAACTTTGTATACGTGATAGATACAATAAAAATATATTATCTAACGGCTGAATTGATAAATTAAAAATATGAAAAAAAGTTATGGATAGATGTAAAAAATTTTAATCTTATACCGATATAACTTAAACATTATATTCTCATATATATATATATATAATATTTTTCTCCTTTCAAAAAAAGAATCAATTAATAAACTCAATCGAGTCTATTAATTATTTACAGAACAAGCCAATTAAATTGGCCAAACATACACTAGACCTTACCTTTTTTAAGTCATTTCAGTAAGATGATTACATATATTTATGACTCACTTTTCCATGGAAACTTTACTCACGTTCTACGAAAACAATTACCCATTATATTTTCCATGGAAACTAAGGGTGTTATGCCTAATCTGAAAACCGAACCGATAGAATTGTACCGAGCCAAACCAATCCATAAAATAACAAATTGAGAAAAACCCGAAACCGAAATAAAGAAACCAAAACTAGATATGTTTGGTTCGGGTTTGGGACGTGACATTATAAAACAGAACCGAACTAAACCGAATCAGTACATATGCGACTTGAAAATAATCACTTCACTATTTAAAATTTTGTATCATAAAGTTTACAAAGTCTAGTAAAAAACAACACTTTGAAATATATTATAAATGTAAGAGTTGATATCTTGCTATCCAAAATAAGTATGACCAAGTATAGAATTATCATTTTTTTTAACAAAAATAAGTGTTATCTTACAATTTATTTATTTTTTCAAAAAATATATATAAAAACTGAATAAAACCAAACCGAAATGTTTGATTTATGTTTGAACTCGGAAGATTTAAAAATCAAAACTGAACTATAAATAAAATTTTGTATTTGAATCTTGTAACTCTTATTAACTAAAAATACCGGTAACAAAAATAAACATCCATAACTAAGAGATACCCAACATAACTTTTTATGTTGTATAACTCACAGCACAACTGTACAAGATATTTAAAGTCGGGTTTAATAAATAGGCTTTTTGGTTGATAGTGTTATCAGAGTCTCCTCCGTAGAACAAAAAAAAGAAATAATTCAAAGTCTTCCCCCGATTGAATTCTTGGCTGATCACATCAGAGTTGGTCAGATTTTTTGCGTGCTCGGAACGGCTTCCCCAAGGTTAGTTGAGATGGGACAATTATTTTGAAAACTTGCTTCACTCGTTGGACCATTTAAACTGGGGCCCATGGAAGGAACATCAGTTTGATAGCATCCTCTTGCGCTTATCCATCTTAGAGCATTTCTGATGCAATAATAGATTGAGTAAAAATAAGATGTTATATATGATTGATGAAAAGTGAACTAAAAAATTATTTTTTAATACAACAATTTATAATGACTATGAAAATGATGTTAGCAAAATAAAAATAAATCCTGTGAGAATGACCCTCTATTTCTAGAGATCTCTTAGACAATGTCTTAATACCGCACCATCATTTTTGTCTACTTACTTTTATTTTTTAAACTTTTAAATATTTTAATTGTAATTTTATAATTTATTTATTAATAAAAATTATATATTAAAAAAGTATGAAGCAAGACCTATCAAACACGATCCATTTTACATGTAAAATTATTAATTTATTAATAGACAATTTATTAGACAATCCCATTAATTGAAGATAGTTTTTGTAAGACTTGTCCATCAAGAGACATTTTTGTGTCACATAAGAAAGACATGTTTATATGTCCATGGTCAAGAGGTATTCAATCCATTTTTGCATTATAAATGCTCTTATTAGTTTAACCCTGATTAGAGAGGATATTAAATGGGAAATTCTAATTACACAAGTAACATAACTTAAAACCACCCAAAGTTAAGTAAAATATATAATACTTAATTTGTGGTAAAATTAATATTTTTTTGGGGTGTAAGACCAAAAAAAAAAAAAAAACAAATCAAACATTACCATCACACTCTTCCCGTGCAAATACTCGCCTTGAAATTCATCTTGAAGATTTCTTCGCTAGGAACCAATGGATTTACCATGTAAGTGATTATTCATTCATGATTATTGGTTGTTTATCATCATATATCTACATTGACAATGAAGCTTTCTATTTTGTTCAAAAAAGGTTTGAGCAAGATGATAAACTTGAAGATTATCTAAAGCACTCAAATATCTACATTGATAATAAAACATTGTGCATTGGGTTATGTGTATATATATGCATCATTTTGTCTTCCTTCAAAACTTCTAAAACTGAGTTTCATTTTATAAAATGAAATATTGTTATCGATCACACAGAGCCCAAAAATAAATAATACTTATTTGGCAACACGTTCTCGAGAATAAAATAATAAGTCTGTATTAAACTACTGAGTGTGGGAGCATAAAATTAGAACCTTTATTCGGGCTCGGTATTCGAAGGCAGGCCTGAGATTTATGGAGGGAGTCCGAATAAGGAATGAGAATCCATAACAAGCAGTTAAAGCTGTGAACACCCAGCTGAGTAAAAAATGTTCCAGGCGAGCATAGTTGAAGGACCCGAGATAACCGAAGTGCCGATATGGGAGTCCTAGCCAATGCAAAAGGGACACCTGTACTTATGGGCATAATCAGTGTTCGTTACCGATATGGGCATATGAGCGAATGGTGGTAGGAAACTTGTAAAGTGCAAGGCTAGTTATGGATAAGAAGCCATTCCCCACGTGAAAGGGGGAAGTTTGGTGAATAAGTTATACCCTTATAGTCATTTTACTGTTAACCTAATGAGTATGGTGACATTAACTCTATACGTATAAATAGAAAGGGATAGCTCATTTAGCAGGGATTCCAACATTTAATAACCTAGACACACTTCTACATTATTCCTTGTATTCAATTTGAATTGAGCTATTAAAGCTTAGTGAAGAACACCATTACACTTTTAGGGAGGACGTACTACCAGATTGGGTATAAAAGCCACCGAAGAAACCTACCCCAGAAACAAAAAACCCATTTTCATTACTGCAACTTTATTGTTTATCTTCGCCACCTTTGCTAAATCTGGTTACCGACTCAACCAATTTGGGCCAATTCCATCTTCATTAGGCTTAGTCAAATTTCTGCCACCCACAATTGGCGCCATATGTGGGAATTGACGACAAAAAAGCTTGTTTCCGGTAATTAAATTTGATTTCTATCTCTATAGTTATTTTTGCAATATTTTGGCAATTTCAGTGTTCTTCATTTGGTATTGTTTAATTCAAATATTTAAGAGCATTTCTTGAAAAATGGTTCATACCAGAAGTTAGACAGTTGGAGATACAAATCTATATGTAATACCCGTTGTCGACCTCAATCTGAACCCAACGATGAGTAGAGCTGTGGCTCGGGGTCTGAGCCATTCCCAAACCCACTCCACCTCACCTTTGGATAACTATGCGGAGAAGGAACCCGCAGTTATGGTTGAACAACAGGAGCTTGCCAAAATGAGGCAACAAAAATAATTTTTGCTGCAAATGCTCTGGGAGTACATGCTAAATAATGTTCCGTAGGAGCCGACCAAGGTTGCATCCCCAGACAAAACCAATATCTCCTCCACTTGAGAGGAACCACATGCTGATGAACTTGATTCGATGTACCGAGGCTAGGATAAGTCGAAAGTGGTCGAAGAACCACATGTGAAGGTTTTTGAAGAAGAAATGTGTCATGCCACTCCCATTACAACTGTGCACCCTAGTGTCTTTGAATGACAGAGGGGAAGGTCGATCCAGGTAGCCACAGAAATGGAAAGTCGCCCGAAGAACTAGGCCCAACAAGATTTGAGGAGAATGATTTATTCAGCAATTGTCGACAAAATAGATGATTGAAAGTCAACAACTAAGTTGGCAAGGAAAGCTTTGGGGGAAGACCATGGGTGCCCCTTCACTTAGCGCATTTAGGATGTACCACCACCCAAGAAATTTGGACAGTCAAAGTTTAATATTTATAATGGGTGTTTAGACCCCACCGATCATATTAGGCATTAAAAGCAAGTAATGGCCTACTGGTGAAACGAGGAAGCTCTAATGTGCCGAATGTTCCCAGCTAGTTTGGGGAACATAACACTCAGACGGTTTAATAGACTTCCCCCCCCGCCAGAATCGATAGCTTTCGTGAATTGGCCGAGCAGTTTACGGCCAGATTTATTACAAACAGCAGAGTGGTCAAAGAACCAGGAGCCTTGACCCATATGAAAAAGAAACATGGTGAATGCTTTAGGTAATATTCATAAATATATTGGGAACTGTTTCAGGTGGCAAATGACTGCGATCTTAAATTCGCCGTAAGCAGTTTCAAGTTCAGATTGCCTTGGATAATAATGGTATTTACAACGATCTGACGCAAAGACCGTTGAAGACGTTTAATGATTTGTTGTCCAAGGTTGATGAGTTTTCGAGGGTCGAAGACGATAACAAAGCAACTATGGATGGAAGACCGGCCCCTAATCCCTAGAATGTAGCTAACTTGAGGAATTATTATCATTAAATGTAAATCCGAAGATTCGGATACGTTTGTACGGTTGGCTCCGATTAATGAAATGAATTTTTCTTTGAAACTCAATTGTTCTTAAGACCTTTATTTTTAAAGGCAAGTAAATACAACTTTTTTCTCAACGGTAGTCGAATAAGACCTTGTCCAACAAGGCAATTGAATAAGACCTTCTCAGAAAAACAGCTAAATAAGACCTTCCTCATGGAGGCGACCAATTTATTAAGACCTTTACATATTAAAGGCACACTCTCTAGTAAGACCTTTCTCACGAAAGTTAGTTTAGTAAGAACTTCCACTGAAAGGCAATCACTTTGATAAGACCTCTCACTTTGATTAAGTCATTTTCTTCAACAAAGCCAGCTTTCTGATCATGAATCTGTCAAATGAAGCAATTGTATAAGACCTTTCTATGTTAAAGGTAACAGCAACAGTATACTCGGCAATTATCGAAATGCAAAATTTCTTAAGACCTCTCTATTATCGGCGGTAATTTGTAATATCACAAGTGTTGAAGACAATTATCATCCTGGTTAAACTCAACATTTGTTCAGTTTGTGAATTAAGTTGTTCATTCTAAACACTCAGTGATTCATTATTGTGGTTGATTGTTGCATCAACAGAATGAAGATTATAGCATAAGCAAAAAACAGAAGAAAAAAAAAACATGTTCTTCATTAATTTAGAAACATGTACATATGGAGGGGCTTCATGGCCCAGTTACAATAGCAATCACAACTGCAAAGAGCATATACAATACAACAAACAGAAAGAGAAAAAAAAGCAAATCAAATAAAGAAAAGAAGATGGAGAAGAAGGAGGAGGAGGAAAGAAAACAAGAAGACGAAAGAAAAGTAAAAAAAAAAGAAAAGAAGGAAATATAGGGGATGATGGAGAGGAAGCAGTGAGAGAAAGGGAGAAGGAGGAGTACGTTGGAAGTTGAGTTTGAGAGGGGAGGGACACGGTGAGATCATTTTTGCCCTGCCACCTCTCAAACTCCACCTCTAAGCCTATCTCTCTCCTCTACTACTACTGCGAAATTCTCCTTCAAACAATTGTACCACTTGGCCAAGCAATTGTAACATCCTTTTAGTTGGTGGTACCGCCTCCTTAGACTCTGGAAATCTTCCACCAAAGTGGCGAAGTCTTCCTCCAGCTTGTCCACCCTCTCATTAAGTGTCCGCCAATCGACTACAGGGGAGGCAGCGCCAGACATTACTGTGTCGCTATTGGCCATAGAAGAAATATAAGTTTGGTTCTTATTTTGTTTAAAACTAAAATGTTTGAGATGATGAAATGAAAAAGTGTGATATAGGGTTTATATAAGGGTTTTGGAACCCCTTGTGCAGTTAATGTAATGCCTCATGAAAGGGAATGAACATTCATTCCCTCCCTTTATGCTAAGAGTCGCGTTGGGAATGCAATGGATCATTAATTGACGATTAACCAATCGAAGAGCGCCATATGACAAGCTGGGAGCATCAATCAACATAACACTCTAGGGAATTTACAAAATTTACTAAGTATAATTTCACCTCGAAAGCCACTAAACTTAATTGTTTGTACTTGGATTTAATAGTTTGGATTTGAAATCGATTTTCGAGGGCGAGGAAAGCATTGCTGAAAGGGAAATTGAAAGCATAGCACACCGAGTATTAATTGTTGGAACAAAACCAGAAGTGTTGAGGTTAGCATAATTCGATGTTCAGCAAAAATGATGAAATTTTCCATTAGAAGATTAAAGTGGTTACATCAGATGGGGCTTCATGGCCCAGTTGTTACAAAAAAGGGAAATGAAAAAAGACCCCTAATGCCAAGTCTAAACATCCTGGCATCGGTATTCTCCTCGACAGGTTGGTCCTCGGCCACTTCATCATCATCCTGCTGTACTTTAGCAGGCTTTCTCGATTGACCTGCGAACAGGTTGGGAGGACTGTCCGTGCAAAAAGTACGTCTCCTTCGACAACTCCAGCGCTTTCCAAGCCGAATTCGTGGCCGGCCATGTATAGCATGTCTTTTATCTTCATCATCTCATCGTCTGCAGCACTCGAAGCATCATTCCAGCCCTGCGTTTCAGCAGTCACTAAGTCGTCATCATGCTTCGACTTAAGTGCGCTAATACGGTCCTCGGCTTTCTTTTTCTCTTTTTCCCTGGCACTTTTGACCACACAATCTTTGAGACTGTCTGACGGCTGTAAGGAATGTTGAAGATCGGCCACTTGGTTTTGCAAGGCCCGAGCCTCCTTTTCTAAATTGGATTTAGTCTCCTCGACTGATTTTAGTGTGGCATCATAATCAGCTTGAAGAGCAGTGAACTTGCTTTTGGCCTTATCGGCTTCCTTTTTGGCCTCGTCAGCCTCTTTTATAGCTTTTGTCACCTTCGTTTTGTGGTCTTTTCTTTCCTTAGCATAGCGGGCGACTAGTTCGGTGAAGTGTTGGGCCAACTACAAAAGTTAACAACAACAACCAAAGAAATGTTAAAAGGAAGAAAAATTGATAAGAAAGAATCCTAAACAACTTACTTCGGCAACATGCTGAAAACTTTTACTCTCCAGATCGGAAGTTCTGATGGCCTTCAGCTTCTTGCCATCTTCGAGCAGAGTTATGCTTATGGCCAAAGCATATCCTACTCAACTATTCGCCATGGCAGAATCTTCCACAGTAACCAACCTATTCTCTTGGGAGATATACTGCCGAGGAACGAACAAGTCGACGGACTTATCTCCAGTAGAGTTACCCCCACGAAAGTCAGCTACCTTGGCCCGAACAGGTGAGCTGGCCACATTCCTAACACCCTCAACTTCTGGCATCTCAACATTGATCTGAGAAGGAGAAGCTTTTAGAGCTTTCTCATTCATGGTAGAAAGCGCTTCCAGAGTTTTCTTTCTTTCAAAATAAGCCTCAACCCACATTAACCTTCTCTTCTTTGGCGGAGGAGATGCCAAACTCCTAGAGGCGCTAACTACGTTAGAGGTATTGTCCTTGTAAACCACAAAGTACATAACATCCATAACAACCTACGACCAGCCATATCTTTGGCATCAGAAGGTTTAGGATATTGTTTTCTTCCTGGCCTCCTCCTCAGTTGAGAATCGTCTGCCTCTTTGAAAAGTTCTTTAATTACGGTATCGACCACTAGGAGCCGATTAGATTCCTCATCTGAAACCGCCACAGCTTCACTTGCCCTCTGAAAATCAGAATAGCAACTGAAAGATTAGCGAGTGAAACTCCTTTAGAAGGCTAAAAAATTCTGAGAGGACGGTTGGGATTTGGGAAAGAGACAATTTCAACAGCCGACTCAGGCCCCACAATAGGCTCCTTTCCTTTCCTCGTGCCTTTTCTCTTTTCCTTCTTATTTTTTTCTTTACCGTCTCTAACAAACGCCGAGTCTGGAGATTCTCCTCTCTCGAATTTTTTTTAACTCTTGGTCCTTAAAAGATACCGTAAGGTTAACGATATGATACTTTTTAAAAAGATTGTACCATTTTCTATCGGTCTCCAACCCACTTCATAATGTTCTTACGATTATAGAAATTATTGTACGGCAGATGATAGCCAAACATAATGTGAGCGGATCTCGGATGGTTGATAAGGGTTATGTTTTCATGTCCCTCATGGTTTATGATGGCATTTAGATGTTCAGTGTTGATCTCATCGACCAAGGGCTTCTTAAAACATTCCTTAGAGCGCCGACTACAAAACAAAGGTACAATTAAACAAGAACGTGCGATAAATGAAATCAACCTTACAATGAACATATCACAAACTATGAGAGCTGAACTGCCTAGGAACGCGTTTATTCACAGGACCAGGCTCGACATTCCCAGTTATTATCACGATCTTGTTATAGATCCCCTTACGAGAGGAAGCCAATTCCTTAATTATGGAAGGCGAGGTAGCCTTAGCCCTAAGATTCCACTTATCATAAACTAGGCTAAAACTGTAACAATATTTAATTTCTTTCAAACGCAAGGTGAGGTCCAATTGCCTATTCAACCCAGCTACTCCTAGAACAATTCTAATGGTGTTGGGTGTCAGTTGGCACAGATGAAACTTAGTTTCTATAAGAAAATCTTCCAAAAGGGGATTCAAAGGCAGCATAAGTCCGGCGGCCTTGAAGAAAGATGTATAGATAGGATATTAATTTTTCGACATCAATTGAGTAACACTAAGCCTGAAATGATCTTCCTTACTGTCACACTCTTTCCAAACTACACCATCAGGAATGTTAGAATCCTTAAATTCTAACCGCTTAGTGTCACCCAAAATGTATCTACCCATAATGCTTGAATTGATTAAGGGCAACTGACTATGCTCAAAAAGTGCGAAGTATTAAGCCCAAGTGCAAGCGGTCAAGTTATAGTATACTTGGGGAAGCAAGGTCGAACCATAGGGAAGGTAAGGCATCTATTTCTTCTAATTATCTCTCTTAGGGGAAGAAAGGGAAAAAAAGAAAAGATGATTGAAATGGGGAATAAGAAGGAAAAAATAAAATAAATTAAACTACTAACTAACTTAAAGTAAAACTAAAAGCAAATCTAGTCCTATGGTGCAAAATAAAAGGGAATCCACAAGCGCAAGTTTTCTACCTAAAAGGCTTCCTAAATGCACTAGGGGAACAAGCAATTGAACTAAAAATAAATTAATTAATTAAAATAGTGTACTAATTAAATAAATCATAATATTAAATGAACTTAAACCAACAGAAATAAATGTTAGGGGTATCCGTAGCTAAGGAGTACGAAATTAGTGCAATTGGGTAATCCAAATTTAAGTTTAAATAAGATTTTTTCACTAAAGTTCAGCTCTAAGACCTTCCAACCATCCAATTACATTGCTACTACAAGTATATCATAGCCCATGCATGACAAAGACTATATAGACTAGCTTTGAGCAAAGAGAATTCGATAGTGAAGCTTTTTTACTTTGCAAAAGTCTAATTTGAAACCTAGTACTGCTAGTGCGTGACAAAAATAATCCAAGTTGGTTAAACTTTCCAAAAATCAGTAGTTTAACACTCTCCTGAGTTTTGAATATGTTTGAACGTGATTCAAATCAAATCCGTCTTAAAAAGAATATCAAAAATCAAAACTAGCACTTTTTTGGCACTTACTTGAATAAATACTAAAACAGAGCCAAATCAGTCAATTCACTTAAGACCATCCTCAAATCAGCCACGTTAGGGTTTTGGTGCAAAAATCCGTGAATTAACGTTTTACGGTTCTTAATCAAATGAAATTTCTGAGCTAACTTATAGAAACATATTTTTTAGGCATGAAAAGATAAAAAACTACTCATACATTCAGTAGGTGTTCTATAACCAATGGAAAAATCATATTCAAACTAAAATTGGATTGCATTCCAAGATTAACAACGCATCTTTCATAACAAACTCCTAACAAGCGACTTAGCTAGACATAATCAATTCAAACATGCAAAAATGATTATAAACTATGAAAAACAGTATGAAAGTACTTAATATTTGTGAAAATAAAATTTGAAAACTTTTGGCTTTGGAATTTCTCAATTCCGATTTAAAACGAAGATTTTATGCTTAAAACGGTAAACAGACTCAAAATAGACATAAACTGAAGAAATTCGAATAAAACCCTAACAATTATTGAAAATAAAATTCTATATGATGAAAAATGAATCACACATGAATAGCATTGAAAAACGATAAACTATTTGAATATAGAACGAGAAACAAGCATAAATCGATGAAAAACCAAAAAATCGACAAAACGAATCTATAAACCCTAAAACCAGCTCCTAAAATGAGGGTTTAGGATTAATTCCAGAATATATAAGATCCCTATCAACTAATCTATGAATATCTAAGCAAACAAACAATTAAAAGCAATTTAATCACAAGAAAATAGAAAACTAGGGTTTACCCGGATGAAGAACAACAATTGCAATTGAAACTTGATATAACAATGAACATAATCTTCATTACACCAATAATACAGCCTCAATATTCTATAAACAAAATAAACTAACAATTTTGTTTAGGAATTGAAAAGAAAAACACTCAAGTTTGATCGTCAGAAGCAACGCAAAAGCTTCCAAAAAAGTTACGGTGTTCTCAGCTCTCTATCTATCGTAATATGATTGTTGCGTTACCTTAAATTATGAGATATGTGGTCTTTTATATGTCCCACAAGTGTCTCTAGTCGTGGTTTGGATGATTCTTGAAGAATCGGGTCGAAAAAAGCCAAAAACCGAAAACGGGCCAAAAAAAAAAACATGTGGGGATCAATCCTCATGTATTTTTTTTTCTTTTGGCTGCTTCTTCTTTTGCTCATAACATTTTTCTCCGAACTCCGATTGATGTACCGTTTTCTCCTACGCATATATAATTTAATTCTCTACAACTTATATTTCTGGATATTTCTGGATATTTCTTCAAATTCCCGTTGTAGAAAAACTTTGATCAGCTACAACTTCAGGCTTTTTATGGCAGTTCTCGGTTTTTGCTCGGAAACTTCCGGAATTGATTCAATTGAGCTTATTTCCTCTTGGGATCACTCTTGGACACTTTCATTCACTTCATTTATTCTTGGGGACCTATTTTTATCTTCTTGCTGGCGCTTTAAAGGTAGTTTGAGGAGTTTTTCTCGCCTCGGGCATCGGAATAGGTATTGACTTGTTCTTCGGGCCTTCTTTTTGCACTTTTTCGCTTTTAACCTTCTATCTTGCATACAACTTCAGTTGCTAAACCACTTTAGGCCTGCAAAATGGCTTAGTAACACAGAAATACAATGCAATGCCTTATTTTCATACTTAAACTGAATTTACATGCAACTTCTGGTTTTAGATGGTAACTAGAAGCTAATTGAGCCTTGTTTAAAGGATTAGAAATGCAATTTCTGGGCTCAATCAACAACGAAGAAGAAATACAATTAGGGTTTACAGAAATGAACATAAGTAAGAAGGGAAAAGTCTGAGGCTAAGATAAACTTATAGAGGATTGAGTTATACTGGAGAACAGAATCTTAAAAACATAGGCCGGAGAAAGACGGAGGGATTACCGAAAAAAAAACCCTAAAATTTGAATGAAGAAGATAGAGAATGAAAATAATAAGGTGAAAGATATAAAAATACCTTTTATAGTCGCCCTTATCTCTCTTCCCGACCAAATGGCACTCTTTGCTTTGGAAAATTGTGCTCATGATGGCCTCTATTTAATGAGATTTGATGGTTGTTCCCGCTTACACTTAACCAAAATTAGCCACTGAGGATAAGACACGTGGAGATAGTTGGCGCGCTGAAGCTCCGCTAAAGAATTTGCCGATGTAATGGATTTAGTGTTGTAGAGTCAAGCGTCTAGGTTTAGGAAGTCAGCATAACCTGAATACTTGGGGGCAATTATGGGAGCATAAAATTAGAACCTCTATTTAGATTGGGTATTCAAAGGTAGGCTCGAGATTTATGGAGCGAGTCTGAATAAGGAATGGGAATCCATAATAGGCAGTTAAAGCTGTGAACACCCAGTTGAGAAAAAATGTTCCAGCCAAGCATAGCTGAAGGACCCGAGATAACCGAAATGTCGATATGGGCATCATAGCCAATGCAAAAGGGACATCTATACTTTTAGGCACAATCAGTGATCATTGTTGATATGGGCTTATGAGCGAATGGTGGTAGGACACTTGTAAAGTGCAAGTCTAGTTATGGATAAGAAGCCGCTCCCCACGTGAAAACAGGGAAGTTTGGTGAACAAGTTTTTACCTTTTATAGTCATTTTACTGTTAACCTAATGAGTATGGTGACCCTAATTCTATACGTATAAATAGACGGGGATAGCTCACTTAGCAGGGATTTCAACTTTCAATAACCTAGACACACTTCTACATTCTTCTTTGTATTCAATTTGAATTGTGCCATCAAAGGTTAGTGAAGAACATCATCACACACTTAGGGAGAACGAATTACTAGATTGGGTATAAAAGCCACCGAAGGAACCTAGCCCACAAATAAAAAACCCATTCTCATTACTGCAACTTTATTGTTTATCTTCTCCACCTTTGTTGAATCCGTGCTAATTTGGGTTGATTCTATCTTCTTTGGCTTGGCCAGATTTCTGCCACCCGCATCAAACAATATGCAACATACTCGGTGTTTGGTTGCCAATTTATACTTCCGTACTCGGCCATGTGTTGCCGAGTATTTTCTTATAGTTTATATTTTCTTAAATATTATATTATATATTGCAGGGTTTGTCCTTTATTTTAAAATTATTGAATGATACCCAACAAACTAATAACGATGCTCTAGTTTCGATTGAAGTTGATCATGTACGTTATGATAGAAGTTGATCCTATTTGTAGGAGTGATCCTAGCGAGATTAGTCAATTTATTTCTCAAAACTTTGCAAGTTACTTCTTGACAAATTATAAGAGTTTTAGAGTACATACGGCCATGAATGAAGTTACGAATAGCTATGAAGTATAGGGAAAATTATTTTTTTGACACTATATATCATTTGAGACCAGTGTATTCATCAGTAAAGTAAATCCTGATATTTTTTTTTGTATGTAAACTGTGAGAATCCGGATCCACGACCCTTGGAATTCTCTTTCCTTTTCGTTTTGAAGGAAAACTTGTTTTGTAGAGTCGCCAGTTTGTTTTACAAGAAAACAAACAAAAGATTGTACGAAGGATAATTCGGAATTGAACTATCTTTCATTCGTTTAAAACCAGAGATTGATTGAAAACTTACTTTGCTAGGGTTCGGGATCTACGTTACGAATTGGGAAGGTGTTAGGCACCCAATTCTCCTTTTCGATCTCTTAATGGATCATGTATTTAATTCCTATTTTAGACATCTTGCAAGTAGTTTGAATAGTTTTCAGAATAGTCCTTTTCGGATAAATTTAATTTAAAATCGTATTTTGAAATCAGACTCGAGCTTTGCGAGCGCCTATGTATTCATTCGTATAATAAAATTAGAGTCTCGTAGTTCCATATGTTTGGAAACTGTTTTTTTTTTTTTGTTTTGAAAACGTGTCAAAATAGATTTTAGTTTTCTTGTAAAAATTTAGGAAGGACTTGTTTTGAAAGCAATGAACTTCTTTGCAAGTTATCTAATTTTCTGTATTAAAACTCGTATTTAAATGCGGTATTGAAATTCAGGAGTATTGTAGAGAAACATACCTGATGCAGTTGAAGAAGAACGAGGACCACTTGCTTGCTCCTTTCTTCCTCTAGAACTTTCTCTCTCTAGAACTTTCTTTCTCTTCCAACTTTCTTTCTCTAAAACTTTTTCTCTCTAATTCTCTCTCTAAAAAGACTCTCTAGAAATTCTCTCTAAAAAGACTCTCTAATAATCTTGATAGAGTTTTTTCTTTCTAAAAACTCTATTGAGTGTTGATTCTAAAGAGACCCCAAGGGTCCTATTTATAGAGAAATTTTCGCCAAAAATGCTTCAAAGAGGCCAGCCGCATGGGGTAGCCACAGGGTGTGCTGCTGGGCCGTGCGGTTGGTAGGTGTGGTTGGGCCGTGCGGCTGAGGCCTGCGGTTGGGGCCTAGCCGTAAGGCTGGTAGGTAGCCGTGCGGTTAGGGGCTGCGGTTGGCACTTTAAAAACAGGTCGATCCCCGTCCTAGTAAGTGAAGCGGCAACATTGGTCGTATCAGACTCCCGACAGATTCAAAGTCAGAGTCTTTCCTAATAGTCTTATATATGCATGATGACTTAAGACCTAATGTGAAATGCTTGTTTTATAAAAAACCATTGTTCACGCGAGAGTCATGGTTCACACTTTCTCCGCATAGTATTTTATTGGCAATGCCGGTAACCTTAGCCAAATAGCTTTGGTCACCTTCTTTGCCTCAGAAGGTTTAAAATTTGGTTCACATTTCCTAACAAACAGGTAATGGTTCATAATAATCCACGGTCCATTCGTGAATGCATTCCTATAATCCTCTTTTATATGAAATTTAAAGAGGAAAAATCCCTCATCGAGGTCCACAGCCTCAAAGTCTTCTTGTAGATCCTACACACTCCTAACATTAGTGGTGAGAGCTTTTTACCCAATATTCTTTTTCTACTTGGAAGCATAGTTTGGAAGTGGTCCTAATTTTTCAATGATGTTTGATTAAATAAAGTTTTAAGAAAGTACCTAGAAGCATGTTTGGAAGTGATCCCAATTTTTCTTCACCAATTGTCCAAAGTATTCAACTTTTATTAACATCTCCTTTTAAAAAAAAAAATTTAAGAAACTTTTTTTTCTATTTATTTATTTTTCTCTAAATAATATAATAACAACCGTAAGAGTCCATGAAGTCTCTTTTTCCACTTGCTAAGAAACTTTTGAAATCAAGATTTCTTTAGAAAGAAAAACATTCGTAAAACTTTTACTAATGATCTCCATAAGCTTCAGTTCAACAAAGATTTTGCACGTTTAGAGACAACGATGAAATCAAGAATGGCAAATATCTGACGTCAGAATTAGAAAAATCGATTTGTTGTCGATCAAAGATTTCGATCATTGTCATATCAAAGGACCAGTGGTGGATCTAGAAAACAGTTTAGTGATGGCACAAGTAACTAACAAACATGCTAATGCGAAATTATTATACCCAAGATATGTCAACAATATTTAAAATTTATTACAATAGTTATAATTAAAAATAAAAGCGGAGATAATATATTCATTTAAATAATTTATTATATTAATTATTTTTATTATAACCCCAAGGGGTTGCCTTAGCGGTAAGGACGTACTTGAGATTGTGTAGTTAGGCGCACGATCTCAGGTTCGATTCCCCAAAGTGTCAAGATTATTGGGGCCACTCGGGTGTCTCCCAGTCGATAAGCGCCAAGGCCTCGTGGGATTAGTTGGGGTGGAGCTCAGATACCCACGGGTATGAAAAAAATAAAAATTATTGTAATTATTACTTTATAGACATAACTATTCAATTTACTCATGCAAATATGATATTACAAACACGAATTTTTTGTTATGAACTTTAGTTACGTCTTCGTTGCATAAAATTTATTGAAGGCATCAATATAAATATGAAAACTTACCTTCATTCTACATATGCATATTCCATTTTAAAAAAAATCGTGATTACAATTATTTTTCATGCAAGCCAACCAACTGCATCCTAAGTGAAAATTTTTGTGACATTTTCTTCTAAATCTAATCACAATTTTAGAAAGCCAAAATAATTGTTGCAATAAGATATATAAATTTGTATGCGTGAGAAGTGGGAGATATACATGTGTAAGTATGAAAAAGTATGGGGCATGTGTTAAAAGTGAGAGGTATGTATACGTGGCTCTGTTTATGTATATGTAAAAATATAAGGGGCATTTAAGTGTAATTGTCATAAAGTAAAATTGTGTATATATGAAAACGGTAATTAATTGTCCTAAAGTGAGGATTGCATGTGTGAGAAGTAAGAAGTATATATGTACATGTAAAAAAAAGATAAAGGTATATAATGTAATTATAAGGAAATTGAGTGGGGGGAGGTGCCCCCATTGGACCCTTCTTGCATCCGCCAATGCAAAGGACTATGCATCTTTCACGGGTGCCTCAATGAGCTAGTGATGATCCTCGAACAAAGGAGGACCTCTGAGCATGTAGTTTTACTAGTGTTCTAGGATGTGGATCCATCCCAAGTTCAGAAGCCAACAACAAGGAGGACAGTAGAAGCATTTGTTGGGTACGAAGAGCAATTAGAGGCAGAAATGGATCCCAAACTAAAAACAAAGTTGATGGAAAAGATAAAATGCTGGAGATCAGAAGTTGAATATTTGATTGAACTAGACTTGCAAAACCAAGTTGATAGGTACTTAAGTTTATCATTGTTCTCATATTTATGTGTACATACACATATACATATACTTAGATGTTTGCAATATTTGTTTCTTCCCTTTTCTCTCTAGATCCAAATTCCAAAGACATAATAAGCAAAATTTTCTTTTAATTGCTATTATAGCATTCTGCATTTGTATAGTAAGAGCCATTTTTAAATCTTAAAAATGTATAAGGGATAAAAAATTGTAAGTAAATGACTAAAACACACTTTGGTATTTTGTTTAAGCAAAATAAGTAACTGTGAACATGAGTTCATATTATAGAAAAGTAAAAAAAAAAAGCCATCCATAACTTTCAACCTTCCACCCATCAATCAATCCACCTCCAACACCCTTGTGGCCGGCCAACAAGTTGTCCCCTTCATCATCATGGCTACCCTTACCCATGTACCATAGGGCCTACTCTCTCTCTCTCCCCCCCCCCCCTCTCACTCATATTGTACACATATGAACATACACACACATATATCACAGTTTGAGAGATTTGGTATGTATACACATGCGTCACATATACACACATCAATATACATTGATTTCATGTTTACCCTCTGATCTGAAATCATACCCAAGTTGAAATATATACAAAATCTAATAGATTATTTGATCCATATATTTGTACTATATATTGATGAAAAACACAACAAACTTCGGGGGATCGCATTGCCTAGGTTGATTTTAGGGTTTTTATCAAAAATAATTTGAAGTTTGATAAGCGGAATTAAAAACCTAGGTCTAATCAATTTTACTGTTGAAACTTGTGTTGTGTTTTCTAGCAATTAAATAAATCAATCAATCACAAAAAGCAATCACACAACACCAAGAATTTAAGAGGTATCCCTACTTGCGTAGGACTAATCCTCGGGACTAACCGACAGTGCTTCACTACGATCAAAACAGAATTACAGACTCGATTGACTTACAAAAATTGCTTCCCCAAAATTTACGCAACAGTCCCGTCAATCCCTTGAACGTAGAATCGAACAGCAGCTGGTTTGGCGTAGCGCTTCCCGCTGTTCCGGCTTATCCGTCGCCTCCTTCCACGCACTTGATCATAATCCTTCACCACCGTCTGCGATCTCCCTTATCGTGTTAGCCAATTCGCTCAACCCGTCTTCAATCGCAACCAAAGACACTCCACAGGATCCGTGAACGTTTGGAACCCTAGTTCTTAAAATTGAAGAACAATAGGATCTCCTATGGCATGTAAACAAAATCTAGATGGTGTTTGAAAACTCTTAAAAATTGATTCTACCGTTTGGATATTTTCTCTCTCAAAAAGCTCTCTAGAATCATGTATTTTTGACCCAAACCAATGGTTATATTTATAGGAAAAATATAGAGTCAACGTCCTTTTTGAAATAGGTTAAAAATATTAAAAAAACAGAATGTTTAAGATAAAAAATCATGCCCAGAAAATTATGCGCCGAACCGGTCCAATGCCAAAAATTATACCGGTCTGAAATTTGGAAAAGGCAATTCCATGGAAAATCACTTGTGTCGGACCGGTCCGGGGTTCGATAATTTGTACGGACGTAACAAAATAATGCGCACCAATTATTTATTTTAATTAAATTAAAATCTTTTTCTTTTTACTTTATTTTGTCATATTAAATCCGTTTGGGCACCAATTCGACTCAAATTTTAGAGGCAACTTTATGGAACATGTTAGACATGAAAAAAATTAAGTTTCCTCAAAAATTTGTGTCAACTAGGCTTATTTTAGATTACAACAAAACTCGATAAAAATACTAAAAAATAGATTTGACTCAAAAGCTTTTTAATTACGAATTTTAAGCTCAAACACCACCTATATTTTGAATCAAACCATATACTCAACTTACCTTAGGTCCTGAATTATGTGCGATGAATCCGGTAAGTTCAGTGAGCTTCCGTTAATTGTCGCGTCTTCAAATCTTCAATTTGACTCAAACAATTATAACGAAAAAAGTGTTTTTGGCATCGGAATCAAGCCAACTAAAAATATAAACCTAACATATATATGTACTATATATATATATTACACTTTTGTGTATTTAGACTGAGAGAGAGTGATGGGGTTAAGATAGGGTGATGATTTTTTTTCCTCTGTTTATCTTTACTTTTTCTATAATACAAATCCATGTTTATAGTTTACTAATATTAATTAATTAAAATAATGACTGGTAACATATCATGTGCAGAGAACATGTGTCATATTTTGTTAAATTTTTAACATAACAGGGTTAAGTATTAACAAAGTATAAAATTAAGATGAAATTATGGACGGAGTTAGAGCGAGGAGTGAGATGAACTGATAAACGCTTAATATTGTCATTCATACGCTCATTTTCGGAGTTGTTTGGCGCGTTTATTTCTCTAAAACTACTCGGTTTGCCAACTTATTTCGCGATTAGTCTCATAGCACTTTTGTATTTAACAATGCTTGGAAAGGCACATTTTGTGTTTATTTTGGTGTCTTTAGATTTCAAGAAACATTGTATTTAATACAATAGTGGAATTTTTCATGGACAAAAAGAATTCAAGAAAGTGAAAGCTCCATGTGATTAAAGAGCATCCAAGAAAGTGGAAGTCTCCATGTCCATGTGATTAAAGAAAGAAAGTGGAATTGTCCATGTGAAAAAAGAGCATCCAAGATAGTGGAATTCTCCACCAAAAATAAAAGGCATTGTTTATTATTTTAGCATCCAACACATCTCTCCTATTTATAGTCTTCATTGTTGTTTTGGAGAGAGGACTTTATTACTTCTCATTTCTCAATTTATAGAGAGCTTGTAATAGTTTTATTTTCTAGAGAGAGAAATGGAGTTCACTTTTATAATTCTTGTCTCTACATTTATTATGGAGTAAATTTCTTTGCTAAGGCTAAAAGATGAAGTTTGCAATGCATTAATTATGTAAGTTCAATTCTCTTTCCATTGTTAGTATTGTTAAATACTTTTTGAATCCTTCATCTTCTCCATTTTTTCAACCATTCATAAGCTAGTAAGATAATTTTCATATGATGATTTGACTTTGTATGCCTTGTATACATAGATCTCAAGCATTAATGAGAAAATGATACACTTGTGTATTTCTTACTAGCCTATGTTCATTCTTTCTTTGAATGAGATACTTTTCATTGCCAAGCATGATTAGTCTTTGAATATTTATAGAAACACCATAAATTTGAGATTTTAATCTTTTAATACTTTAATGATATGTTGAGTGCTTTCTACACTTTATGTGATTTTAAGACTCATCATCTTCTTAGTTAAAGTATTGCCAAAGAGGATCTTTTAAATTTATGTCATAAACAACTTCATTAATCATTTTAAGGATTCAATTTGTATTTATCAAATCTATATTATAAAACAAGGATTTTTTGCAATAAAATAATAAATCAATCCAACGTCTCATATTAATTTGTAATGGTGTTAACACTTTTAGACCATTAGATCATTTTTATACCTCACAACAAGATGTCAAATCAACTTAACATTTACTCACACACTAAACATATACACAAATATAACTCTTACATCTCTCTACTTTTTTACAACATTTCTCTCTCATCAAATTTTTAAAAAACTTTTAAATGCCATAACTTTAAATTTACAAATTCAACTTTAATAAAATTTATATATTTGAAATATGTTCGTCAACATCTACAAAATATAATGGCATATAAAACTTATAAAACATTACAAATATAATGGCATATAAAACTTATAAAACATTACAAATATAATGGCATATAAAACTTACAAAACTTATAAAACATTACAAGTATTTCTAACTCATTAGTTATTGAAAATATACATTTCTCTCTCATCAAATTTTAAAAAAACTTTCAAATGCTATAACTTTAAATTTACAAATCCACCTTTAATAAAATTTAACGACATACTTAACGGATTTCTAACTCATTAGTTATTGAAAATATTACACAATGAATAAAAGATACTGAAATAAAATTAAAAATAAGTGTCCAACCTACCTCGAATATGGGGTAAAAAAAAATTTATATTAGTATCCAACTTACCTCAAATATAATATTTTTTCTTTTAAATATACTAATAACACCATTACAATATAAAAGGATCGAAATAATTTTAGGGCGATAATTTTTTATATTACAATTCGATCTGCCTCGAATATAATATTTTTTTTCTGTTTTAAATACACTCATAACATCATTACATTATAAAACGGTCGATGCGATTTCAGGTCTAATTGGACAAGTAAGACACGTCTCGAGTGAGAACGGTTATATTTTTAGTTAGGGTGTGTTTGATTGGGAGTATTTTCCATGGAAAATACCCATTTTCCACTTGATTTGACAATTTAAGGTGTTTGATTGGCTTTTTTTTCCAGGCAATTCAATTGCCACTTTTGGCTCACACACTTACATTTTCCTTGTAAACAAGGAAAATATTTTCTTTGGGGGGGGGGGGGGGGCTAGTTTTTATTTTCCAGGCAATTGCACGGTTTTCGAGACAACATTTTACTCATTTTCTACACTAAAAATGCTATAACTTAAACTACAAAATTCAAAATTTAATAAAAATTTTATATTTAAAATCTACTCATCAAGATCAATTAAACAAGATCCATCATGACTATAAAATTATGTTAAAAAAAATACCCATAATTTTTTCTACATTAAAAATGCCACAATACAACCAATATTTTCCGGGTAGAAAATTAAGGCAATCAAACACATTTAATTACATTTTCCATGCAACTCAATTCTAGGCAATTCAATTGCCTGGAACTTATTTTCTTTCCATGTAAATTCCATGCTTGCAATCAAACGCACCCTTAGACATGTTTCGTTTTTGCGATACCTTATCTGTTTTCATTCCTAAGTAATATACAATCATACCTTATCTGTTTTATTCTTTTTATCGTGCCGGACGGCACGGGTATACCCTAGTAAGTCTATATAGGACGGTTTGACCTCCACTTAGACCTCCCAATCCTAGACAAATGAAATGTTATGATTTATCGAGCTAAACTCCTTGTAGTTGGCCATTTTCATAATCAAGTCATTTGCTTAGGGGAAACTAACAATGATCGAGTTCTTAAATGCCTAGTTTAAATTTATGCCTTTTCTTTTTGTGTATTTTAAGTTTGAATCTTGGTTGATATTATATCGGAATGGGTTGCACTTGCTTCACACCCTTTGTCACAAGATAAAAATGAGAGATACACTTGTGTTGATATTTGCTTACACCCTTTCTTTATATGGCATTTATAAGGAAATAGGTTGCTTTTGCTTCACACCCTTTTGCTTAGAAATGGGTAAAATATTCAACACTTAGGAATTGCATTGAGAACTTTGAATGAGGTTGATTTTACTTAACTTTGCAAAACAAATGAATTCTATAATGCCTTAGCCTTTTCTCATCTATTGTTATATCATTTTAATTTTTATTGCAAGACTTTAAAATCAACCATTAAAATCAACCAATTAAATTCTCTTAACAAAACCTTGGATTCGTAATCACCACATCGTCTTTTCGACTATCCTTGTGGTTCGACACTTGGACTTACAAAGTATTATAACTTGACAACCTGCACTTGGGTACCTAAGCACGGAAGTATTTCCGGCGCGTCATGAACCACTAATATAACTTCAGGGGAGATATTGCCAAAATTAGAACATTAGGGAAATCATTGGACATAGACACAAACTTCATTGTCTAATTTACTTTTGATTTTTTTAAAGGTTTTTCTTTCTTTCTTTTTTTTTTTTTTTTAAAGGTGGATAATGCATTTGCCACGAGTTATGAACTAAACTATTAAATAAATCACAAAGGCTTTTGCTTATGTTTCCAACTAGAGGCTAGAATTTATCCTCTTGTGTTTATCTTTTGATCTAACGGCTAGAATTTTCTTTGGTAATTTAATTCATTATTATGACTACATATATATTTCATTATATAATTTCAAAGAGTTTCAAAGATATCCAAATCTATTCAATAAAGGAATTAAATGAATTTATCAGTTTCCATTAACGAATTAGATATTTATTAGTACAAAAAATATTTTCTAAGTAGTTACGTGTGTGATATTTCACATGGGTTGCCAGGGTTCAATCACCTTTCCCCAAGAACCACCCAGATCTATCTATCTTGTATAAAATAGATAAGTAAAAAATTATTTCTTTAAAAAAAATTATAATATAAATCATAGTAAAAGTAATTTTTCCAATTCTTATCTAATGAATTAGATTAATTAGGACAACTTTAATGTTTGTTTATTTATTTATAAGAGCATCTATGAGTTTTCGACACTTTAGTCCCTTGAAGTTTGCCCCAATTGTCACTTTCGTCCCTAAACTTCATTTTCCGATTTTCCACACCCCAATGTTTTCACAACGCTTCAATTTAATCCTTCGCTCCACTTTTTGTCAATCAAGTGGACAGAACACTTTATGTTGGATGGGTATTTTGGTCCATCTTCCATTAAACTTTCCCTCCAAAATTAATATATTTGCTCCTTATATTCCCTCCAAGCATTTCCATCTACAAAAACAAAGCAAGAGAGAGAGATTTTGAGCTTGTGGAGTTAATGGCATGCTGATTCTCTCTCCTCCGTCCAATTCTATCGATTATGCTCGCCATTCTCCAATTGATAGGACCGAAGTATAGATTAATTTGTATTGCAATGAATCACACAATATATATATATATATATGCAACCTCAACTCCAATGTTTGTTTCTCACAATTTTCCAGAATTTCAATTTGCTCTGTTTTTCAACTCAATTTGGTTTTGAAATTCACCTAATTTCATCCATCGCAATTGGAAGTGTGTGCAAAAAGACACCCTTCCACCACAGAAGTAGAAAATTGCTTGTACAAAAAGAAAAAGAAAAAAAAATTCAGAGCCGAGAAAAGAAAAGGAGAAATGAAGGAAATTTTATAACAAAATTGGTAAAATTAAGGTGTGCATGGAAAAAAAGGAAAACTCAAAAATAAAACATAAATAAAAATGGAAAGGAAGGAAGAAATCCATCGAAAAATCGCCCTTAATCCCATGAACTCCATAGCTACTCGACCCACTGCCCGAATCGATATTCGGAATGGGTTCTTATTCAAATTGAGTTAAATCCCAAGAAGGTGTCTTCAAATTCCAGTCCATAATTCCTATAACTTTCTTCTTCCAATCTTCACCTCATTGTCTCTTTTTGATTAACCTCTCACTTTGAATTCTTTGTATACAAGTCCATTAAATTAAAAGAAATGCAATACAAGTAACCCATTCAAGAATAACCCCTAATTTAGACAAATTCAAACCCAAGAATCCAGAAGAAAAATATAATTGATAGCTCCAGTTCATAGAAATTTGTGCCGGAAAGCTTGAAAATGTGAAATTTCCAAGAAGTCAACTAAAGTGAATATAACCAGTAACTCTGAAGAATGGTACAAGTAAAAAGGGCAGGGACTCCAATAGTTTGGGCATGGAGACTTGGCTCTCTCTCTCTTGCTCAATTTTTTGTTTATGGAAATGCTTAGAGGAAATATAAGGAGCAAACATATTAATTTTGGAGGGAAAGTTTAATGGAAGATGGACCAAAATACCCATCTAACATATCGTGTTCCGTCCACTTGATTGATGGAAAGTAAAGCAAAGGACTAAATTGAAGCACTATGGAAACATTGGGGTGTGAAAAATCGGAAAATGAAGTTTAGGGACGAAAGTGACAATTGGGACAAATTTCAAGGAACTAAAGTGTCGAAAACTCAACATCTACTGTAAAATAATTTGTCTCAAACAATCTTTTACAAAATGAGTTTTGTATAATATACACTCTCATTTTACACTGTCACGTCGGCTTTCTATCTCTCTCCAATTTGTTTAATAAAACTTTAAAATGTAATACCTTTTAATACAAATTATGAATATTAATAAAACATGTATATTAGAATTGTACGTCTTAAAACCTATAAATCAAAAAAAAATATTATAATATTATGTATAAAACATAATAAAAAAAAATTACATCTACCATTGGAGTAATATTTTTGAGACATCAACGTGTGTAAAAATGGTTTGATTGGCATAATATTTATACATCAACTTTTTCACAATTGTTGGATATACTTTAAAACTTATTAAATAAACTCATTTGATCTGTCCTACTTGATCTAAATATAATAATTTTTCATTTAAAACCCCTTATAATAATATAATTACAATATGTTAGATGGGTCGGGATGGGATAGATTGAGTTTAGGCTTATGAATATAGTAAAGGGAGGGGGGGTTCAATTTTTTTTTAAACAAAAACTTGTGCCAATTGGATTGGATTCTTTCTAATGGGCAACTAATGATTGTTCTATTTCATTATAAATATCGTACGGACTAGAGTTTCCCGAATAGGTCATGTTTGGGACGGATTTTTCTAAAACAAGTACAGGATGGGTTCTGCAACAAAAATTCGAGACAAGTTCAGGTCAATTTCAGGTCTACGTAAATTTAACCCCTTTGACCTGAACTGACCTAAATACACTAATTTTATAAAAAAATATCCTTATAGTACCATATAATTACATGCGTCAGGATGGATCAGGGTTGAGCAGGTTGAGTTTGTCCTTATGCATATCCACGTAGCGCGGGTTTAGTTTTTTTGAAACAAACACTGCACAGGTTGCGTCATGTACTTTCTAACTTGTTACATATGTTAAATTTTGCTACATATATCCAAAGGCATAAGATGTCTCCTTAAAGAGACGGTGTTGGAACAAGTTCTTAGGGTACGTACTATCAGATTTGGTCCGTACTGCCTTAGGCACGGACATATCTGGTACTGCCGTAGACATAATTACTTCTCCACAAGTGTGGAGTGTGGCTGATTACTATTTTCCATTACTTCAAAAATAACACAAATATGTCATCTCATCATAAAGAGACAACATGCTAACTCCCCAAATAGGCAAAATACCAAATATGGTAATTGAGCACATGTAGTTTGTTAGCGGACCTCATTAAGGTGAATATGATAATGAAGAATGTTTACCTTAATATATAACTTTTGGTTTGGTTTTTTTTTTTAGCAGAACCATAAAAGGTACTAGAAATCTTAATAGTCCTAGCCCCAAAAATGGAATTTACTAGTTATACTAGTACACAAAAGGTGGTGGATTACACTTAATAAAGAATTTTTAGTTTTGTTAGGAAGAATCCTACATCTACCTGTTAGCAACTTCATTCCACTACTGAAATAGTGAGACTTGTTAGAATAATACAGTCATGAATAGCAAGAGGCTTATTAGAATAACATAGTCATATACTTCCCATATTTTCTTCTGCATCCATGTTATCAAGAGCTCCCTTGTGGCTGGTCCCAAAAAGACAACGAAACTCTTAATCCAAGATGTCTCAAAAATTCATAAAGGATTTGTAATTTGAGACAGAGTATAAACTACCAAAAGTCCCACTGTCTTCTGTTTGGTTGGAGTTTTTAAATTTTAAATTTTAAGTAGAGTTCTTTAAAACTGTTTTCAATTCGATTAGTATATGGTACACTATTTTCAAAAATATAATCTTTGTTTTGGATTCATTTCTTAAATTTTTTTGAAAATACAAAAGAAAAAATATACAAAGATGATTCTGTTTACTTTAATGAAGTTTTTTTTTTAAAATAGGGGAGCCAAACGCAAATTTTTTTAAAAAAAATATAAAAGACCCAAAATATTTTATGAAAACCCAACCAAACAATATCTTAATATCATGTCCCCACCGTTCTTATCCTACCTTCATCCTGCTAGTACAACTACCATCAATAGATAGCAATTTAAGCGGATTAGCATCACCGCTACTTTACACAAGGTGTTTGAAAAGAAAAATGACTGAACCATATATACAATTTAAGTACCGAGTCGGCGTGTTGTGGAGAACCCGAAAATCAAACGGCCGAACCGTTCAGATTCTTACCGATTTGTAAAAAACCGAACCCAAAAAAAATTGAAATTGAAACCGCATATGTTTATTTCGGGTTTGGGGCATGACATTGTAAAACCAAACTGAATTAAACTGACTCATTTAATATGTGACTGGAAAATGATATTACTTCATTATTTAAAATTTTATATTCCTAGAATTTACAAAGTCTAATGAGAAATCGACTCTTTGGGCTATCATGAATATTGAGACTATATTATAATTATAGAAGTTAATATTATAATTGGTGGTGGGTACTGCAATCTCCCTTTTGCTTTATTTCCTTTTTATTTTATTTTTCTTTTCCTTTTTAATAGATTGGTTAGGGATAAAATGGGTAAATTGGGTCAAAAATTAAATGAGCTAACGGTTGACCACGTTGACTAAAGAAATTCACCCAATTGGTACCCAAAGTCATATTATGGTAAACTTTAGCATCCAAGGTCTAATTAGCAAGAACAAACAGCACCCAAAGTTTGAACACCATTATTTTTATTACATATTTTTATCGGAGAGTATTATGTATATTATACGCTTATGGCATATTTGTTGTGTGGGATAAAAAGTAGGATAGGATAAATTTATCTTGTCTGGCATTTGGTGTCATGGTGGGTAGGATAAATTTATCATATCTTGCATTTGGTGCTAAGGATAAATTTGTCTTATCTTGTGTTTGGTGCAAAGAGGGACGTGATAAATTTATCATATCCTACGTTTGATAAATGGCCGGATAAGAAAGCATCAGAGATAAAACTATCCCACTTATCCCCTTATCCTACAAAATGTCGGATAAATCTGTGCCACTTTAGGGCAACATTTGGCACGCCGAATAAAAATGTAGGATAGGATAAAGTCGAATATATAGGATAATGGCCTGGATTAGTCGGGTGTGAATTTTCTGCGATATGATAGGATAAAAATCATTCGAATAAGGATTATGCCAGATACAAATAAGAATTAGTCGGATAAAGAATAAATAAACTTTGTGTTTGGAGCAGTTCTAAATTAAAAGTTTGGATATGATACAATAAACTACTACAATTTTTTAGAATAGATGAATATTAGTACTTTTTGTCCAAATTTTGCATTAAAACATATTTGAGTTGATTACTCTGTGTTAGAAATATTGTGACATTTTGATATATTAAAAACAAATTTAAAGTGTGAATAGAAGTGCCTTTATTTTGAATTACGAATGTTTTGCTTTAGAAATATTTGAGTTGGTTGGTGTATATAAGAATCCCTATTGAGTAATGTAATTTTTATTTTATTTAACAAATATCAAATTAAGTTTAATAATTTTATTTATTTTTAAATAAATAGAATTGTTAATAACATGTGGTAAATGAATATCATGAAGATTTTTATCCGTCAAAATGGACACACACATATATATACATACATATTTCTTTTTTTTGTTTTATCCAACAAAGAGGGTGATGAAATAATACCAGGTTTGAGATAGTATTATTTTACCCGGTACTTCATAGGATAAGGGGATAAATGGGAAGGTATTATCTGTTATGTTATCATGTCCTGATGACCCTGGCTTTAAAAGAGATCTTGATAAGATAGATAAATTTGTTAAGGAGGCTGGCCCTCTACTAGAGAGATATTGGTATATCTAGAAAACCCTAACTCTGGAGGTGATTCTCAAAAGGATGACCCTGACTCTGGAAGTGATCCGAATGACCCCTTCTATGGAAGTGATTCGGATGACTCATTTAACAGCCGAACGCTCTACCACTAAGTTATGGGGAATAACGAGAGATCAACTATTGATAAATGTATAATATTATCATTCATACGCTCATTTTCAGAGTTGTTCGACGCGTTTATCTCTCTAAAACTACTCGGTTTCCCAACTTATTACACAATTAATCTC
Source organism: Lonicera japonica (assembly GCA_021464415.1). Lineage (NCBI taxonomy): Eukaryota > Viridiplantae > Streptophyta > Magnoliopsida > Dipsacales > Caprifoliaceae > Lonicera > Lonicera japonica. The sequence continues at coordinate 114,890 of JAKCWG010000808.1, read as the reverse complement.
GTAACAATTTTATATTTAACATTGCTTGGAAAGACACATTTTTATTTTATTTTGATGTCTTTTAAATCTCAAGAAATATTGTATTTATACAAAAGTGTAATTATCCATGTGACAAAAGGCATCTTAAGATAGTGAAATTTTTCATAGGACAAAAGGCATCCAAGATAATGAATTTATGTGACGCCCTGCGAGTGATGAGTACTCCCTTGGAGGGGAGGAATTGTAGCTCAAAGGGGGCATCCCACATCGGAAGATGGGGGATCCTCGGAAACCCATATAAGTAAGAATCGGTCGTTAATTAAGTACGAAGCCTTTTGGGGGCTCACTGGCTTCGAATCGCATAAGAACTCCGAAGTTAAGCAAGTAGTGGACCAGAGCAATCCCAGGATGGGTGACTCCCTGGGAAGCTGGTCGTGAGCTCCCAAAAAAAAGCCGTGCGAGAAAGGGCTGCCCAGTTGGTATTGGAGCGGAGCCACTCAAAGCGGACAATATCGTACTGAGGTGGGACCGAGAAATTACAAATGGTATTAGAGCGGACCCCACAGAGTACGATGTGTCGACGAGGACGTCGATTCCCTTGGGGGGAAGGATGTGACGCCCTGCGAGTGATGAGTACTCCCTTGGAGGGGAGGAATTGTAGCTCAAAGGGAGCATCCCACATCGGAAGATGGGGGATCCTTGGAAACCCATATAAGTAAGAATCAGTCGCTAATTAAGTACGAGACCTTTTGGGGGCTCACTGGCTTCGGATCCCATAAGAACTCCGAAATTAAGCGAGTAGTGGACCAGAGCAATCCCAGGATGGGTGACCCCCTGGGAAGCTGGTCGTGAGCTTCCAAAAACAAAGCCGTGCGAGAAAGGGCTGCCCAGTTGGTGCTGGAGCGGAGCCACTCAAAGCGGATAATATCGTACTGATGTGGGACTATGTCATTACAATTTATCCATGAAAAAAAAAGGCATTTTTTATTTTGGGTTCTTAATGGAGAGATGGGAGATAGATAACACAACACTTCTATTTATAATCTTCATTGTTGTATTGGAGGGATATCGTTTATTACTTCTCATCTCTCAATTTATAGAGAGCTTGTAATAGTTTTTAGAGAGGGAAAATGGAGTTCACTTCCATAATTCTTGTTTCTAAATTTATTATGGAGTAAATTTTTGTTGTGATAAATTTTAATACTCGCAATCGCACGAATCAATATATAGTATAGCTAAGGCAAGTGCAAGGTCGAATCCACAAGGATTCAAACAATATGTTTTATAATTACCTTGTTAATTTTTCACTAAATTCCTAATCTAGCTAAGAAAGTTTATGATAATAGATCAAATAAAATAGAACAAATTAAATAAAATAACAGAAAATAAGTAAACTAAAGCAATAGAACTAAATTAAATAACATAAAGTAAGACAGTAAAATTAATGAATTAATTGACTAGGGTTTTGCAATCATATATTTAATATCATCTTCCTAAATATTTATGCGCATAAACTCTACTCTTATCTCGCACTAATTTGGTCTCTCGACTTTATTAGATGCGGAAAATAAAATCATTCAAGTGTAATTAATTTATAAAATCCAATTGTAATTCTTCCACAACCAAACTTATATATAAAGTCAAAACACTCACTATATCCATCAAAACATACTCTACATCCGCTCTTAACAAATCATAAGGTGAATCCAACAAAAATAATGAGAATGCAATTTTATTTTTAATCAATTAAAATAGGCATCCAATAGGAAGAAATATATTTAACATTAAAGCATTAAATTAATAGAGTTAATTGGCATGAACATACACAACGGAATCAATTAAATATATCCATCCTAACCCTAGCACAAATTTAAGCTAGCATGTATAAAATTAAATAACAAATAAAATTGAAAGAAAACTTACTTGACATGTGAATTAATTGAATAAATAATCCTCAATCTTCAAAATCTCCAATTAAAGTAAAACGAAATAAAACAAAACACAAGAAATTGGAAAAAAGAGAAGGTGTTCGACAAGCACTGTGCACGACTGTCTCTCCATGATTGCCTTGGCTGCTTGTATTTATAATAGAGAGATGGTAATGGTTGCTGGGCTTTAAGGCATCATTCTAATGGGCTTGGCCCATTTTTGGCTATCTTGTAATTTTTTTTGCTATAAGGTTTTAACATGGTGGCCCAAATGGTGGCTGGTGAATGGGCTTGGATTAACAATATTTAGATTGAGTCCACTTCATTGAATTTTCATCCTAGTAAATTGCAGAATTTTGCGTTCTAATTTCGGACCCCGAGACGGTGGAATTTGGAAAAGTGCTGAACTGTAAAGTTGTAACTCTCGAAATTCTCTTCAAATTAGGCTCAAGAATTTCAAGATTTGGAATTCCAAGTAAACAGTTATGCATTTAGAAGTATTAACCAACTTTATGTGCTTTATTTGCTTGAATTTCAATTTTTTTTCTAATTCTTTTCTAACACCTAAAAAACACTAAAAATATAAGAATTAGTCATGACATACGCTTTCTAAATTATAAATTAGTAAGATAAATTATACCAATTTCTTGGCATATCAATTTCTTTGTTAAGTCTAAAAGATAAAATTTGCAATGCATTAGTTAGTTTAATTCTCATTCCATTGTTAGTATTGCTAAATACTTATTGAATCATTCATCTTCTCCATTTAATTAACCATCGTATACATAGATCTCAAACATTAATGAAGAGATGATACACTTGTGTATTTCTTACTAGCTTATGTCCATTCTTTTTAGGAATGGGATATTTTTCATTGCCAATTAAACATGATTAGTCTTTGAATATTCATGGAAACATCATAAATTTGATATTCCAATCATTAACTACTTTAATCATATGTTGAGTGCTTTCTACACTTTATGTGATTTTGAGACTCGTAATTTTCTTAGTTAAAGTGTTGCGAAAGAGGACCTTTAAGTTTATGTCACAAAAAACTTCACTAATCATTCTAAGGATTCAATTTGTATTTAACAAATATTTCTGAATCGGATGTTTAACCTCCACCTAGACCTCCCAATCTCAGACAAATAAAATGTTATGATTTATTGAATTAAATTTTTTGTAGTTGACCATTTTCATAATCAAGTCAATTGCCTAGGGGAAACTAACAATGAGTTCTCAAATGCCTAATTTAAATTTAAGCCTTTTGTTTTGGTGTATCTCAAGTTTGTATCTTGGTTGAACATTATATAGGAATGGGTTATACTTGCTTCACACCCTTTGTTACAAGATAAAAAGGAGAGATACACTTGTGTTGTGTTTTGCTTATAACCTTTCTTTATATGGCATTTATATGGGAATGGGTTGCTTTTGCTCCACACCCTTTTGCTTAGGAAAAGTTTAAAATACTCAACACTTAGAAATTGCATTGAGAACTTTGAATGAGATTGATTCTACATATCTTTGCAAAGCAAATGAATTCTATAATTCCTTAACCTTTTCTCATCACTTGATACATCACTTTAATTTTTATTGTAAGATTTTAAAATCAACCAATCAAATTCTCTTAACTTGGACTCGTAATCACTACATCGTCTTTCTAATTATCCTTATTGTTCGACACTTGGACTTACTAAGTATTATAACTTGACAACTTACACTTAGGTACCTAAGCGCGGGAGTATTTTCGCCACGTCAACTATATTTCATTATATCATAATCTAATCCATTTAATACCTGTTTGGTGTATTTAATATCGATTAGGACTTGAGACAGAAAGAAATAGCATAATAGAATAGCATAATATTAAGAATGAAAATGAATATTTGTCAAATGGTGATGCCAAATGTGAGTTATGATAAATATATCATATCTCTCCTAATACCAAACAATGGATAGGATAAACTTATCATATTCGCTTCAACACCAAACACTGAAAAGGATAAAATTATCCCACCTCACCTTTTATCCCACCCTCCAAATATACCCTAGAGGTGGTATTATTTTATCATGTGCTTTGTATGTGTGCATATACATGAGTTGCTTCTGATTCGATTTTTTTATTTGGGTCCCTTGTAGTTTGATGTTTGTTCGCATCCTTTATGTGATTAAATTGCTGAACTTACTTTTTCGACCATTGAATTTAACAAAATTCACATTCCGCATGATATATTATAATAATGTTTACTTTAAAATAAATAAAAATTTACTAAATTTTATTTGATTCATAAAATAAAAATGAAATTATCGAAATTGATTTTATGTTGTCAAAACAAATGATTTTTATGAAAAGTAACTAGGTCAAAAAATTTCAAATGCAAAATAAAGATTCTCCTATCATTTTTTTTAAAAAAAGTACTATTAATAACACTGTTTTTCAAATATAAAAAATATCACAAAAGTAATCAGCTCTAATATTATGTAATGAAAAATAATATTATTCAAAAAAAGGGAAGGCTATTTATATACTCCACAATTTGTTTTAATCGTATTGAAAATGTCACAAAATATAGTAAAAGTGTTATTAAAGATGGTGTTTGAATGCCATGATACTTAATTGGAGTACTAAAGTCGCACACTTAAAAAAATGAACAAAAAGTAAAAATATTTGTCAATCCTCAAAGAGTAAAGGAAAACAAAAGCCCTTAAACTATGTCTTAAGTTTCAATTAAGCCCCTAAACTCAATTTTGTGTCAATTGAGCCCTTAAAGTAATCCAATTGAATACCAATAGCCCTTATGTTCAAATCTCTAGTTAAATCAAATGGATTGAAGGGATTTTTTTGTCACTTATACATGTGTGTGTATATATATATGAACCCATATATATATATATATATATATTTATAAATGTATTATTGAAACAAAAGTTATTTAATTAATACACTTATATTTGAGCCATCTATGTACATATATTTATATGTGTATACATGTACATATATAAATCTCTTATATGAGGTTTTTTAAGTTAGGGTTTTTGTGATGTGGACAAAAAAAATGAAGATGGAAGAAGTAAGATGACGGAGGATGGAAGAATTGGCTTGACATTTTAACAAATAAATTATGTTTCTGTAGCACTTCAATAGCAATCTTTAAGTTTTTCATATGTTCTTCCGAATTATTTTTCTTGTTTCTCTTCATCTTTCTTCATCTTATTTGATTCCCTTTTTTCTTTCAATTAACTTGGTTAGTGACCAAAAAGCCTTCCAATCCATTTGATTTAATGAATAATTTGGACGGAAGGGCCGTTAGTGTTCAATTTGAATAATTTAAGGGTTCAATTTACACAAAATTGAGTTCAGGGGCTAAATTAAAACTTATAATATAGTTTGAGGGCTTCTGGTGTCATTTACTCATTCTCAAAAGTTGCACTGTTTTATTGTATCTTATCTAGATTTGTGAGCTGGGACGGTACCAAACACTAAGTTTATTTAATTTTTATCTGACTTGGTCTTATCCTATCACATCATGTATAATTATTATCTGACTAATTCATTTCCCATCCAATCCCACTTAATTTTTATTCGATTAATACGGGCTCTTATCCTATCCTATCATTTCCAGTCCTTTTCTTATCATATCATACATCTTTATCCGGTGCACTAAACTCAACCTTATGTTTGACATGCAATATTAGAGAGTCGGATAATATTATTTAATCTTATCCAGTTAAGATAAAATAATCACATCTCTAAGGTGGGATTCGTTAATCCCTCTCTCAGTGAGATAAAAAGCTTTGTGGGATAAAGGATAAAATTATCTTATCCTACTCTCTTATCCAACACTCGTCAAATGCAACCATAAAGTAGAATGGACAATGCAATGTATACCAGTAAAAATATGCAGCAAAAATACATTTAAAGTATAGCATGTAATGCTCTTTTTTAATAAAAAAAAAATTAACATTATTTATGTTATTAAATTTGCACCACTAATTTTAAAATAAATGGCTCAGATAACTTTTACTTGAACCATATGTGCATAAGTTCTATTAAAAATGCATGCTAAATGGCAAAATTTAGCTGATTAATGTTTCAAATTCTACATCAATAATAGCTAAAAACACCCTCAGACAATATACATAATATTGTCCTAGAGTGAAACGATATCATGTAAATCATCCCACATATGCATAAGGAATGATTTACTTTCTATCATCCCAATGACACGATGAACAATCCATGGTCTTTGTGGGCTAATGGTCATCTCCAATGGCCAGTTTACTTGCTCCTTATATCCATGTGCATCTCTAGTGTTGTGGCAAGACTATTGTATTTGTTCGAAGTGGCTGCAGTGGATGCTAGTAGGCTACTTACTACGCTAGAATGAAGCTTCAAGCGTAGTTCTGAGGCTTCTCCTATACCTCGTTTATATGGAGGAGAAGGTGAATTGTTGACCAATCCAGTAACTAACACATTATTTTATTTTATGTATTCTTTGTGCATTTATCATTATGGATCTCATTGATCCATAATTGGTATAGACATAGAATCCATGGCCCGTCTTGCTTGCAATGTTTTACACTTACATTATGAGGTTAAAACGAAAATAGATTGTATAGATCCTTCTAGTAAGAGAGTATTTAATAATAAAAATGCTTTGAGAAAGAGGTTGGTTGAGAATTTAGTAAAGGCTAGATGTTTAACATCCTCCTCATCCCTTTGAGCTAGCTTTTGAATGTATTATTAAACGAATTTAGTAGTACTCCACTACTCATTTGAGGTCGGTTTGTGATTACCTTTCTCTTCCCAAAGCTTTCTTGGCTAAATCTCATGTGGTTTTGGCCTCTACCTTGCCGTGGTTTTGGACAACATCTAAAATGAAATTTTTGAGGTTCTCATCGAATTTATGTTGAGGTACTGGTGGCTGATCAACCTCTTCTGGAGGTATCCGAACTTTGTTTTGTCCGTTTGGGCCAATCTGTAGAAAAGCATTATTTCTCTGAGAATTTTATTTTTGAGGTTGAATGCCCTGGTTGTTAGCATGTATTGGCTACTTTTCGAGGTTGTCCCCGTGCACTTCCTTCTCTTTTTGGGTATGTGGGGGGTAGGTCTTTGTTGGTTTTGTTTTAGCCCATAGGGGAGTGACTAGTGAAGGATTTATAGTCTTCTTAGTTAGAAAAACTAGCTAGGAAAGGCTTGGCTAGGTCTAAAACAGTTTCTCGAAGCCGTTGTTTTCCTCTAAGAGGAGCTTAACCAGTTCTTTATCATGACCCTGGGTGATTCTGTGGGAATGGGATGGTCGGGTTGGCGCCCTACGATTGGAGGGGCCATCATCTCAGACTCTAGTGGTGGCTCGGTAGTGGGGCGGTCATTTGGATCTTTGTCTTTCTTAGGTAAATCACAGTATGAGGTATTTAGGACGGTTATATCTTTGGACTTATAAGAATCAGTATTTCAATTTTCATCCACATTTGGAGAGATGGGATCATAATCATCGTGACGAGAAATTACTGGTTGGGTTAGGTTAAAAAAATATGTTGAGGATGGGATTTGTGGTTTAAAAGATGGACTTTCCTAACGTAGTGAGAAACTTTCATTTCCCATAGACGGCCCAGTGGTAAGGTTAACAATTTTTTTTAGAAATGTTTCTCATATACAAATTTATGGATTAGCATAAGAAAAAAGAATTAGCAGGAAGAACACATAGATTTTTAACAAGGGTGGTTCTCCTAGCCAATGAATAGTAGGTTTGATTTACGTCCACCTTTCGATGAAATTAGCGAAGATTTTATTGATAATGATTACAAGTTGGTAGAGTAATATAATTCTTTTAACTGATTTCTCTTCATCTCAAATGCTATGGGCTAGTTTATTTTATAGATCCAAGGAAATGTGATAAACCCCACTTTCCATGTTTAGAGGGAATGGAGCGAAATGTCGGGGTTTATTGGGAAATGGGAGATTGGCAATTAGTCGTTGGGCGTATTGGCCACGCTTCCACTTTGTTGCCGCCACGTGCCAGGCTTCAACTGGCTCTTTACACATTCTACAATGAGCTCGGATGAATATTGGGAGGCCGGTTCTCATTTAGTATAGGAGAGGGAAAATAGATTTAAGAAAATAATTTTCTTTATTTTGATATTTCTATTTATATATTTATCGCTGTTTAATATATGAGTTATATTCTTATGCTGCATTTGGCACACTGGATAGAAGGTAGGATATAATAAATTATCATATCCAATGTTTGGTGTCACAGAGATAGTATAAATTTAAGGTGCTATTAGTTACACCCTCCAAATGTCACAAACACTCTCTTGGCAAAAATTAACTGAAAACACATTTTAACACCCCCTTATTTATCACAAACACCCCTCCATTGCATGATGTTAAGCGAATACATAGTAATACACTATTCCCATTTAAGCCAAGTTTGTGTCAGTGCACTCACATCACATTAGGTGGACCTTATTTGAAAAACATTACAAAACTACATTGGTTGATGTTAGGCGAGTTTTTACCAACAAACTCTCCCCATATGGGCCGAGTGTATATTATTTCACTCACCTCTCATTAGGTAAGCCTTAGGGGCGTTAATGATAACAAATTTAGCTTTGCGGGGGGGGGGGGGGGGGGGGGGGTTATGATCGGGAAGTGTTTATGACAAATATGGTGGGTGTAAATAACATTACCCTAAATTTATCATATCTTGTTTTTGGTGTCGAGGATACACTTTTCCCCATATCCCACAAAATGTCGGATAAATCTATATTACCTTAGGGTTACATTTGGCGTGCTGGACAAAAAACTAGGATATAATAAAGGCGGAGAGGATAATATGTCAAATAAATTGGATGTGAATTATGTAGGATATGATAGGATAAAAATCATTCGGATAGCAATTATGTTGAATAATATTTGATAATAACCAGTCTTATAAGGAATAAATAAACTTTGTGTTTGGTGTAGTTCCAGATTAGAAGTTTGGATATGATACAACAAACTACTACAATTTTTTAGAATAAATGAATATTAGTACTTTTTAACTAATTTTTGCATTAAAAAATATGAGTGGTGTTATTTATAACCCCCATATTTGTCACAAATACCGATATTGTCACAAACAATCCCAATGGTAATTTTATTATATGGCTGGGCTTAGTTTGGCTGCCAAACTGAATTGCTATATACCGAACTGAATTGAGATCTTTGGTATGACCAAAATAGAAACCGATCTCGAATCGAATATAAATCGAGAACTGATTTTTTGGTAATTGAAATTACGGTTCAGTATATGATTTGGTTTGATAAAGTCGAAATTACCAAAAAACAAACAAAAAAAAGTTGTTCCACAAAGCAACTGCACTACATATTATAATACTTCCATCAATCTCATAATCCATATGCCAAAAACAAAGTTCAAAAACATAAAAAAGCATATGCTTGCACCTATGCACAGTGAGTTCCTATGTACATATATATACATATAATATATACATATGAACTCAAACAAGCTTATAAATAAGGACATACCTGGTAGATATTAGAGCAAAGTGGCTAACAAGCTTATAAATAAGGACATACCTGGTAGATATTAGAGCAAAGTGGCTAACTCGGGTTCCTCGTTGAGAATTGTGAGAGAGAAACAAAGAGTGGAGGCAGAACCGGTTGTGGTGGTGGAGGTGAAAGTGAAAAACTAGAGCTAGAGTTTGAGACTTTGAGAATTAATTAAGAGGAGTGGGGGAGAGGTGAGACTATGAAAGTGAGAAGTGACTTTGATTTAAGTCTATGATGTCTAACACTCTTAACTACTATTTTAGTATTTTTACATATAAAAAAAAATCATTTCGGTTCGATTAAAATTGAACTTACTGAGTTCATTAACCAGTACCATACCGGTTTAGTGTTAGTTCTTGCATTTCGATTCCTGGTTTTCACAAGTTCGGTTCAATCTTTTTTTCCCTTCAATTCAGGTTTTTCGGGTTTAGTTTCAATTTTTCAGTAAAAAATGCTAGCCCTACTTTATAATCACTAACACCCCTTAAGGTGCCTAATAAGACATAAGTGCCGTCATATACACTCGACCCACATGGGAAGAGTTTGTTAGCAAGAACTCACCTAACATAAAATAATGGAGTGCTGGAATATTTTTCAAATAAAGTTCGCCTAATGAAAGGCAAGTGCACTCATAAAAACTTGGCTCAAATGGAGAGTGTGTTGTTAAGCATTAGCTTAACATCAGGCAATGGAGTGGGGTATTTGTGATAAATAAGGGGGTTGTTAAAATGTGTTTTCAGTTAAATTATAGATGGGATGTTTGTGACACATTTAAGGGGTGTAAACAACAACGCCCCAAAAAATTTGATCTGATTACTTTGTAATACTGTTTTAAATTGCTTATGCAATTACGCAATGTTGCACACGAAGTTGATTTTTTCACCTATTACGAAATGTTGCTATATATTTGTTGCGCAACACACAAATTGCATGCACAATTGATAACGTGTCAGGCAATGTTACTTGTTTTGTGTGAAAAATAAGCGAAATACATAATTTTATACGCAATTTAGGTAAAGAAGAAGAAGACATAAAGTAGCCTCCGATTAAAAAGAAAGTAGTGTTTGGACTTGGACATGATGTTTGTCTTCAAAATATGATATTTCCGATAAGTTTCGACATTCAAAAAATTAGAAATTGAACTATACAAGATCAGCCGCAAATTGGTGAAATTGAGCACCATATATTGAATTAGGAAAAGGGCAGCCAATGGTTGTATGAACTAGTGGATAATTTTATTGCCGTAGAATGTCAAATGAGAGCTAGTTTGAATGAGTTTATAATTTTTCTTCGTATTATATTAAGTTATATATATATATATATATATTAATTATAAAAAAAAAGAAAGAAAGAAAGAAAGAAAGAAAGAGAAAAAGCAATGTCCAAATTGCTTACGCAAAACACGATACATACTCTGTTAGAGTGATATACTAAAAGCCATGATTTTATTATTATTGGTTTTGATATGTTATATAGACTCGGTTTTGCTATTTTAATGAGAATCTTTATGGGCAATGGTTACATGATATTATTTATTTAAATATTGTGCATTTGTGTGTCTTTTATTTCATATAATAGATGATTTGGTGTGTAGAGTATAGCTTACACACAGAGGATCATATCATCGGTTCTTGTGAAATATAAGTTTATTGGTTCACGATCTTAGATGGAATTGGACAACCATCGGTAGGATTATAGCACAAGTTTTAGTAGTTTATCTTGACTACAGGAAATGGTGCAGTTTTAACTCGTTGTGCTACTACACTTTATGTGTATTGAACAGGACCAGTTTGGGTTAATTGTTTTTATACTGACTATATAAAACAATTTAAAATCCCATGGTTATTATGATTACTTATACTCTTAATCTTGAAATAATTAATAGACATATATATATAGTGTATATTGTTTTGATTCATTAAAAGTGAGATTCATTTATGGATCAATAATCTTCGTGAATTGGATGGCGACACTATATGTATGATGAATATTAATTATTGACAGAATCCGCGTCCCGGTATAGGGATTGATGATAACCCCTTGAGAAGCTTATAAGTTTTGATCATGTCAAACCCTGCAGGTGGATTATGTTAATCCGACATGTCAAATAAGTTAAGTGGTAGGCTCAAGGATTAAGAAGTCATTTAAATATAATTGTCAGTAATTTAATTTAAATGATGGTTATCTGTAATCTTAACGTGGGGAGAATAATAAGTATTTAATAATAAGGAGCTCGAAATATAATTTTGAGATAAGGACAGGAGTGCAATTATAATTCTTTAGTGGTGTGAATTATAATTTATGGAAGGAATCAATTCTTAATCGAATTAGGATTCCAGTTTTCCATAGTAAGCCCAAACACTTATTTCTCCTTAGGGTCCCTATCGTAGCCTTTTATATATGCCAGCCTTGCCTCTTCTCATGACGCAATAATTCTCACGAATTTAGGGTTTGTGCCGTAGAGAGTAGAGGAGGAGATCTTGGTGATACCGCAGCCCACACTCGGTACAGGATTGCACGGCGAAAGGAATACGATAGAAGATCTTGAGGTTCTATCGAGCCTGTGTTCTCGATTTGTCTCCACCAATCCCTGTTCGTGCTGAGACGAGATCAAACCAGAGAGATCTCGAAGGTAAAATCCAATTCCACACTAGGGTTTTACATAAAAATTTTGTTCGGTCTATACGCAATATTAAACGATTCTGGAACTTAGTTTCCATCAATTGGTATCAGAGCGATTGGTTTTTATTTAATAATGCGTACGGATTGAACTAACCATGTTGTCCAGTTTAAATCGATTCATGCATATTGATAATGGGTAGAACGTAGAACTCGCTAACCCTTGTTTTGCAGTGTTCTTGTCCCGCTATTATGGTCATGTAATTCTGTTTTATGTGATTGGATCCCACGATGCTTTTATTTGTGGTTACTTTAATGTGCGTGATGATTTGGTTTTATTCATGGTTGTAATCGTAAATTTAATTTAGATCAGTTATGTGAACTCTTTGAACAGAGGCATAGGATCTATGTAATTAATTCGATTTTGATTTTGATATATTAGATCCGTTATGTGAACTCTTTAAACAGAGGCATAGGATCCATGTAATTAATTTCGATTTCGATTTAGATAGAATAGTTCATGTGTGAACTCCTTACGTGGAGGCATAGGACTTTGTATCTAAAGAATGTTGTCTCTTTAACGAAGATGGGGGCAGAAAGCTGAAGAATGCGTTTTTACCACGGAGATCGATTCAGAAATTAATCGGAATTCTTGGTTTCTAACGGGGCGCTGCCCCGCACCCCGCGACCTGACCGGGCAGGTCGATCCCCGCGACCTGACTGGGGAGGTCGATCCCCGTCATAGTCAGCGAAGTGGCAACATTGGTCATGGCAGTTTCCTAACGGACTGGGGAGAAGCTTAGACCATAATAGCAGGGATTTATTCTTTTCTTATTATTAAATGGTTTGATGCTTTGTGTGATTGTGTGTTTGGTAGTATATGTTTAATTATTAGGGTTCCTTATAATTTTGGACAACATGGATACATGACCACACCTAGATCACGTTTTGTTTAATACTTGTCAATTAATAATTGGGTATATAAATATAAGTATTGTGCAATTGCAAAAATTTAAGTTTTTTTTTTAGAAAAAAAGGCGGTAAAATAATTTTATTGCACATAGGTCTTATGTTTCATACCCTTGTATTCTAGTTGACTAGAATTGAACATATTTTTTATAACCCTCAGATAATAATGTTTTAAATACTAAGTGGGTGAGGGGTTTTTTCACATAAATATCCCACGGTCTCCATCATTGATTTGTAGATGAGATAGTTTATTCTTCGTGCGAGTTATAGTGCTCACCTCCATATCGGAAAGAATAGATTGTGAAATCATTATACAAATTTCTTTGAAAGATAATTTAAATGATGTGATTTATTTTTCGTGAGGGTTTTAGTACCCACCTCCATATCGGAAAGAATAAATTACAGAATCATTGGATTAAATTAAATGATGGTATACACTTAGATATAAATAATAGCATGCTCTCCAACTGAGTCTCTACTATTATTTATAAGACTGAATGAAGTCATCTATTTGAATTTTATTTGACAATAAAGAATTGTCTAGATAGTATATGTTACTTGACAATAAAGGATTGTCTAGATAATAAAATTTAATAGGTTTGGACCTGTCTAAAAATAATGAATAATAGACGACCTCACTAACGAGGCATATTTTTCAAGGTTTAAGCTGCTGGCGAATACTTTTTAAAATGGTAGAGGGTACCATAGTTAAATATAGTGTTCAAAGTTGTTATTGCCCATTATAATTTGTATTATTATTATTATGTGATTCTCAGGATTTAAAATGGCAAACTCTTTCAACCCACTTTCTATTATACTGAACCAAAACAAATTGACTGGACCTAATTATATTGACTAGAAAAGGAATTTGAATATTGTGCGTACTGCTGAAGAGTACAAGTTTGTGCTCACTGAGGTTTGTCCAGAAGAACCTGGTGAGGGGGCGACCGAAGAGGAAACCCAGGCTTACCGAAAGTGGAAAAAGGCTGATAAGATGGCGCGGTGTTACATTTTGGCTTCTATATCAAATGTACTGCAACATCAGCATGAGTCTTTAGCCACTGCCTACGACATAATGCTAAACCTCAAAGATATGTTTGGGGATCAGGATCGTGCCGCAAGGCAGGTTGCGATGAAGGACCTCATGAACACAACAATGGCTGAAGGAACTCGAGTTAGGGATCATGTTCTGAAGATGATTGGTCTTCTGAATGAACTAGAGATCCTTGGAGCTGAAATCGATGGGGAAACTCAGGTCGATATCATTCTCCAGTCGTTGCCGGATTCATTTAAGGGATTCCGACTAAATTACAACATGAACAAGTTTAAATATTCGTTGTCGGAACTTCTTAAAGAACTCCAAGCAGCTGAGGGACTCATTGGTAAGTCAGCTAGTGCTCTGGTGGCTGAGAAAGCTTCTACTTCTAAGCCTAAAAGCAAGAAAAAGAAGAAGAAGAAGAAGAATAACGCACAAGCTGCAGTCCCACAAGGAGCAGCACGTGCAGCAGTCGCTGGACCTCAAGGAGGAGTGAAAAAGCCTGTAGGCAAATGTTTTCACTGTAAGCAGAAAGGGCACTGGAAGAAGGATTGTCCCCGTTTCCTAAACCGCCAGAACAATGGAGGTAAATTTCATTTATTAGTTGTTGAAACTTGTTTAGCGGTCCGATCTACCAGTACCTGGTGTGTAGATTCGGGAGCCACTAATCATGTCTGCAATACTTTGCAGGGGTTCCAGAAAACCAGGCAACTTAGGAATGGAGAAATTTATCTGCACATGGGTAATGCTACGAAGGTGGCAGCAGTTGCAGTAGGAGATGTTTATCTTCAGTTTAGTCAGGATAGGATTTTAGTAATTAAGGATTGTCTATATGTACCTTCCATTAGAAGGAATTTAATTTCTGTTTCTAGATTGGTTGAGGACAAATATTTTGTTCATTTTAATGATAAATCAGTTATTATTAGAAAAAATAAACAGTTTATTTGTTCTGGTACATTAGTGAATGATCTTTATATAATAAATCCTGACTTGTCTACATTGCAACTATATGAATTGAATAACACTAATAGTTTACCAATTAAGAGAAAGGAACCTTCAAAGATGAATCAAACATATCTTTGGCACTTACGCCTTGGTCATATTAATCTAAAAAGAATTCAAAGACTAGTCGAAAATGGGCCATTAGGTTCATTAGAAGTGGAGGCACTTCCAGTCTGTGAATCCTGTTTAGAAGGTAAAATGACTAAGAGACCATTCTCGGCAAAAGGCTATAGGGCTAAAGAACAGTTAGAACTGGTTCATTCTGATTTGTGTGGTCCCATAACTGTCCAGGCTAGAGGTGGCTTTGAGTATTTCATCACATTCACTGATGATTACTCAAGGTATGGATACATTTACTTAATGCGACGAAAGTCTGAAGCCTTTGAAAAATTCAAAGTATTCAAGGCAGAAACGGAGAAGCGTCTAGGAAAATGTATCAAAACACTACGATCAGATCGTGGTGGTGAATATCTCTTAGGAGAGTTTAGGGAATACTTGTCAGAAAATGGGATTACATCCCAGTTGTCTGCACCGGGTATGCCACAGCAGAATGGTGTAGCAGAAAGAAGGAATAGGACTCTTATGGAAATGGTAAGATCTATGATGAGTTATTCAGACCTACCTGATTCCTTTTGGGGATATGCTTTAGAAACAGCAGCATATATTCTTAACTTGGTGCCATCAAAGTCAATACCTACTACACCCATAGAATTGTGGACTGGGCGTAAGCCTAGTCTACGGAATATTCGGATATGGGGTAGTCCAGCACACGTGCTGAAAGGTAATGCGGATAAATTGGAGTCAAGAACAGAAGTGTGTTTCTTTGTTGGATATCCTAAAGGAACCAAGGGTGGTCTATTTTATAATCCCCGAGAACGAAAGGTTATTGTTAGCACCAATGCCAAATTCTTAGAAGAGGATTATATGATGGACCACAAGCCCAAAAGTAGTGTTGTTCTAGAGGAAATAAGAGGAGAAAAAGTAGGGCACAATTTATCTGTACCTTCAGTACAAGAGGAAGTATCACAAGAGATAGATATTATCCCATTACCTCGTCGTAGTGGGAGAATTATTGATGCTCGTGCACATCCTAAACGAACCACTAACACGCAGGTTCCGGAACCAGCACAGGTTCTTGAACCAACGCAGATTCCCGAACCAGCACATCGTGTGGATAGTGAGTTGGGAAGTTCAGTACCTGCACAAGGTACACAAACACAAGTAGTGCTTCGTCGTAGTGGGAGGGTTGTACGTAAACCCGACCGTTTTATGTTCTTGGGAGAGTCTTATGACAAGGTCCCTGATGAACACGAAATGGATCCATTTAACTACAATGAAGCACTTCAAGATAAAGATGCAGAAAAATGGCAAACGGCTATGAAATCTGAAATGGAGTCCATGTACTCTAATAAAGTCTGGGATCTTGTAGAACCATCCGAAGGGATAAAACCCATCGGATGCAAGTGGGTATATAAGAGAAAGAGAGGAGCAGATGGGAAGGTGGAAACCTTTAAAGCAAGGCTTGTTGCAAAAGGGTTCACTCAGAAAGAAGGAATCGATTATGATGAAACCTTTTCACCGGTTGCCATGCTAAAGTCTATTCGGATTCTCTTATCCATTGCGGCTCATCTTGATTACGAGATTTCGCAAATGGATGTCAAGACAACTTTCCTTAATGGAAGTCTTGATGAAAGCATTTATATGATGCAGCCAGATGGATTCATAGCAAAGGGCCAAGAGCACATGTTGTGCAAGCTTAAGAAGTCTATTTATGGGCTTAAGCAAGCGTCTAGATCTTGGAACATCCGTTTTGATCAGGCAATCAAGTCTTTTGGTTTTAATCAATGTCCGGATGAGTCTTGTGTGTACAAAAGGTGCAACGAAAACGCAGTGATATTTTTGGTATTGTACGTAGATGATATCTTACTTATTGGGAACGATATGGGGTTATTATCTTCAGTAAGGGTATGGTTATCAAGTCAATTCGATATGAAGGACTTGGGAGAAGCTAGTCACATCCTTGGTATTAAGCTTATGCGAGATCGGAAAAATAGGATGTTGGGCTTGTCACAAGCTACTTATATTGATACAATTCTTTCCAGATTTAGTATGCAGGATTCCAAGAAAGGGTTTCTCCCTTTCAGGCATGGAATCACTCTATCCAAGGATCAGTGTCCTAAGACACCTGATGAGATAGAGAAAATGAAGGCAGTTCCTTATGCCTCGGCAGTAGGAAGCCTCATGTATGCTATGCTGTGTACTAGACCAGACATCTGCTTTGCTGTTGGCATGGTTAGCAGATATCAGTCTAATCCAGGGCAAGAACACTGGACTGCGGTAAAACATATACTCAAGTACCTTAAAAGGACTCGAGATCTTATGTTGGTTTACCAGGCAGATAGTCTAGTGCCCATTGGGTACACAGACTCAGATTTTCAGTCAGATAGGGATTCTAGAAAGTCAACTTCAGGATATGTGTTTACTCTAGGAGGTGGGGCCATTAGTTGGAGGAGTATTAAGCAATCTTGTATTGCTGACTCCACCACGGAAGCTGAATATGTGGCTGCTTCAGAAGAGGCTAAAGAGGCAGTTTGGCTCAGGAACTTTCTTATGGATCTAGATGTGGTACCTTCAGTGCATTCAGCTATTACAATTTATTGTGATAATAATGGAGCAGTTGCAAATTCGAAGGAGCCACGGACTCATAAGAAGGGAAAACATATAGAGCACAAGTATCATCTAATCAGAGATATTGTGCAGAGAGGCGATGTCATAGTGACTAAGATTGCATCAGGAGACAACCTAGCTGATCCTTTTACGAAGAGCTGACCGGCCAAGACTTTTGATAGTCACGTTGAGGGAATGGGGGTGAGGTGCATAGCTGCATGGCTTTGAGTCTAAGTGGGAGATTGTTAGAGTGATATACTAAAAGCCATGATTTTATTATTATTGGTTTTGATATGTTATATAGACTCGGTTTTGCTATTTTAATGAGAATCTTTATGGGCAATGGTTACATGATATTATTTATTTAAATATTGTGCATTTGTGTGTCCTTTATTTCATATAGTAGATGATTTGGTGTGTAGAGTATAGCTTACACACAGAGGATCATATCATCGGTTCTTGTGAAATATAAGTTTATTGGTTCACGATCTTAGATGGAATTGGACAACCATCGGTAGGATTGTAGCACAAGTTTTA
Source organism: Lonicera japonica (assembly GCA_021464415.1). NCBI lineage: Eukaryota > Viridiplantae > Streptophyta > Magnoliopsida > Dipsacales > Caprifoliaceae > Lonicera > Lonicera japonica. The sequence goes on along the minus strand of JAKCWG010000808.1, from coordinate 96,595 downwards.
GTAGTTTATCTTGACTACAGGAAATGGTGCAGTTTTAACTCGTTGTGCTACTACACTTTATGTGTATTGAACAGGACCAGTTTGGGTTAATTGTTTTTATACTGACTATATAAAACAATTTAAAATTTCATGGTTATTATGATTACTTATGCTCTTAATCTTGAAATAATTAATAGACATATATATGTAGTGTATATTGTTTTGATTCATTAAAAGTGAGATTCATTTATGGATCAATAATCTTCGTGAATTGGATGGCGACACTATATGTATGATGAATACTAATTATTGACAGAATCCGCGTCCCGTTATAGGGATTGATGATAACCCCTTGAGAAGCTTATAAGTTTTGATCATGTCAAACCCTGCAGGTGGATTATGTTAATCCGACATGTCAAATAAGTTAAGTGGTAGGCTCAAGGATTAAGAAGTCATTTAAATATAATTGTAGTAATTTAATTTAAATGACGGTTATCTGTAATCTTAACGTGGGGAGAATAATAAGTATTTAATAATAAGGAGCTCGAAATATAATTTTGAGATAAGGACGGGAGTGCAATTATAATTCTTTAGTGGTGTGAATTATAATTTATGGAAGGAATCAATTCTTAATCGAATTAGGATTCCAGTTTTCCATAGTAAGCCCAAACACTTATTTCTCCTTAGGGTCCCTATCGTAGCCTTTTATATATGCCAGCCTTGCCTCTTCTCATGATGCAATAATTCTCACGAATTTAGGGTTTGTGCCGTAGAGAGTAGAGGAGGAGATCTTTGTGATACCGCAGCCCACACTCGGTACAGGATTGCACGGCGAAAGGAATACGATAGAAGATCTTGAGGTTCTATCGAGCCTGTGTTCTCGATTTGTCTCCACCAATCCCTGTTCGTGCTGAGACGAGATCAAACCAGAGAGATCTCGAAGGTAAAATCCGATTCCACACTAGGGTTTTACATAAAAATTTTGTTCGGTCTATACGCAATATTAAACGATTCTGGAACTTAGTTTCCATCATACTCATATAGAAATTTCAATTATTTTTTAATATTTGATCTTTGAATTATGATTTTTAAATTAATTACATAGAATTAAGGAACTATTTAATAAATCATGTTGTCATTAAATTTCTAAGAACATTCAAACAGTGACTCGCTTTTAAAATGAAAATTAATTTAATTTTATTAAAGTTTCCTAATTATAATTATATCATTAATTATTTAATTATGAATATTTGCTTTTATCAGTAGTTTAAATTATGCTAAAACTAATTTATAAAAATTATATCTTTTTAAAATGAAAGTATTATGGTATCATGGTATTATTTTGAAAGATATATGTTTTACAATTGCACCTGCAGAAAAGAAGAACAAGAAGAAGGAGAAAAAGATGAGAACGATGCTTTTGTCAACGATACAATCATAGAGTAGCACCGGCCATTGCCGAATCATCCGGAGGACCTGAGCGTATTCCTTCCCGTCTTCCATGAAAACGAGCTCTCGCTTCTCGATGTCGGCCTCGTTTTTTCTTTTTTTGCTATTCTTTCCCCCATTTCCTTTATTTTTTGTTTTTTCTCTCTAAACTATGTATATGTAAGAGAAAGAATAATATATTTTTTTATAATTAGAATAAATAATATAATAAGTTATTTTTGTTCATTAATATTTATATTTTTTTAAAAAAAATTAATATTATTAAAAATAAAATTTTTATAAAATTAATATTATTTTATTTTATTAATAATGAACTCGTCCTAGCTGTTATAAAACATTACCAATATGACCTTGTAATCGATTATCTATATTATAAAACATCAAGTTTGACCAAATTTATTTTCAAAAAGTATAAAAATCTAATGGTTAAAAATATACATTTTATGGTGTGCATTAACTCTACACCATTGGATGAGTTTTATACACACATCAAGATGTCATATCAAAGTTAAAACACTCACACCAATTATATACACACAATAAATTTTCACACACTAATAATTTTTTCTATATTAAAAATGCTATAATTTAAAATAAAAAATTCAAAATTTAATAAAAATTTAGTATTTAAAATCTACAAATCAAGATCAATTAAATAAGATCCATCATGACTATATAATTATGTAAAAAAAAAATATTAAGTAACATTTAACACCAATAATATACACAAAGTAAACTCTCACACACCAATAAATATTTTTACGTTAACAATGCCATAACTTAAAATAAAAAATTTAATATTTAATATTTAATATTTAAAATATACTAATCAAGAAATTTCATAAAAAAATAATATTTAAATCTACTAATCAAAATCAATTAAACAACATCCATCATAACTATAGAATTATGAATTTAATATTTAAATTTGTTGACCTTTAAGTCATTAATCTTGTTTTGATAATAACAATATATTTAATCTTGTGTAATTTAACAAAGTTGATGTTTTAAGTGATAGCCACTATAATTGATCTCATGAGGACAAAATCAAAAAGCCGGAATATAAATCATTCACCAACACAAGTGTATTCTTTCTATGCCTCATACCTCACACAACTACATGATCAATGCTCTACCAAAAGGATCTCTACAAGAACAAGAGCCAATGAAGAAAATAATCGAAGACACAAACAAAGCTTTCGAAGACTCATAAGATTATATTTGAGTGAGTAGTCTTGTTGTAAAGATTCATATTTGATTCCCAAATATAGCTCTTAAACTCTTTATTTCTTTATCCAAATAGATTGATCAAAATCAAATTGAATTAAAACTCTTTGAAAAACAAACATCTTTCATAAACCATTTTTTTTCAAATAAATTCATAATTAATTCAAATGATAATATTTTGTGTTTTCCCGAAAATAGGTGTCTTAGGAACTTATTTTTTAAGTTCCCAAAGCATTAAAATTGGTTTGGAGTTAATATACGAAAGTGTAAAAATTACATTTTTTGGACTGATGGGCAGTAGCCATCAGTCGACTAAGCAGTGTGGCTCAGTCGACTAACGAGCCCTGCTCAGTCGACTGATACTTCAAAAACTAGCCGTTGGATTTTTACTAATTATGTATTTTTGCCTCATTAATCTATTAATCCACTACAAACGGCTATAAGCTTTCTCAAGCTATATATATGAGGTTTAAGACTCATTTTTAAGCACTTGAATCATCTACATACTTCATTATCTATCTACATTCATTCTAAGATTCAAGAACATTGTTTTCGATCAATCATTCTTATTTTGAGCTAAAAATTGTTGATCAAATATTGATATCTCTTAGTGTGAGCTTCATTTGTAATTTGATATACACGAGAGCTATTGTACATTGGTGTTAGTCACCAAAATTTGTTCAAATCATTTTTGTGAGAGGTGTATCTCATAGAATTAGCAAGAGGGATTTCTTGTGAAAGTATTGAAGGTGTTTTCAATACTTATAAGAGTGTGTGAGAAAAATACACTTGTAGTGGTTTGGTCTTCACCCGGAAGGAGATCGGTAATTGTGGAAATTCTCGGGGAACTAACCGAGCGCGGACTAGGGGAACAAGCCGAACCGTGTGGACAAAAAATCTTCGACTTTGATCGGTTCTATCTTTCTATCTCTTGCTTTATTATATTGTGTTATTTGTTCATTGTGCTTGGAATTACTTTTGTTATTGATTGCTTGATATATATAGACATAATATTTTTAAATTGTTTTTAAAAATACAATTAAGTTTCAAAAACCCTATTCACCCCCCCCCCTCTAGGGTATTTTCCGACCTACAATTGGTATCAGAGGTTGTACTCTTGTTTTGATTTAAAAAATCTTAGAGTTTACGATCATGTCTATTTATCAAGGAACCGGAATTAACGAGGGTTCTTCCACCACTAGACCACCACTATTTGATGGCAAAAACTATAGTTATTGGAAAAGTCGTATGAGCACTTTCCTTCAAGCTAGTGATTTTGAACAATGGAAAGTTACACTTATTGGACCGTATAAGATTACCAAAACCGATGCAAATGGTATAGTCACTTCTAAATCTATTTCCGAATTTGATGAGAATGATATTAAGAAAATCCAATTTAATGCTAAAGCCTTGAATGCTCTACATTGTGCATTAACTATAGATGAATACAACAAAATTTCTAGTTGTAAAACCGCCAAAGAAATTTGGGATAAATTAGAAGTTGCCTATGAAGGAACTTCACAAGTTAAGGATGATAACATTAATATGCTCGTTCATGATTATGAACTCTTTAAAATGGAGCCTAATGAATCACTTGCTTCTATGTATAGTAGGTTCTCTATTATTACTAATGCTTTAGATCTTCTTGGAAAGGAATATTCTAATGAAGATAAGATTCGAAAGATTCTTAGAACTCTTCCCAAGAAATGGAGACCCAAAGTAACGGCTATTCAAGAAGCCAAGAATCTCAAAACATTAAGCATGGATGAACTATTGGGTTCACTTAAAACCCATTAGAAGGAATTAGAGAGAGAAGAAGAAATTGATTCAAAAGCCAAGAAGACTCTTGCTCTCAAGGCAAGTCAACGAGAGGATGATGAAGAGTCAATGGGCGGTGACGATGACATGGCTCTCCTTTCTAGAAACTTCATGAAATTTCTAGCTAAGAAGAAAAAATTTCAAGGAAAAGGAAACAATTTTGGTTCTTCATCAAATAGAAACAATGATCGATCAATTCAACCAAGAATTGAAAACGAAGAAGTCAAAAAATGTTTCCATTGCCATGAACCGGGGCATTTCAAAACCAATTGCCCGGTTAGAAGAAAGGAGAGAAGAGATAAAAGAGATAAAGCCTTTAAACAAGTAAGGCATGCTCTCAAAGGGACATGGAGTGATTCCGAAGAAGGAGAGTCCGATGCCAACTCTAGCGACGAAGAAATGGCAAATCTTTGCCTTATGGCTAGAGACGATGAGGTAAACTCTATTTATAATTCATTTAGTGATGATAGTACTTCTATAAATGATGATGCTCATGATGAAAATGACTATGATGAGTTATATGAAATGTTTGAGGAATTGCATAACAAATTTGAAAATCTTTCCAAGAAGTTTGCAAGCCTCAAAAAGGAGAATTTGATAATTTCCAACAAGTGTGAATTTTTTGAAAAAGAAAACATGATTTTGAAAAATGAAATCAATATCTTGAAGAAAGGAAAAGAGAAGGAAATTCCAAACACACTTGTAGTAGAAAATGTCAAATTAAAGGATCAAGTGGATGATCTAACTAATAGCTTAGCCAAATTCACCAATGGTAGGGATAATTTGGATAAACTATTAGGAATGCAAAGATGTGTATTTGACAATGCCGGTTTGGGTTACAACCAAATTAACAACCAAAAAGATTACAAAAACTTTTTTAAAGCATATACACCTCATGATCCCACTCATCTTTGCTCATATTGTGGTAGAAATACTCATCATGTGGATCGTTGTTTCTATCGAAATAAAGGTTTCCCTAAGAGGAAGCTTGCTTGGGTTCCAAAAGGAACCATTATGTTTGCTAACCCAAAGGGACCCAACACATTTTGGGTACCAAAGGAAAAGTTACTTAAAGTCATGGTGTAGGTGTGCTTGAAAGCCAAAGGAAGCAAAACCAAGTGGTTCTTGGATAGTGGTTGCTCAAAACACATGACGGGAGAGAAGAACAACTTCTTAAGTCTTATTCCCAAGAAAGGAGGGAATGTGACTTTCGGGGACAATGCCAAGGGTAAAATCATTGGTATAGGTAAGGTTGGTAAGCATTCTACTTACATTGATAATGTTCTATTAGTTGATGGTTTAAAGCATAATTTACTTAGCATTAGTCAACTTTGTGATAAAGGTTATGAAGTGATATTTAAATCCGATCGTTGTGTTGTCAAGAATGTTAGTGATGATTCAATTTTACTTATTGCATATAGAACTAATAATGTGTATACTCTTGAACTTGATGATTTATCACAACAAGATGTTAAATGCTTATCCGCTATAAATGATGTATCTTGGTTATGGCATAGGAGATTAGGACATGCTAATATGGATTTGATTCATAATTTATCTAAGAAAGAGCTTGTTAAAGGATTGCCTAAAACCAAATTTGTTAAAGATAAAATCTGTGATGCATGTCAACTTGGTAAACAACACAAATCTTCTTTCAAGTCAAAAAGGGATATTACTACTTCTAGACCACTTGATATGTTGCATATTGATTTGTTTGGTCCTATTTCGGTTGTTAGTTTAGGTGGCAAATTGTACACTCTTATTATTGTTGATGATTACACTAGACTCACTTGGGTGTTCTTTCTCACCCACAAAAGCGAAACTCCGCATATTTTTGCTAAGTTTTGTAGAAAAGTTCAAAATGAAAAAGGTGTTTCTATTGTGCATGTTCGAAGTGATAGAGGTAGAGAATTTGACAATGTTGATATTGAGAACTTTTGTGATGAGCATGGTATTGATCATAATTTTTCGGCACCTAGAACTCCTCAACAAAATGGTGTTGTTGAAAGGAAAAATAGATCTCTTCAAGAGATGTCTAGAACTATGCTAAATGAACATTCTTTACTGGAATATTTGTGGGCGGAAGCCGTTAACACCGCATGCTATGTGATTAATCGTACTATTATTCGTAAAAAGTTAGATAAGACACCTTATGAGTTATGGAATGACAAGAAACCAAATATTGCATACTTTAAAGTTTTTTGTTGCAAATGTTTTATTTTAAATGATCGTGATCATTTGGGAAAATTTGATGCTAAATCCGATGAGGGAATTTTTCTTGGATATGCCACTAATAGTAAAGCATATAGAGTTTATAACAAGAAAAGCTTAGTTGTCCAAGAATCTATGCATGTTGTATTTGATGAGACAAATCCTTTTTCACCCATAGTACATTCCGATGATGATGTTGAAATTATTCAAAAAGTTTCGGATATTCAAATTAATGATACATCTAAGGAAGAACCATCGAGTGCTCAAGCTCCTCCTAAGGAGTTAGAAAATAAAACCGAGCAAGACTCGAATGATTTGCCTAGAAGTTGGAAATTTGTGTCCAACCACCCTATTGATCAAATTCTTGGAGAGCCATCTAGTAAGGTCATGACTAGATCATCCTTAAGAAATGTTTGCAATAATGTGGCATTTGTTTCTCAATATGAGCCTAAAAACATTATTGAAGCCGAACAAGATGAATCTTGGATGATGGCTATGCAAGAGGAGCTCAATCAATTTGAGAGAAACAAAGTGTGGACACTTGTTCCCAAACCTAGTGATCATATTATTATAGGTACTAAATGGGTATTTCGTAAAAAAAATGATGAAAGTGGTATAATTGTTAGAAATAAAGCTAGACTTGTTGTCCAAGGATACAATCAAGAGGAGAGCATTGATTATGAAGAAACATATGAATTAAGTGGTATAATCGTACTAGTCTTGTTGTAAAGATTCATATTTGATTCCTAAATATAGCTCTTAAACTCTTTATTTCTTTATCCAAATAGATTGATCAAAATCAAATTGAATTAAAGCTCTTTGAAAAACAAACATTTTTCATAAACCATTTTTTTTCAAATAAATTCATAATTAATTCAAATGATCATATTTTGTGTTTTCCCGAAAATAGGTGTCTTAGGAACTTATTTTTTAAGTTCCCAAAGCATTAAAATTGGTTTGGAGTTAATATACAAAAGTGTAAAAATTACATTTTTTGGACTGATGGGCAGTAGCCATCAGTCGACTAAGCAGTGTGGCTCAGTCGACTAACGAGCCCTGCTCAGTCGACTGATACTTTAAAAACTAGCCGTTGGATTTTTACTAATTATGTATTTTTGCCTCATTAATCTATTAATCCACTACAAACGGCTATAAGCTTTCTCAAGCTATATATATGAGGTTTAAGACTCATTTTTAAGCACTTGAATCATCTACATACTTCATTATCTATCTACATTCATTCTAAGATTCAAGAACATTGTTTTTGATCAATCATTCTTATTTTGAGCTAAAAATTGTTGATCAAATATTGATATCTCTTAGTGTGAGCTTCATTTGTAATTTGATATACACGAGAGCTATTGTACATTGGTGTTAGTCACCAAAATTTGTTCAAATCATTTTTGTGAGAGGTGTATCTCATAGAATTAGCAAGAGGGATTTCTTGTGAAAGTATTGAAGGTGTTTTCAATACTTATAAGAGTGTGTGAGAAAAATACACTTGTAGTGGTTTGGTCTTCACCCGGAAGGAGATCGGTAATTGTGGAAATTCTCGGGGAACTAACCGAGCGCGGACTAGGGGAACAAGCCGAACCGTGTGGACAAAAAATCTTCGACTTTGATCGGTTCTATCTTTCTATCTCTTGTTTTATTATATTGTGCTATTTGTTCATTGTGCTTGGAATTACTTTTGTTATTGATTGCTTGATATATATAAACATAATATTTTTAAATTGTTTTTAAAAATACAATTAAGTTTCAAAAACCCTATTCACCCCCCCTCTAGGGTATTTTCCGACCTACAAAATTTACTAATCATTATTAATTAAACAAGATCCACCATGACTATAAAATTATGAAAAAAAAAAAAGAAAATTTATTGAGTAACATTTAATACCAATACCAATAATATACACACAATAAATTCTCACATATCAATCATTTTTTCTACATTAAAAATGTCATAACTTAAAATAAAAAATTCAAAATTTAATATTTAAAATTTACTAATCAAGATCAACTAAACGAGATCCATCATAGTGTTCATACATTGGTGTTCGTAAATTTAAGGATGTACTTTATGCGTTCGTATATTATTGATCATCTTAGTATGTCGTTTTTCGGAGTGTTCACAATATATCAGTTAAATTTTTGAATTATCTTTAAATCATACCAGACGTGATTGAATTATTTTCTCATATGGTCTTGAGTTTAATTTGTTAAAAACTTATTTTGCCAAGATCAAAATATTTTATGTGTTCGTACATTTTTATTGATCATCTCATAATGTCGTTTTTAGGAGTGTTCACAATATATCAGTTAAATTTTTGGACTATTTTCAAATCATACCAACAGACGTGATTGAATTATTTTCACATATAATCTTGAATTTAATTTGTTAAAAACTTATTTTGCTGAGATCAAATTAAAATAAAAAAAAATATGATTAAACGATTATTTAAAAATTAAAAACAAGTCGGTCTAATCCAGTTTACTTTTAGTTGTTCTAACATGAAAATATATTGAATATAAGTTTATCGATTTAAATTCATCACACATTACTCCTTTTTATCTTATTATCAGTTCTTATTTAATTTATCGTATCGAATGGCACGGATATACCCTAGTCTCGTTATATTACACCAAATTTTTCTTACCATGAACCATCACTTAAATTATATTAATACCAATTTTGTAAAAAAATTCATCCTGACCGAGATTGGGGGAACGATGAGCCAAAGTCCACCAAAAGTCACCGCCGGCGCCGCACCACCGTAACCCGCCATCACGCTACATAGCATCCCCCGGAAACTTTGAAACCAAAAAAACCCCAACCACAACATCAACGACGATGGCGAGGAACATTCAAAATCCAATTGAAAAAAAATCACACTCGCCTCATTTTCCGATCAGCAATCTCATCAAGACTCCTTGTCATAGCACTAATCATGCTCTGGAGGAATCTCCTCAGCCCCCTACGACACCTCTGCATCATTAAACCCTAACAATTGCATCTCTTCGGCTATCGAAGAGAGCATCGTGTGGGCCGGCGTCTACTTCGTCCGAATCGCGGAATGCGGGGGTTACGAATACGAGCAGTCCTACGCCTTCTTGCCTCTTCTCCCTATCTCCATTTCTTTCCTCTCCAGAACAGGTTTGTTAGTTTGTTACTCAATTTTGACTGTTTTTTTTTTTTTTTTTTTTTTTTTTTTTTTTTTTAGGGCTCCTTTGGTTGTTTTGATTTGTGAATTAGATAGACAATTAGCAATTAGGCGATTTATGATTGTTTTACATTTATTTGTGTTTCCCTGCGAAAATTGATTGATAATTCAAGTTGGTTTATCAAAACACAAATTAAGTCATTTCAAGTAAAACTTGAAATTGGCTGATTCTAGAACTACAAAATCCATATCTCTAGGCATAATTTTAAATAACATTGAGGAGTTTAGAACATGTTTTTATTTTAGCATTTGAAATTTCTTATTCAAGTCTTCCAAACACTTCATGAATTAGAATTAAATTATTTAAAAATGCACAAACTTAACATTGTTAATAGAAATTGAACTAATTTTAAAAATTAGGCAATTTATGTGACCAAACGGGCGCTTAGCAGTTGCACCAGAGGTCTTTTTTGTCAAATTTGCTGGTTTTATATCTAAAAATTTCGCTTTTATTTTTTGTGCAGTTTTTGCTCCATTAATTCCACATATCGGTCACAGGCTGTCTTGGGATTATCCGGCTATGTGCTTAATAACATTGCATTTCTTTTTGCAGCAGTATTTCTTTAAAGGTAAGTACCATTTGTGTGTGTGTTTAGCATTGTAAAATGTACTTGTATGCTTTTGTTTGATGAGATGAATACTCATCAATCAATGATATCAACCCTATGGTTTTGGGTAGGCAGGCAGCTTAGCTATATCCTCTTGACAGTTAGTGAAGTAAAATTTGGTACAGTTGTAGGATAATTGTAGATAAGTCAATAATCATTGTTCAAAAAATTGTCCTAGGTGGGGCCTCACTAGACACTAATTGTCCTAGGCGCTAGGCAGTCATTTTTCTGTTTATTTTTTTATGCTTCCAAAATACAGTCGTAGGAGGGTAGTGCTTGGTAGGGTTACCTGGCACTGGAGAGAGATGCTGGGTTCTAGGGTGAGGCTTTACACATGGACACTAGAGAGTAGAGGGTTGAGGGTGGTATCGTATGGCAATCCTAAAGAAAGAGAGGGCAGAGGGGAGCGGTTGTAGTTGTGTTGATCGGCTGGTTGAGGATTAAAACGAATACCAGGCATGGTATTTTCAATTGCTCTGGTGGGAGTCCATTCCTTGTACGCTACGCTGGTATCCTTATCAGTTGAAGGGTTTCTGATATGGTACGCAACGTAGTTGAGGACTCGCGATAAGTCACGCTTGTTGGTAGATTATCCTGATGGAATGCATAGAGACACTGCCATACCACTTTTAATACTCTCTGTTAGCTGTAGGAAAGACCATTACCTTGGCATCGAGCTCGTGGAGCTCCGGGTGTAAAGATGTAGGACGTTGTCCCTTATTGTGTTGCTCCCTAGTCATGTGGGCCTGAGGGGTTGGCACCCTCAAGCGTAGGTGTTCTAAGGGGCTGGCACCCTTCAACTATGAAAAATGCCACGTATGTACTGAGGTGGCATGACACATACCATTCTAAAACAGAACTACAAGAAATCAAAAAAAGTCTAACAAATAAATACTTTTAAAAAAAGTAAGTAAAGAATTTTGCCCAATCCGCCAATTACCCACCTAGGTGGAACTTTTGGATGTTGATCCACAGTATCTATGGTTACAAATCTGTTGTCTGAATGGTTGCAGATGGAGTTGAGTGATGGCAATAAGGTGGCTGTGTGATGTCATATCTGGCCTAAGAATTTGTGGTGTTGTAGCAATATTGAGATCCAGTGTGGCTGCAATTTGCCATGAGCAATGAGGCAGCAATGGTTCAGTAGTGGGCCAAAGTCTGAGATACCATTTTGATGCAGGAAAGAGGGAGAAACAGATAATAAGAGGGGGACACATCCTGAATATTTGATTTTAATTCATTCAAGGCTGAATAATACGATTTGACCATGCGTTTATATAGGCATGGTCACATGACTAATCAGGGAAACTTGACATAATTACCCTGACATGAATCATAATCAAATTGCTAAACTACATGCCTTCAATTTATTTCATTATTCAAATCCATATATTTAGGCACAGCCCTTTGTAGACGATCCCCACAAACCATCTTAGGAGGTTACAAACTTCAAAAACTAACTTAATCCCCACTGTTTTCGAAATTCTAAAGTCTAAACATAGTTCCACTATGCCCCACATCATCTTCTTGATCGACGTTCGACACCATCTTGTATTTCCTTCTAGTGTCCATTTGCATCCTGAAACATCGACTATATATGGATTGTTGGAACAAACTTTTTGAACATCTTTAAGATTGAATACCAATCTCCAACACTTGCCTCATTTTCCGATCAGCAATCGCATCAAGACTCCTTGTCATAGCACTAATCATACTCTTGAGGAATCTCCTCAGCCCCTATGACACCTCTGCACCATTAAACCCTAATAATTGCATCTCTTCTTCCTCCTCCAACAATGACAGCAGCAGTCATGGCATTAACATTTGCTTCCCTCGCATCGCTTCGGCTATTGAAGAGAGCATCATGTGGGACGGCGTCTACTTCATCCGAATCGCGCAATGAGGGGGTTACGAATACGAGCAGTCCTATGCCTTCTTACCTCTTCTCCCTATCTCCATTTCTTTCCTTCCCACAACAGGTTTGTTAGCTGGTTACTCAATTTTGACTGGTTTTGGTTTTTGATTGTTGAGTTAGGGCTCCTTTGGTTGTTGTGACTTGCGAATTAGATAGACAATTCGCAATTAGGTAATTTATGATTCTTACATTTATTTGTGTTTGGCTGAGAAAATTGAACAATCAGTAAATAATATGATAATTCAAGTTGGTATCCTTGTACGCATGCTGGTGTCCTTATCAGTTGGAATGTGTTTGTGATACGGTACGCAATGTAGTTGAGGGATCACGATAAGTCAGCTTGCTTGGTAGATTATCTGATGGAATGCATACACTGCCATAGCACATTTTGATACTCTCTCTTAGCATAGGGAAGACCATTACCTTGGCAATGGTCCATGCTCCTTCAGCGCCAACCTAAGTCGTAACTTCAAGAGTCCCATGGAGCGCGTGCGTAGGACTGCTAGCGAGGGCATCAAAGTCGTGGGAGCACGGGTGTAAAGCTGTAGGATGGTGGTTCCTTTAGTGTGTTAGCTTGCTCCCTAGTGGCTTGGATATTCAAGCCCAGGCAGACCATGGGCCTGTGAGTCCAAGGGGTTGGCACTTGCAGAAGTAAGGTAGGTAGCTAGTATGTGGGTGAGGGGTTGGCACCTCAAGCGTAGGTGGTCTAAGGTGCTGGCACTCTTCAATTATGAAAAATGCCATGACACGTACCATGCTACAACAGAACTACAAGAAAATCAAAAAAAAGTCTCACACAAATAAAAACTTTTTAAAAGTAAGTAAAGAATTTTGCCCAATCTGCCAATTACCCACCTAAGAACTTTTGGGTGTTGATCGGCTGTATCTATCGTTATAAAATATAGGTATTTGCGTGGTGGGAAAAGCCACATGTAGTACTGGGACCAATGATTTGGATGATAAACTACAAATTTGTTGTCTGAATGGTTGAAAATGGAGTGAGTGATGGCAATAAGGTGCTGTGTGATGTCATATCTGGCCTAAGATTTGTGGTGTTATAGCAATATTGAGATCCTGTGCGGCTGCAATTTGCCATGAGCAATGAGGCAGCAATGGTTCAGTAGTAGGCCAAAGTCTGAGATACCATTTTGATGCAGGGAAGAGGGAGAAACAGATAATAAGAGGGGGATAAATTCTGAATATTTAATTTTAATTTATTCAAGGCTGAATGATACGATTGACCATGCGTTTATATAGCATGGTCACATGACTAATCAGGGAAACTTCAAACAAAATCCCTCAAGTTAGCAAGACATAATTCCCCTGACATGAATCATAATCAAATCGCTAAACTACATGCCTTAAATTTATTTCATTATTCAAATCCAAAGATTTAGTCACAGCCCTTTGTAGATGATCCCCACAAACCATCTTAGGAGGTTACAAACTTCAAAAACTTTCTCCTTTTTTTTAATAAATTCTCTAAGTCCAAACTAGGACATTAGAGTAGTAGCATAAATAAAGAAAAAAGTAACAAAAGGTGGGGGATACAAAAAGGTCATCCCCAATGACCTAAAAAAACAACAACAATGAAATGAGCAACTTATAAGAACAAATTGCAAAATGGACTAAATACCTAAGAACTAAAGTCCACCAAGCAAATTCACAAAAAAGTAAAGAAAAGCCAAAACAGGAAGGCTAAAAAAGGCAGGACAAAAGGCCAAAGATGACCCAACAAAGCTGCCAACAGAAACAGAAAAAAGAGAAAATAAACTGCGAACAGCAATTAAGAAGCAAACTATTCACTGGATCACCAAAAATAACCCACTGCCTGCACCAAAACCTGAGCACATAACTGAATAAACTGTTGCAACTCAAGATGAGCTGCAGTGAAACTGGCTGTGCACTGCAGCACTAAACTAAACCAACTGCAACTGCAAGAGATACAGCAAACTGTGGTTGACATTGAAGAGCTTGTTGTTGCTGTAAAATTGAGAACAAGCAGGGCCAAACTGCCTAAAAACTAACAGATTGTGATCCCTGGTTATCATCATTGTTGTCCTCATTGTCATATGTTGATTGATTAAATGCTGCAGAAGCATCAATATGTATAGTTGCTCCTAACTCATTATTCTTTATAGCTTTTTCTTCCTCCTGTCTTTTCTTTTGATCTGCCAGAAGAGTTTGCCATTGGAATTCATCAGGGTCATGATTCTTGAGGGAAGGTTTGGATTTAGCTAGCCTAGAAACTGCATTAGCTTCTCTTTTGGCTGCTTTAGACATCTTCTTTTGCTTATGCAAAGGGAGAACTGTGGTACCAGTTTTTTGCCTTTGTGCTCTTGTCTTCAAAGGTGAAGGAACATACTCAGGGCTACTACTATTGGTATTAGAACAAAACATACTCGGCATAAGTCCCTATCCTCCTATCCTTTGTTACTATGTTATTGCCTCCCCTCCATTCTATTTGTGTACCGTTTAGCTTCCTCTGGTTCAAATTGGACGAAGTAAGAACATTCTCAACGGCAGAAGTCACGCCTTCCCATCCTTCTCCGCTTTTCCCTGCTGGAATCACAATTGTTTTTTCCACCGTTCCTCCTTTGAGCATTGCAACGCTTATGAAGAAGCCGCTACTGTTGTTATATTCTTGCATGAAAAATACCCCATTCGTCGCCTGAAACTTACTCATGAAATCGCCTTTCCTCATTGTCTTCATTGCTCGCCGAAGTTCTCTGCAGACCCATCTCGCTCCCCCAAAATCAATCGCTAAAGAGAAAGTTTTGTTGATAGTGATTTCTGAGATATTCACCAAATTGCCTCTTTTATTGATTTGGATATTGAAAGTTTTGAACTCGAATCTGTACTTGATAGCACGATTGTTGCAGCTCTCATTATTTTTATCATCAAATCGGCAGTTTTGTTTGTTGGATCGGAGTGACGTTCCACCTCCCGCCGGAAATCGCCTATCTCTCATTGTTTGTTTGTTGGGTCATTAAATTCAAAAAACTTGCATGTGGTTCAGTATCTCCCATATTTGCTGTTAGGCTTATATACTGCTTCATTATCATTTATCACCTAAGACTTGCATGTGGTTCAGTGGTTTAAACTTTAAAGGGAAGCACTAGCAAGCTCTAGGTCATGGGTTCGAGGCTCCTCTTTTCTTTTTGCCTTTTTTTTTTTCCTTTCTTTTTAAACATTTTAATTTTATAATCTGGTTAAAAGCCATGTGGCCATCTGACCATTGACTTTTAACGGGGTTTAATGGAATTTGTACCCAAGTCTAATTTATCAAAAGAAAATAAAACGTACCTAAGTCTAATTTCGAATATTATGGTAGTACTAACTCTGAATGACCCTAGAATTATTGAGAGATTTGAATTATTTAGGATAACTCACATAATAATATAGTGGGGGACTGGGGGTTTATACTTGTGACCTGTTGCAAAAGAGAAGACCAAATTATTTTCTATCCCCATCATGGTGTGTTTGCAAAATGAAGAAACATTGAGTCATATTCTGTTGCACTGTCCTTATTCTTATTTTATAGGGGCAAAAGTGTGGCTGAATCCGGTCTCTGTTGGGTCCTTCCAAAATCTGGGGCGGATCTTCTTCCTATGGATATTGACATTGATAGAGATATTCAAAAAAGCAGGGCCTTGTGGAGATGCATCAAAGTAGGGCTGGCCACGGTTCGGTTACCGAACCGAAATGGTCAGTTTTATACCGAACCGACCAATGTCGGTATATTGATATATGAAACCGCTTCCGAACCGATAACGTCGGTAAACCGACCGTCGGTTTTACCGATTTGGTCGGTCGGTTCGGTAATAATATGGTAAAAACCGACAGCAGCAGTAGCAGTGAACTGTGCAGCAAAAATTGAACAAAAAATCAAGAGCTCACCAAATCAACCTTCACACAAGTATATTATCAAACAGTTCATGAGCAATAGATAAACCCCTAACTTGAAATTTTGAACCCTAAATGAGCAATAGATAAACCCCTTATGTAAAAGTGTAAAACAAGTAAATAACAAAGATTAAGAATGAGAGAAAAGAAAAATTGAAAACTTATGAAGGAGAGGAGAGGAGCTAGAGAAAACTTGCGGCAATGAGTGAGAGGGGCGGGGCCTTGGGCGTGGACTATGGGACTGTGGGAGGGCCGTAGTGGAAGCGTGGGACGGTGGAGTTGCCGTAGCGTGGGACTGAGGGAGAGAGTTTCTCCAACTGAGAGAGAGAGAGAGAGAGAGAGAGAGAGAGAGAGAGAGAGAGAGAAACTGAGAGTGACGAAGGGAGTGAGGGTGAGAGAAACTAAGAGCTGAGAGTGAGAAACTGAGAATAAAGAGAATAAGATTAATATTTAGTTATTTACAATTTTAAACCCTCAACTCTAAGACTATTACTAAAAATGGCTGTAATTTATTTTTGGTCGGTCGGTCGGTTAAAACCGATAACATGCATATTGTAAACTGCAACCGCTACCGAGATAGGTCGGTAACCGAGTGGTCGGTTACCAACCAAAATATGGTCGGTCGGTAACCGACCAAACAATGGTCGGTCGGTCGGTTTTCGGTTTGAAAATGCCACCCCTACATCAAAGTGGCAGTAATGTGGATGATTTGGATAGAATTATAGAAAGGAATAATAGGATTTTTGAAGGAAAGGAGGAAGAAAAGGAATGGCTATGGGAAAGAATCAGACTTGCCTGGTATGTGAGCCTTCTTCTTTTATAGCTAAATTTGAAGTCGACCCATAAAATCAAGCTGAGCTTTACTGTGTAGATGAATAGTAATTTGTCGTGAATAATAAAAGTACTTTTTACTATTAATGAATAGTGCTCTCAAGTACTATTCATATACCTTTTACTATTTATGGGTTGTATTTATGAATAATAATTTTTAATTTTTACTGTTCAAAATTGTCATCTTTTTAATTACTATTTATGAATAAGAACATTGGACTTCTTTGACATTTTTTCCCCATTCATACACCTCATTGGAGAACTTGACACATCAGCATGAAGAAAGTAGAATTCACTCTCAAGGGGCCAAAGCCCTTTTTATACGCTATATATATATATTTACTTATTTTATCAATGAGAAAGATCTTCTATTGGTTGGACCAGAGGTTCACCAAAAATTAAATAGAACAAACAAGAGGGAAACAAAAAAGTGCTGAAAAATAAACTGCAAGGTCCAAGAGGCTACTGCAAAATGATCCAAAAGCTACTTGAAAGTGTATCCCAATATCTATATCAGTGTTTTAAAACACGCCGAGTTAGACCGATTTCTCACCGAGTAATCAGCACTCGACTGCAAAATAAGTCGAGTTTGCCTGCTCAGTAGGCTTTACTTGGCCAGTGAAAAACTCGGGCATAACTCGGATAACTCGGGCTTTACTCGGGCATAACTTGGATAGGGCATACTTGAACTACATGAGGAAGAGTTTGTGTCGGAGGATGAGGAAAAAGAAGAATATGACTTTTGAGTCCAATGAAGAGAGGGTCAATGAAGGATATGGAGAAGAAGAGCAAGAGCTCTAGTTGATTACTTTGAGTCATTGTGTTTTTGCGTCTTTGTGTCTATTGTTGCTGCTAGACTTTCTTCTTGTTATTAGAATATTAGTACTTTGGCTTTTCATGGATATTCTAGACTTCCTCGTCATTTTGCAAACTACTTGATCATATTACATTATTTATATTAAAATATACCCTATCTGTTCTTTTCCAATTAATCTCCGAGTAATTGAAAACTCCCCACTCCCCAACTCGCCGATCGAGTCCCGAGTCCTGAGTTTTAGAACACTAATCTATATTATAGAAATGTTTCCACTTCGCCAATGCCCAAAAGCTTAAGCTGTTAGATAGTGGATCAACAATGTATATCATACATTCAACACTCCTCACGTGCGACACCCATTCACTCACATGTGGAGAGAAAATTCAATTCGAGGTGCATTTTTGTACAAACAATTCGTGGTGCACTTTGTGCACAAATATAAAGGAGGGAAACAAATGCAAGTGGGAGAATTCAAACCCAAAATCTTATAGAACCTGAGCTCTGATACCAAGTTAAAAACAATCATACCCAAAAGCTTAAACATTTAGGTAGTGGGCCAACAATGTATATCATACTCTTCAATAAATTGGATTAACTATGTAACTGAACTTTAATCACATCTTCATACTTCTTTAGAACCTTGAATTTAAATTTGGGTTATTTTATTGTTCAAAAAAAGTACTTGAGGCTAATGGCATCCATATTTTATCGGATGCCCATCCGAATTGGGGCTAGGTTTGCGTTGGAATCAAATCACCAACTACTACTATTAATTTGAATTGGACTTCATCTTTTTTGATATAAGTGGTACACTGATACACTTGGTGGTCGACCACGGATTTGAATTGGACTTCATTTAAAAAGATAATTGTGATAATTTTGGAAACACGAAGTATCTGATGCCATGATATAATTAAATTGGGCACAAGTTCAAGATATAATTAAATCAATCGTAATTCATTAGTAGAAGTGATACATTTTGGTATAGTGCCATGAGAAGACCCCCTTTATACCAAAATGAAACTAAGAAAAAGGATTTAATAAAAAGTGGACAGGACACAGTACTTGGATTTAATTGAAATGGATATATGCTGAAACATGAGTACGCAACATTGCATAAACCAAAATAATTTCACTGGCTGCCAAGGTAAGATTTAATCTTCGTGGTTTTTTGACACTCTTGGACTCATTCCTAAGATTGATTCTATATCTCAAGAGTTTGTGACTCATTGAATCCTTCAATCTTGGCAGTTAAAAAAAAAATTAAGATATACTCACCTGTCCCTAACTTTTGTTTGAATTACCAACATCTTTATCAGGAAAGACCTCCGTATATTCTGAAAACCGCTTGTTCACTCTTCTAGTTTTTCTTGTTGGGGCCATCAATGACTTTATATCTGAAAAATACAAATGTTAGTGACTCATATGTGGATATAATAGCGAGAGTTAACTACTGATGCAAACCATTGAAGATTAAAGAGATGTGGTTAATTTAGAAACAACACATACTAGCATATAGGAGGAAATTTTCGAAGTAAAACAACTTCAGAAGACACATTAAAACATAGATTGAAATGTCACCCCTGTTGACCAGCAAGATGCTTGAAGCATTTGGATGTAACCGACATGCATGTATCATGTAATCTTTCAATCCCTGCATCAAAAAACATTTTTAACAAGTAAAAAGAAGTAAGAAAGAGTTTGGGAATGTGCCATATTATAGAGGAGCTTGGTGTCAACACCAAACCCCTTCTTTTCCACTCATCCAAGGGTTAGTCACAAACTATAACAATTTGGACCTAGGATGTGCATTATAATCATACATGAAGCATCAAAGTCATTTCAATAGGTAAAATACTCACACGCTAGAATTACACAACTTACTCATGTAGCCTATCTATCTCTTTCATTGTTACTATAACATATAATCTATGTGTGGTTTGGGTCATCTTGATAGGACTTTTATAAGAACATTTAAGGGACAATTTATGCACATGAAAATAGGAATTAGTTTATCTATATCCAGTTGACTTATCAAAGGTACGAATAATATAATTTAAGGACTTATCAGAGGTATGAATAATATAATTTTCCTTAAACATGAATAGTGATGTACTGCTGTAGTCATGATTACTCCTCTACAAGTGTGGGGTGTGGTGTGCATGATCCATTTGCAACATGGAAAGTATTGTAGGCACCAGCAGTCTATATATGCATGGACAATCTCGAAGGAACAAATAATCATAACTTCAAAAATGACAACTATGTCATTTCATCATAAAGAGATAACATACTCCCCGAAAAGGCAAAATACCAAATATATATGGTATTTGAGTACATGTGGTTTGTTAGTAGAACTCATTAAGCTGAATATGATAATGAAGAATGTTTACCTTAATATATAACTTTTGGTTTGGTTTTTTTTAGCAGTGCCATAAAAGGTACCGGAATGCTTAATAGTCCTAGTTTCAAAAAATGGAATTTACTAGTTATACTAGTACACAAAAGTGGTGGATTACACTTAATAAATATTTTTTAGTTTTGTTAAGAAGAATCCTACATTTACTTGTTAGCAACTTCATTCCACTACTAGAATAGCGAGAGACTTTGTTCTATCATCCATGTTATCAAGAGCTCCCTCAATCCCGTATTCTGAGTCCATGTTTGTTTTCCCACTTTTTTAAGGATACACTAATTTGAACATAATAAATGGTTAAACTCAAACTTATTTATTATTGTGAGTACATTGCTAGTCCCAACAAGACATAAATGACTCTTAATATGAGACAAATAAAAATGACTGAACCATATATACAGTTTAAGCGGATTAGCATCACCAGTACAAAAGGCAAATGTAAACAAGTTCAGAAAGGAGAAGCAGAGGAACAAAAAGAAAAACATCAAACACTGAAATTACATTATACAATTATACAACCAAGATTATAACAACGATGCAATTGATTTGATTGACGTATTTGCCTGATAAAGCCATGAACATGGAAAGGAAAAACAATATCCAACAAGAGTCACTTTGTTTTCTGCAAGCACCAATGTCACAGCACTATATATAAATCTAACCTCAATATTTTTCAAAATTCAAAAATATCCATCCGCAGTAAACAACTGACCGACTCAAATTCACTAATAAACAATCAATTGATTTCAAATTTCAAATTCCAATTAGATAACAGATCTAAAACTTAACAACTGGACAACAAAATTAAGAAGAAGACAAGACAATTCAAAAACATAAATCCAAATACAATTCGAAACGTACAATCCATAGACCCTAATTTTACGAATCACAGTAGAGGATCAATCCATAAATCGTACACAGATTGGGTGCACCTAGCGATTAGATGTTGGAGATTGATATTCGAAACCTACACCTACCATAAAATCAAAAACAATTACATAGAGAGAATCCTAAATCCATTTTTTGTGTAGAGAGAGAGAGATAAAGAGAGGGATTGCGTTTTAGAGAGAGAGAGTGGGCGTTGCCGCCAAACTTGAATAAGAAGGGGGTGTTTTTTTATGCTCTTTCTCTTTTTCTCTATGGACAGAAAAATCTAAGCTTGTTATAGCTTATAGCCAAATACATGACATAATTACATTTCAAGTTAATAAATTTTTCAGGTGTTTTCATCAGTGAAGGAAGGGGAAGATGCTTTTTCAAGGATCGAAGTGGCTTTAGATTCTTTGGGTAGGCAAAAACCCATCCCTGATTCTGGGTCAACTCCTCGACACTAGTTGGGGTCAACTCCTCGACACTAGTTGACTTCCACATCACCAGAGCTGTCGCTAATAGGTGGTGCCTCGATTCCCGCTTTCCATCATGATTCCGATTCGAGTGAAGCTCAAATCCTGTCTGAGCTTATCACCTCTTGCGTTGCCACTTGGCTTATTATACAGGTAAATTCGAAAGTTGATAAATAAACAATATTTTCTTGGCAGTTTTAGGAAGAATGGTTCTCACCAAAAAGTCGTGCACAAGATGAGGTGTCACCTTAAGGATTGGATGAAGAGTTGAAGTGGAGCCACTCTTCCCCCAATGATGAGTTGACACCTCATCTCATGCACATTTCTTGTGAGTGTAGCATTACTCTTTTAGGGAATTATGTTTTCATTCGCCTCTAAATATGGAGTACTTTGTCCGTACAAGTAGTTTGGTATATGTTTCCCATTATTCCAAAAGTAGATCTAGGCAGGCAGGAGCCCTTGGTGACAACTAGTTGGGTTTTGCTGAATTTTCACTCTTTTTAAGTAGTTTCATTTGTGTTTAATTTGCAAGACATGTTTGGTTGTAAAAGTTTTATGCCTTCTCAAGAAAGAAGTTTATTTTTGTTGTATTATATTCTTAAAACGTAAATTGAAAAAACCAAAAAATCGGTTGCCTAGGCCCTACAATAGGCACTTTTCCACATAACATATATAGAATATTGAAATTTCCTTGGCATTTGGTGGGCTTGAATTTATCCAGTTTCCATATGTTAGTACACATACACAGCTATTTACAGCTTAGAGATCATATATTTTATGTCTAGTCCACATCTCAGTATTTTATTGCTCTAGCTTTATGGGTTTAATTTTATCTCTTGTATTTGATGCATCAAATCCATCATATATTACATGTGTATATATATCTACACTTGAGCCAATTTTGGTGAAGGGACCAAGGCCTGACCTGAGATATATAGAGCCCATTACAAAACATAAATTGAAGGGCCCTTTGTTAGAAACAATG
Organism: Lonicera japonica; assembly: GCA_021464415.1. Lineage (NCBI taxonomy): Eukaryota > Viridiplantae > Streptophyta > Magnoliopsida > Dipsacales > Caprifoliaceae > Lonicera > Lonicera japonica. The sequence continues at coordinate 73,869 of JAKCWG010000808.1, read as the reverse complement.
TATTTCTTGGGTCCTTATTCTATTGCTGCATTTAAAAATAATGTGCCCGACCCTTACATTAGTTATAAAAACCTTTCATAACACTGCGGTTGCCATATTTACAGCTAGACCTGGCAACGGTTCGTTTCGAGTTGGTTTTGTGTCGGGTTGTAACGATGAGCTAATGGGTCCAAAATTTCAATTCGTAAACGATTCGTTTCATTAACGAATGACACGAACAAGACTCAAAATAACCCGTTATATTTATTGGATCGGTTTGAATCGGTTTTTAGTTACACGGTAATCCAAAAACCTCACGATTTAAGTTACACGTTAACCCGATTACACACGAACCTATAACTGTTTCAAAGAGAAAAAAGTAAAACATAACTTAAAAAAAAATGGACATACTACCACTATTTATACACTACTACAGATTCATAGCCCCGATATTAAGAAGTAAGAACCAAGAAGTTCAAAATTGTTCCACTTGTTCGATACATTTACAAACCATATTCACATAAAGTCATAAACTACAGCAAAAGAACCATTCACCAACCAGCCACAGAGCCACTATAATTATTACATATTGCAAAAGCAATTGGAACCAAAATAATGTAATTAGTACAAAGTGGCAACCAAAAGATGTAGCCCACACTACATATAAAAAAAAAGTCTTGCAAGTGCAAACCATATTCACAGAATCCAAGTGCATCATCAAATTGCACGTGATCACCAACCAACCACTAGAATCAAAATAAAGTAAACTCTAGGTGATCACCAACCAACCAAAAAATGTAGCCCACAATTACATATATAAAAAAAAGATCCTGCACAATTACATATTTACATATCATTAGATTAGTGAACTTTCAATTATTAAAAATCAAACTAAATTATAAGTGCAGAGCAACCCACCCAAAACGATAATAAGCTAAGGAACTTGTCAATATGAGTTGTAGATAGCAGCTTTCATGGATTCTACAACTATCTGCATACAAAAGTACAAGTCTTATTTTGTAAAGTAAAATTAACCAACAAGAAAATATAAACATGTTGCAAGATATTACCTATAACTCATATATCAAAAATACATTGGTAGTTTTGTGAATTATTGGGTGGTAATCCGGATTACTGCACCTAGTAATCCAACAACAGATTATTGCTCCTAGTAATCCGGATTACTGTCCCCCGTAATCCAACAACAGATTACTGCCCCTAGTAATCAGGATTATTGGGCGGTAATTAGGATTACTACCCTAAGTGATCCAACAACAGATTACTGCCTTCAGTAATCCAGATTAGTGTTGGGTGAAGAAGACGGATTAGTGTTTGGTAAATGAGAAGTAGTCGCCGGTAGTCGGTGGTTTGGTCGTAGCTCGTAGAGAGAGGGGGGGAATGAGTGATGGAGGAGAGGTAGGAAGCTACATATTTTGTGATTCATAAAGTGATAAATGAGAGTTTCATTTTATACTTAGGGTTTTTTCCCCTGTCTAATTACATATGTACCCATAGATATTTACTTGTTTTTAATGGTTTGAATCGGTTAGGTTCGGGTTGCATGACTCGCTACTAGCCGGTTTCTTAACGGGTCTTATCGGTTTATAGCGGTTAATGCGGTTGAACACGAACATGATTCGTTTTTTTTTTTTGGGTTTAACGGGTGAACCCGATAGTGACCGAACCTGATAAGGGTTCACCCATTAACTTATATCTTCGTGCCGATTCGTTTCGTGTTATCGTGTTACGTGTATTTCTGCCAGGTCTATTTACAGCTTAGAGATGATATATCTTCTGTATATTTGTACCTATTTTCTGTCTAGTGCCCAGTTCTGTATTTTCTTGTTCTAGCTTTTAGGTGTCATTTTCTCTTGTATTTGGCACAAATCCATAACACGAGATATATATATATATATATCATGAATCCCGACTATACATGAAGACGAGTATTAATTGAGCAATTTTGGCATGCACGGGCTCATTGATAGCCCTAGCTTTGTGCCACCGGGAATTGCTTTAACCTCCTTTCAACTTGCTGCTGAGAAATAATTTTTGAAAAAGGATAACATAGAAAGTTTTAAATTTTACATCTGGGATTCTTTTTTTTTGTTGTTGTTGGAAAACGCAGATGTGTACAGAAAGACAGTACCCTCCATCTGAGGTGGCGCAGATATTAGATTCAGCGGTGAGAAGCTTGCAACCTAGCTGTCCCCAGAACCTTGGAGTTTACAGAGAGATACAAATGTCTATGGGAAGAATCAAAACCCAGATATTAGCACTTGTGCCTACTCAAAACTGACGGATTTTGCACCAGTTGCACGTCCAAAATGGATGCTCTCTCTCTCTCTCTCTCTTCTAACTTTATTGGTACACTGATTTAGCTTCAAGATTGTAGCAACCAGCAACAATATATATTGGAATAAGTTTCAAATGAAATTTGTGTTCATAGACTTGGTGAATAGATAAAAAGTGCAGTTAAGATGATTTTTAACATTGGTTCCAAGCTCAAGAAGAAATTGGATATTTGGGTCCCTTGCAAATAATTTGATTTGTTGATGCTCAATCTGACGATTTAGTGTGTCCACAGTTTAATTTATAATTTTTCTTTTCAAGCAAATTTGTCTATAATTAAACATTGATGTAATTTGTTGGGGCTAATAATTTTGTAACTTTCTTGAAATTTGATCTTGAGTGGATGACCTTCCCCTAAACAAGACGTGCCCCAACCATTCAACTAATCTTTATGGCATTATTGTTATTCACATAAAAATTTATGTAGTATAAAAAAAATATAATATTGTACATGCACCAGACGCTACAAACTTTCAAGTTATAGTTTGTCTCAAATTTTAGAGTCCCAGGAAAAAAAAAGAAATTTAATGGCCAAAAAAAATAAAATATGTAGCCATTTCATTATACTCAATTAGGGGCTAACCTTGTTTTAGTTGAGGAGTTAATTTTTTTTTAAAAGTACAAAAATAAATGATAAAAATTAGCTTGGAGCAGGATTCGAACTTAGATTAAAAATTATATTTGCCTCTCTAGTTTTATATTTTTCTCTTCCATTATATTTGAGTAGCACAAGTACTCTAGTGCAATTTTTTTTTTTTTTTTGAACAAATACTCTAGTGCAATTGATCAAGCATTGTATATAGGTAAAAAAAAGGCCAAAATTTCAAGGGTGGCCCACATAGGTTCGTCCCTGCATCCACTTTTGATTTGAATTTTAGGGTGTAATTTTGCGCTTTTTAAAATTCAGTGGGCATTTTTATAGCTTTTGCAATAGTTTAGTGGCCATTTATGTAGTTTACTCTATTAATTAGCTAGGTTTATTTGCGTTGGATGTTAAATCTTTTAAGCTTGTTAAATTTGTTCTTTTCTTTAAAATAAAAATAAAAATTTAAGGGAGTTCTCTCCCTTAACCCTACAAATAAAAAAAATTCTCCCATCCTACCCTTATGAGTCGAACCCTTAATTTCAAGGCAAGAGTAGAAGTTGCCTACTTTATAAAAGAAAGTAGACTCTTGATTAAAGCGATCTTGAGTATAACTTAAATAACTCTTTTTCGGTCTTTGATGCATATTTGTTGCATATCTAATACTTGCTAGTTTCAAATTTATAGTTCAACCTTGATTTTATTATATTTAACAAAAACAAAAACTTCAAGCTAATCATTAAGAAGGAAATTAAAATATATTTTTTTTTGAAAAAAATGGGGTATATATTCAAGCATAGTTCCGGGGCTTCTCCTATACCCCGCCTATATGGAGGAGAAGATTAATTGTTAACCAATTCAATATCTAGCACATTATTTTGTGTTTTCTTTGTGCATCTATCCTTGTGGATTCTATTGGTCAATAATTGGTAAGACCATGGCCAGTCTTGGCTGCAAGTATCTTGAACATCCTCATCATCCCCTTGAGCTAGCTTTTTAAATGTATTATTAAACTGATTTAGTAGTACTCAATGACTTAGGAGTGATAAGAAGCCTTACAACTAGTCTATAACTATACAAAAGGCCGGTAAATTTACTCGAGTCCAACTCAAATACATTTAACTTTTTTGAACTTGACTTGAGAGCTAAGCAAGTCAATCTTTATCGCATTTTAAAGCTCAGTAGTTCCAACTATTGAAACTTCAATAGTCCATTGCTCAATGAAACTCAACTGATTTACGTTTCTCCTAAATTGCAATCACTATTAGGTGCCTTAAATTAACTGCGGACTTTAATTCCAAAATTTGGCATGAGCCTTTCATGCCGGTTACAAATTCTAGTGATAGACTTCATTCATGTAGAACAAAGGAAAATAAAGCTCAAGGAAACACATGATGATTTTATACAAACTATATATCACCAGAATTTAATTGTACCTAGAGCTGCATAAAATTAACATAGATCCCTTTATTCTTATTTAGATAGTTTGCGCTTGTGAAAGATTGTTGGTTGATTTTGAAATGACTCTTTTATGTCAGTGCTCGCCTGAAGATAATTACTCAAGATCATCAAGTGCATTCTCCCACGATAAGCATATTTTGCATGAAATCGAAACCTATATATCCCTGCAGCTAAAGAAAACTTCAGTTTGATGTGGGTCAAGTTTTGACTCTAGATAGATAAATGTTGATTGAGGAACCCTATTCTTCAAATCTTTATACATGTATTTATAGCGATGAACAACAAAAGTTATGCTTTGTACCTTTTAACTAGGACCGCCTAATCTGTTTATGCTGACTCCATCACCAAGAAATGCAGTCTTAATTTGGTTCAGTTCCCTAAGGATATCGCTCATGCCCATCCGCTGTTTGGGTGATTCTGTTGAGCATGCAAGCCCGATTTCGAGGACTGCAATGATGCACTTTTGCAACTTCTCACTTCCATGGAACAAACTTCCTGTGTTTATGGTGTATTGTTCCACCTCTATTTCATTAACAGCTTCTCTTTCTTCCTTTACAATTGCGGTTTCTGTTTCTTTTGCTTTTCTTATTACGAGAAGTGTTTGATCCACAATTTGCATACCTTGTTCTTGCAATGCCATCTTAATGTAGTTATGGAGATTTAGGCCATCTTTGAACATATCATCCGTTGGTCTCCTTCCTGTGAACATCTCCAATAAGAGGACCCCATAGCTGTACACATCTCCACATTTTGATGCCGCCCCACCTATCCCATACTCTGCAAATAATATATTTATAATTATTTTTGCCAAGATAAGAGAACTTCATTGATTTTTTAATTAATAGCTAGTTAAGAAATATGAAGATTTTATAAAACTATTGTATAAAATATATAAATATTTACCTGGAGCTGCATAACCAATAGATCCTTTAATCCCCATTGAACTACTATGTGCTTGTGCAAATGTGTCTGCCAAATTTAAAAGGAGCCTTGCTAATCCAAAATCACCAATGTGAGCAGTTAAGTCATTATCAAGGAGAATGTTGCTTGGCTTCAAATCGCAATGAATAATTGGCGGTTCACAAAAGTTGTGCAAATAATGAATTGCAGAAGCCACATCAATTGCTAAATTCGGTCTCTGAATAAGACTCAATGCCGTTGAGCTTTCGGGAACTTGCGGATGCAACCACATATCTAAGCTTCCGTTCGCCATAAACTCGTAAACTAGAGCCTTGAATTCGTTGCCTTTGAAATCGATGCTGGAGCAATAAGTTAAAATCTTAACTAGATTTCGATGACGAATGTGTCTTAAAGCTCTGCATTCGGTCACAAAGCTTTTAGAAGCTCCACTATTTTGAAGGTTAAGTACCTTCACAGCAACTAACTTCTCTTTTCGTGGATTCAGCTTGCCTTTGTAAACAGACCCGAAACTTCCCGATCCAATCAAATTTTGTGGAGAGAATCCTGCAGTTGCTCGGTAGAGTTCGTGGTAAGAAATTCTTAAAAGCCTTTTAAGTGTTGAATCTAAGGAAGCCGGGTCCTTTCTTGCCTTTCGTCTTCTTCGGGAACGTAAGAATATAGAGATGATGATTAAAAAAAAAACCACAGCCGCACCAGAAGCTATGATCACTACCTTGAATGCTAGATGTCTTCTTGGCTTCTTTACTTTGATTCGGCATGATGGTAGCTTTAATTCTTCGATACCCCCACAAAGTTTACTATTTCCAAGAATTGATACTGCGCTTGCATTTCCAAAAGCTCCTTTCTTCGGTACCTCACCTTCGAGCTCATTGAAAGAGAGGTTCAAATACTGCAAATAAGGGAGTTTCTCCATGTCCTCAGGAATTTCTCCAGACAAGTTGTTTTGTGAAAGATCTAGTTCACGAATTCCTTTAAGAGCCGCAAAAGCCGACGGAATGATTCCTTGGAAAAAATTACCTTGGATATACAAGTATTCGAGGCTCAAACATGCAGCAATTGTCTCTGGAATACTTCCAGTAAATTTGTTATTAGAGATGTCTAATGCGTTGATGTTTTTTAGTCTTCCTACCTCTACAGGCAAGGAGCCAGTCAATGAGTTTCTTGACAAGTTTAAAACAAAAGAAAGAGAGAAAATGGTTATGACATTGTCGGGTATGGGGCCGATCAAATTATTTTGAGACAAATCCAGATGGTTCAGTTTTTCGCAGTTCCCTATACTTGCCGGAATATCGCCTTCTAACATGTTATTCGACAAGTCGAGTGTACCTAACAGCGTGATGTTTCCTAGAGAGGAAGGGATTTGTCCCCGCAATTTGTTTCCATTTAGTTGCAACACTTGCAGATTTCGTAATTTACCCAACAAACTCGGAATCGGACCTGATAAAAGGTTGCTATCGAGGTATAAAGAGTACAAGTTAACAAGGATTTCAATTGTGGCTGGGATTATTCCAGATATATGATTATTTCCTAGACCCAATCCGTTGAGTTGAACTGAGAGGTTCCCTATCGAGCTTGGTATTTCACCTCCGAAATTATTGAAATCGAGGCTTAGTATATGTAAATTTGTACAGTTTGACAAAGATGTAATAAAACTCAAGTCGTCAGTCGTATTAGTACCAAGAAGATTATTCGCAATATTAAACCTCCGAAGATTTTGCAGAGATCCTAGATTGGCGGGAACTTGTCCAGTCAACATGTTCGTAGGGAGGTCAAGAAGGTGAAGTTGAGAAGCATTTGAAAATGAACCCGGAATTTCTCCGTGAAAGTTATTATATGCAAAAGCGAATGCTTGCAGATTTGGTAAAGTGAGTCCTATGTTAGCTGGGAGAGTCCCAGTGAGCTGATTAGCTGCCATCCGAAATTCAGTAATAGTCGAGATATTGAATAGAGAGGAAGGGATTGTACCGGTTAGATTATTTACAGATAGTCTAATGAAAACTAAGTTTGTTAATTGGCCGAGCTCACTTGGTATAGTTCCCTTAATGTTATTTGCTGCTAGAGAAATTTCTGTGATGGATGAGAGGTTACCAAAGGAAGCTGGAATGAATCCAGTCAAGTTATTGAAGTTCAAATCAAGAAGACTGAGCTTCTTCAAATAGCCGAGTTCTACAGGAATCATCCCCACTAGGTGGTTACGTCCTAAATATACTTCCCTGAAATTGAAGCAGCGGCTCAAGTTACCCGGGAGTGGTCCTCCCAATGTGTTATTTCTCAGGTTGAGAAATCTTAGCCGGTATAGATACCAATTTGTTGGGGAATTTCGCCGTGGAAGTGGTTGTCTTGTAAGTTGATGAACCTTAGGAAGCTGAGATTTCCTATGTGAGGTGAAATGGTTCCAAACATGTTTTGATCAGTAAGATTCAAGCCTATAACTCTGTGGTGTCGGTGTCCGCATTCAACACCTTCCCATTTGCAAAAGTGGAGAGAAGTGTTCCACGAGTTGAAGACTAGATTGTTGGCTATTTGATGCTTGAACTTGAGAAGAGCGAGTTGGTCGGTTTGGTTTGACAAGTGACCACTGGTCGAACCGCGTTGGCACAAAAGAAAGATTGTAGAAAACAGAGCTAGTGAATTGACTGTTGAAGAATGAATTTGCTTTGGTGTGGTGTTTTGGAGCTTCATTTTTGTGAATTGGATTTTTCTGGATGAGTATTTCTTGCTGCAGCATCTGGTATATGTAGTGTTGGAGTACACGATGATATTTTAGTTATTGGAATGATCAATCATAGAAATTACCTTATTTAATTACACCTGATCTATCAATTAATGCTACATCTTTATAACAATATTACCCCCGAGCTATTAAATAAGGTAATTTCTATGATTGATCAATATATTTGTAGAAAGTTTACTGAATACTTACCATTAATATTAAATTTCATTATAATTATATTTTGCTTGGAATAGCCTTTTAAACAAAAAATAATACATATAATAATAACACAAATAAATCGTAATTGAAATATATCTATAACTTTTTATATATTCAATATAAGATAAATGCACCAGTGTTCTTTATAAGAGAAAATAAACACAGATAATAATAACTCAGATAAATACAAACTGAAGTATATTAATAATAACACATATAATTAATAATAACATATATATTCCTTCATATCATCCATTAGAAGAAACATATATTACTATCCTAGAAATGTAAATTGAAATATATATGTTTGATCTAATGAATGGATAAACATCTATTTTATTTATATTAAAAATAAATAAGTTCGTTATCCTTAAATTTATTATTGGCGAAAGATGTAACAAATAATTGTAAAATATGAAAAAGGTCACAAAATGTCAATGAAAAAACAGGTAAAAAAATATCTGTTTGTTGATAATCACGTTTTTATTTCGATTTCGTTGATGAATGAATGTGTGTAAGATAATCATAAAGTCAGTAATCTGAAAAATTAAATATATTTTTCACTACCGATTAGGTTGGTTACTAATGTTTGTGTTGAAGAGCCTCATGGTGTATACATTGTCGGTCTGCTACCCACTAGCTTAAGCTTTTGGGGCAAATGGTTACCAACATGGTATTAAAACTCAAGTTCCACAAGTTCGCTCATTGTTCTGTTGTGAACAAAGTGAAGTTTTTTTTTTGGCTTGACTCTCCACGCGGGCGCCAATGGAAGTCGCACGTGAGAGGAAGTGTTGAAGGGCATGATATGTATACTTTGTTGGTTCACTACCTAATAATTTAAACTTTTGGGGTAGATAGTTACTAAAGATTTTATTTTTCTTAAAAGTAAAAATGTAAAAATAAGATTCTTAATTTGAAAAAGATAAATGCACATTGTATTAATTGTATTTAATTAAATAGAGTTGGTTGTTTGTTGAATTATTTGTACACCCAAGAAATTCCACATACCATATGAAAAATAAATAATTGCTGGGACAACTGGAGAGAGCATTCCAGGGCCAAAAAATTGACAAAAAATGATACGAAAGTCTCAGGAAAGGAACTCCTAAGAAAAGAAAAGGACAATATCTTTGACATTTTAGTTTGTTGAATTTACAAAGAAAGTAGTTGTTCAGACTACTGACCCAACTACATGGACCATGCATGGGTGCACCGGCTTGTTATCCTTCCACTATCAAGAGAAAGAGAGGTGTTTGTTGCTATGTGAAACCACCCTCACGCATTGCCCTCCACTTCAGGGACCACTTTGACACATGCCTACGCACAAGTCACCCGCAAAATATCTTTAGCATTTTAATAAACATAAAATATGAGTAGTAATGATTTTTCTTATAAGATTTGTTTAATTGCAAAGTCTAAAATTAAATAGAAAAACAATTAATATTGACAAAATTAGATGGCACTGTCGGTGATCCGTATACATATTTATTTTCTTATGCTTCCGTTTTACTAATTTTAATATCTAAACTTAAAAGTGGAGAATTTTACTAAATGTAATACAAACTTACTAACATTAAGTAACAAATATTATAGAATTAGATGGCAATGTCGGTGTTTTATAATCTATATATGCATTTATTTTCTTATTACTTTAGTTTTAGTAACTTTATATCTAAATTTTGAACTTTAATTATTTTAGAAATGGAGTTTGATAGTGTTAAATTTGGATAATCCATTTAACAAAGAAATCTAATTGAGTGAGGGCATTTGGTATTTGACACTATCGAACACCTTCCCATTTGCAGAAGTGGAGAGAAGCATTCCACGAGTTGAAGACCGGGTTGTTGGCTATTTGATGCTTGAACTCGAGGAGGGTGAGTTGGTCAGTTTGGTTTGCCAAGTGAGCACTCGCCGAACTGTGTTGGCACAAAAGAAAAATAATAGAAAAAATAGCAAGTGAATGTAGTGTTGAAGAATGAATTTGTTTCGGTGTGGTGTTTTCGAGCTTGGGGCAATTAGTATTAGATCCGTAGTTTCAATCTTTATAATTAGGGGTTAGGAGTACCAACTTCTTGAAATTAGTGGTTAGTCCTCCTTTCCTTAATTTGACCTAATCTATCACTTAATGCTACATCTTTATGACAATATTGCCCCCGAGCTATTAAATAAGGCAATTTCTATAATTGATCAAATATATTTGTAGAAAGTTGACTATGAATACTAACCATTAATACCAAATTTTATTATAATACATATAATAATAACACAAATAAATCGTAATTGAAATATAACAATAACCTTTTTATATATTCAATATAAGATAAATGCACCAATGTTCTTTATAAGAGAAAATAAACAAATATAATAACAACACAGATAAATGCAAACTGAAGTATATTAATAATAACATATATGTTCCTTCATATCATTCATTAACAGAAACAGATATTACTATCATAGAAATGCAAAATGCAAAATGAAATTGAAATATATCTATATCCTATAATATATATAATTTGAAGTTGTATTTTGTACGGTTCATGTTCATATATATGTTTGATCTAATGAATGGTTAAACATCTATTTTATTTATAATAAAAAATAAATAAGTTCGTTATCCTTAAATTTATTATTAACGAGAGAAGTAACAAATAATTGTAAAATATGAAAAAGGTCACAAAATGTCAATGAAAAACCATGTAACAGAAAACTTGTTTGTTTCGTATTTTGCAAAACAGTATATTTAAAAACATATATATGAATATAACACATATATTTGAATATTTAAATATATAATAGATATATTTAAATATTATAAATTATATAAAAAATATTTATAATTGAAAAATAAATCTCAACCGTCATTTAAATATACAATTGAATAATTATAAGCATATAATGGAAAATATAAACAACATATTTTTAAGTAAATATAAACACGAATATGCAACAAATATACTTAAAAACATATATCTGAATAACATATATATTTGAATATTTAAATATGTAACATATATATTTAAATAATTATAAACATGAATATGTAACATAAATAGTTGAAAAATATATTTGAATATATATATATATTATATATAACATGAAAATTAATGAATTTAAATAATTTTAAAAAACAATAATTCTAGTTTCCTTATTACAACCAAAATTCAAAATCCTTAAATCAAGCAAACCCTAAAACATTCTATAAAAAATTCAGGGGCGTAATTGTCTTTTTACCATAATATTCCAGCTCGCCATTAATTAAATAAATGCAATTTATGGTCAAAATATCAAACTGGGAGGTGTTCCTAATTTCCAATTTCATGTGGTCCGAACCCCTAATATGTTTCAAAAATAGGGGTAAAATCCTAATTTCCAATTTTGCATGTGGTCCTAACCCCTAATTTCCAATTTTATGTGGTCTTAACCCCTAATTTCCAATTTCATGTAGGATTTGTATTCGGAATGGTGAGTAGTTCATATTCCAGATTGTATTTGTAGGACTACCATATACTCCCTCTATCCGTTATTAAGAGTTAACTATTTCTTTTTAAGATGTCCGAAATTAAAAGTTCGATTTCTTTCCGGTGCATAATTAATGTATCAAATCTTGCATTATGAAACAAGCAACACCCAACCTTCAAATTAGCGTTTTCTTGAAACAGTGTGAAAGTCAAGCTAGATCCATAAGTTGGGGAGGAGGGAGTTTTGTTTGTCCCTAATTAATATTCCGACTTTCCTTTTTAACGCATATGAAAATTGAGAGTCTCATTTGTTTTCAAAACATAGTCATCAATGTATAAAATATCACAATAAAAAATTAAATATGTTTTTCACTATTGATTAGGTTGGTTACTAATGTTTGTGTTGAAGAGCCTCATGATATATACATTATTGGTCCACTACCTACCAGTTTAAGCTTTTGGAACAAATGATTACCAACATGGTATCAAAACTTAGGTTCCACAAGTTCGCTCATTTTTGTTTGTGCACAAAGTGAAGTTTTTTTTTTGGTTTGTCTTTCCACGTGGGTGCGAGTGGAAGTTGCACGCGAGAGGAAGTATTGAAGAGCATGATATATATATATATATACATTATTGGGTCACTACCTAATAGTTTAAACTTTTGGGGTAGATAGTTACTAAAGATTTTCTTTTTCTTAAAAAGTGGAAATGTATAAATAAGATTCTTAATTTGAAATAGGTAATGATTTACATGGATTAGTGGCTGTGGTAGACTACATGTGAAATTGACTAATGGGTAATACTGCTAGTGTAGTGCTGCTATCGTTTTCTAAGACAAAACTGCACATTGTATTAATTGTATGTAATTAAATAGAGTTGGTTGCTTGTTGAATTATTTATACAACCAAGAAATTCCACATACCATGTGAAAAATAAAGAATTGATGGGACAACTGGAGAGAGCATTGCCATGGAAAAAAAAGGGTCAAACTGATAGGAAAGTGTCATGAAAGGAATCCTAGAAAAATGAAAGGACAATGTCTTTGGCATTTTAATTTGTTGAGTTTACAAAGAAAGTGGTCGTTCATTTGAGACTACTAATCCAGCTACATGGACCATTGGTGCACCGGCTCGTTAACCCTCCACTGTCAAGAGAGGGAGGTGTTTGTTGCTCTGTGAAGCAAGACTCACGCATTGCTCTCCACTTCAGGGATCACTTCGACCCATGCCTACGCACAAGTCACCCGCAAAATATCTTTGGCATTTTAGCAAACATAAGACATGAGCAGTAATGATTTTTCTTATAGGATTTGTTTAATTGCAAAGTCTAAAAATAAATAGATGATTGATTTGATAAGACTTTTCCATTATTTTTTTCTTATTTTTGATAAAAACATTTTTCTTACCTACCATCCAAAAAATTAAATTGCATAAGGAAAACTGGTATAAGTAAGTAGAATATAAATTTAAAAATTTATTTATCTCAATTTTCAAGTTCTTATAAGAATTAGTTATTTTGTTAATGATTTCTAACTTTGCAACCTTATTGAAGTAATATTTGTGCCGGCATGTATTCCCTTTTGTTGTGGGTCCAATGTATTTTTTGTTACGCTTATCAAGCGTGCAAAATTTAAATTCAATAAGATATTTGTAACCATTTAAATCAGTGTGCTTATTTTTACTTCAATTTTGTAAGTCTCATGATTTAATATATAATATATAATGAGGAATTTCTGCAACTATGATTAATTTAATTTTTTGCATACATTATTGATATATAATAACAAGATAATATAAATTATAGATTGATAAAAAAATTTTAAAAAAATACTATTGATATATGTAAAACTTCTCTATTTTATACTCGGTGTAAGTTAAACTTAAATTTAATTTGTTTAATTCTTGCAAGGAGTGACCTGTTATTATTGTATGTGTATTTTTTTCAAATGGATATTTGGGTGACTTGGTCTAATAATTAAATTACTAAAACCCATGATGATGACTATGTCTTCATGATTATATATTATACATATGATATTTCTTGGGGAGACTCAAGAGGAAACAATTCTCGTGAGAATGTTTTATTTAATTTAAAGAACATAAAACAAATTTATGTATAAAGTCAAAACACTTACTATATTCATAAAAACACACCCTATATCCGCCGTTAACAAATTATAAGATGAATCTAACAAAAATTAATGAGAATCCAACATAATTTTTATCAATTAAAATAGACATCCAATAGGATGAATTGTATTTAATATTAAAATATTAAATTAATGGAGTTAGTTGACATGAACACGTATAGCAGAATAAATTAAATATATTCATTCTAACCCTAGCAAAAATTTACACTAGCATTAATAAAATCAAATAAAAAGAGAATAATAAAGTTAAAAAAAACTTATTTGGCATGAAATTTATTTAATAAATAATCTTCAATGTCTTCAATTAAAGCAAAAAGAATTAAAACAAAACAAAACAAAAAAATTGAAAAGAAGACAAGGTGCACGTCTACTGTGCTCCCCATGGCTCGAATTTATAAGATGGTGGCATTCTCCTTTGATTAGGAATCTAGGTTAGCAATTAATGAGCTAAACTGAATTGCTTCTTTTTAATTGAATGGGTTTACGATGGAGAGTGGAGACCTGTGATGATGATGATGATGATGATGATGAACGAGAATTAAGGAATTTGATTGTCTTATTTTAACCTTTGTTACCTTTTACCTTTATCTTTTTAATTAATGTTTACAATTAAATATTAAAGTGAATATATTAATTAATTTCATGGATATTCTAAAAATTAAATTATTGATATTTATTATTTATAAAAATTAAGTTACTAATTATTTTTGTAAGTCTATCCCAATCGGTAGTTAAATTTAATATGCAATGTGGATTAATTTACTAAGGTAGATAAACTATAAGAAGTGACGGATAGACATAAAATCATTATTTACTAATTTCATAACTTTCCCGTATGCCAAGTATTTTCTCTACCCCTCTCTCTATATATATATATTCAGAGTGTGTTTTTCGAGTTTGGAAGGGAAATCTTGACATGTAGTAGGTAAATTTGATACTCCTTCATATTGGTCGTTCCAAAGATTTTTTTTATTATTCTTTTTGAATTTCATAGTAGTAATACTTCGTTCATCACAATTTAACTGTTATATTTTTTATTTTTATACGTCCAATTAAATTAGGAGTTATGTTTTAATTTTTAAGATATAAGTCAATTTAACAAATTTCACAATAATAAAAAAGAATAGTATTATTGATCGTTGGTTATATTAAAATTGTAAAAGTCCTAGACTATAACACATCAAACACAATTGGATCATAAGTGACCATATTAACGGTTCCCTCGAAACAAAAACAAGTCACTAGAAGTCTAGTCTACGTACTCCTGTCTTCGTCATCCTCGTACTCCTTGTCATCAGCAGTCGCACCCTGGTACTGCTGATATTGGGCCTTAGTAAACTCCATCCATCTCATCGTTTCCCTAGCCTATGTACCAATGCAACAAAGCTTTATGCCTGAACATGGCCGTGAATTGCTCACTCACCCGCCTAAACATTTCTTGGAACAAGGTCGAGTTCTCAACAAAAGTAGACTCCATTTTCAACCCTTTTAGCAGTATATCACAAACGCTTGATTTAACGTTATTCGGTATCCACTCCACGAAGTATGAGAAAAAAAATAAAAATTGGACATTGATCGTTTGTTCGTCAATTTATTTATTGTTCATTTTGCCCTAGAACATTATCAATGTTATTAAGTATCTGCCATGGCGAGGGTCTGTGGCACACATCATATTCTTCATGTCCGACATTTGTTAGGTGAGTTTAGGGACGGAAAGGGCTCTGAATTGTTGGGAACGTCGAGAGGTCAAGGCTGTGAACCCATCCATGAAAAAGTAGAGCTGAGGGACGGGGATTAAGTTAACCGTGAGTTTTTGAAGATCAGAATTTAGTTGACTGGGGAATTAGAGACATTGTAGCAGAGATCAAGTGGTTGAAGTCACCTATTGAAAATATGCAGAAGAAAAGAGAAATGTTAGTTATGTTAAAAATATCAGAATGAGCCCAGTACGTCCTGTCATTAAGAGTAAGAATTTGCACAAAGTAACGCTACATTTACTGGTAATGGTAGGGATGAGAGATGGTGGAGACGGTCGGTGCTAGGTGGATCGGTGTGGTGGTGGTGTTTGTGAGAGAGAGACGAAGAGGGTGTGTGATGGAGGTTTTGTGAAGAGATTGAGGTTGTGATATTGTATGGTAGTGAGGAGAGACAATGACGGAGGTAAAAATTGAGGCTGTGATGAACGAAGGATATGAAGATGACAATGGAGAACTCTCTTCTATCTTTTTTTTTCTTTTGTAATATATAATTTTTGTAAATCTAATTAGAATTATTTTTTGAAAATATAATTGAAAGGATAAAAATGCCGTTAAATAAGTCCAACTTAACGGAGAAATTGGGCGGAAGGGCCAAATTGATACTCAGTTAATAGTTTAAGCACCTAAGTGGCACATGAATATTGAATTCGAGAGTTTTATGATCCATTCTCCCCGATAGTATTTCTAATGTTTATTTTTTGTATTAGAAATTTACGTATACGCGATGCGTGTGCACATGAATATTTAAGTTAAATTATAATAAAACGAAGAACTATTTCAATGATCAAGTGCTTCTTTTCTTAACTAAGAGAACTTTTAAAATAATTAATTGGCTTGAACAGGAAATTAAATGAAATTATTCAGTTCCTAAATTGTACAAAAGCTGAAAGAGAACATAACAACAAAAGTGAGAACATGCTTGGGGGATTTTTGTTGAATGTGAAATAGTTAATCAATTCATAGAATAAAAGTAAAATACAGTGAATAATCAAATCACCGTTCGTCTAAAAATTTAAAATTTAAAACTCCAATTGGTTTAATTTATCCATTCAGATTGAAGCTTTGAAATCATATCCTTAATTAAATCTTGCAAACTCCAAGTCACTGTAAAATTTATCTTAATTCAACACCTATAAATGTCAATCAGTTTCGGACAAATAAAAGCAATTTGTTTGAAGTGGATTTCACTATATTTTTTTTTCATGACAAACTCTCCAATTGTTTGAAGTGGATTTCACTATAGTTTGGCACTCTCACTACCAAGAGAGATGGAATCTGGATTTGATTTCCTCCATTTGAATTTGGAAGAAGACAATTTGTGTACTGTAAGGTACAATTTGAAATCTCAATACTTAGAAGTTGTGTGGGTTTAGTTGTTGGAAAAACCTTTGTATCTTTCCATTGCCAGCAACTCCCCCAACTAAAATAACAACTGAGGCCACTCCAACTAGAATCTCTATGATATATCTACAAAAAATTTAGTACACCTAACAGATTCTATCATTCTCTTATAATTTTAAAATGCTTCTACATTTGATACTATTGTTTTTGGTTTATTTGTTATATTCCTAGCAAGCTTTTTCTTTAGCTAGAACTTTCATTTCACACTTCACCTTTATCAATCAATTCAAACTAAATATTTATTAATAGAACTACAGACCTTTGTCAAACGCTAAAGCCACGTGCAATGCGCGTGCACAAAACCTAGTAAAAAAAAATACTATCTCATTTTTCAACTTCTTATAAAAATTAGAGCAATCTAATAATAGTGTATATTATTATTTTGTGTATAATTTACACAATTTGTAAAAATTTATGTCTTCAGCAGTCTTTTAAATTTGGCTTTTGAGTAAAATATGCTCAAGTTTACACTGCCACGACAACCTTTCTTTCTCTCAAGTTTTTTTTTTTTATAAAACTTTAAAATGTAGTAACTTTTAATATAAAAGATATATATTATAAAAGTTTTATATTTGAAATCTACTCATCAAAACCAAGAAATCAAGATCGTTGTCATTATAAGATTGAGTATACATAAATTTTCAAATAATAATAATAATAATTGCACAAAATGACATCAAACATTGGCCTATAAGAGGATTTCTTAGTAATTGTTAAAGGTAGACTATTTTTCAATAAAATTGTGAGTGTTTTCTTCTCTATATCGAGTATTTATTCCTTAGTCAAAATTTACCCATTTCAAAACTTTTTGCTACGTCAAATTTACCCATTTCATAACTTTTTAAGAAATAACTCAATGTATCAAATTTTACAATAATAAAAAAGAAGAACAAAGTTATTGATCGTTGATTACATTAAAATTGAAAAAGTCTTAGACTGCAACACATCAAACACAATTGGATTGTAAGTGACTACATTAAAAATTGCCTGATTGCTAGGACTTAACACTTAAGGTCATTTGTTTGTGTCCAACGACTCAATTAATAGTTATTTTTTTATTTTCAGAATGTTTCAAATCGATAGTTAAGACATTATCAACCAAATCTCACTATAAAAAATACGTTATATTATTGACCATTAACTAGGTTGGAAAGAGTGGCGGAGCCACCCACCCTACAAGTTGGGAAATTGTCCATCTTAATTTCTTTAATGTATTTATATTTACTCATAGGTTTAGAAAATAAATAAATATATTAAGTACTACTTTCAACTTTTGCCCATCTTACTTTATGTAACACCCGTGTGTTTAATTAAATTAGTCCAAGTTAACCTTCCTGTCCAGGATGGTGCCGGACTGGTATGGCCATTTGGTTGACCGGTCCGCAGGCACAATAGTTTTGAAAACCTTGGTGCTGGACTGGTACGGCCTTTTGGCAGACCAGTCCACAGTCTAAAACTTGGAAAATTCTTTGGCACCGGACTGGTATGGCCTTTTGGCAGACCGGTCCGCAGTATATAACTTGTGGGATTTTCTGGCGCTGGACCGGTATGGCATTTCTGCAGACCAGCCCGTAGTACGATTTAATTGCTTTGACCCAATTTTAAACCTATTTCTCCTCTATTTCCAGCCATTTTTGTGGGAGAGCCAGCTCTATACCATTCTAGAGAGAGAAAGAGTAATTCTTGGTGAAATTACTTAATCTTATAGCTCAAATCTTGGAGAATCAAACCAAAACTTCATATTTTGGGGGTTCTTCGCGCTCTTATTTCATTTATGAGCTTGCATGCGTGTTTTGGTTAGTTTCTAGAGCCACTCAGGTCACTTCAGCTCTGTTCTTATAGCTATTCAGGTGGGAACTTCCCTCTTCTCCTTAATTTTTGAAAGTTTGAGTTGTTTGAGTTGAAATCACTAGATTTTAGTACCAAATTATGAGTTTCTCTTGCATGCATGTTGTGTAGCTATGGAATTAGCCTTTTTAGCTTTGTCATTGATGATATACCAGTTGTATTTGATGAGTATGGGGACCGATTGTCCTGCATGTGGTTAGTTTTGTACTAAATTGAGAATTTGGTATCGAAATGCATAGAAACATCTTGTGCATGTTTAATACTTCATATTTATGCTAAAATTTATGAACTTCCAGAACATAAAACAAATTTAATTCACTTTCTGTGGGTTATTAGACATGTACTCAATACTTGAAGATGATTTTAAATTTCTAGTAATTTCTTCTCAATATTCTGCTTACGGTATTGTATAGATTAATGTCTATAATCAAATGGCATTGTGATTCATGTTGAAGACATATAGAACCATGATCATTAATTGGTTAAAGTTATGATTACATAAAACAACCTTTGGAAAGTGCTTTTGGCAAATTAAACTAATCACGGTGAGGTTACGAGGTTGTTGGAACTGGAAAGCACCGGTATAGAAATGCTTGAGTTGATATTATTGCACAGGCCCATGGGAAGATGGGGTGCCATAAAATCTGGTTACCAGTGCACTGACCCATGGAAAGATGGGGTGCTTTTGTGGGTATAATGTTCCATCTAGTACCGGTATTAGGTCGAGGAGGAAGATGAGGTGGATGGACGTCTATACCGTTATCGAGAGAGATATACATTAACAACAAATTTACTTGAGTTGTGATTAAATAAATGGTTTTACTATTAATTTGTATAATATGGAAAATTTTGTCAATGGTGGAATTTATAAGTTTTTATGACATGTCAGGCATATGCATTGCATTTCCCTTTAACTATAGTTCCCACTGGGCCAGTTTTGGCTCATTCCCTCTTTTATCTTTCAGGTATACCTCGTGGTATGGGTAGAGAGGTCGTGCACCAGGTCCGAGTTCGTCTTAGAGCCACTCTGATGCCTTTATGGACTTTAGTTTCGTTGTATTATCCTTGATTATGGGACTTGTTGTTTCTATTGTAGTTGAAAGACTTTGTAATTATCTATGGTTGTATGAGTTTGTATTTTAAACTTGGATTTCATTTGGATTTTAGTTTGTCGGAGAATTATGATTTGTATTTGCTTGTCGAACTATTTATGTTGGATTGAAATCAGATTGTGATGTTTTGGTTTATTGAGCAGGGTGGATTTCTTAGTATGTGCAAATACTTCATTCCGAAATTTTGGTAGATTCCCCTGCTTTTGTGTTTTTTATTGGTTAAATTCGCTTGTTTATCTGCTGTTCATTACGTACAGCATATGTTAACACCTGCTTAATTAGGTGAGTTGTTACACTTTAGGTAAAAAAATTTACATTGGCCCACCTTAATAGACATAATCATCAATTTGTTGTTGTATACAATTCATCTTTAGCACTTTTAAAATTAATATGTCAATTTCAAATATACACATACATATATATAGAGTCTGTCTCCGGACAATCCGTCCATACAATGACTAGGTTTTCAGTGGCAATTTTCATCGCCAATATTTGTAAATACATTTAAGACAAAAACAAGTAGCTAGAAGTCTAGTCCACGTAAGGACCGTTCGCATAAGAGACTAGCCGCAAATATATATATAACTCAAGAGGTCACCGCCTTAGTAAACTCCATCTCGTCATCAGCAATCGCATTATGCTAATGTTGATACTCTCCACAAGATCATTCAAATTACTCTCAGCCTCAGTAAACTCCATCTTGTCCATTCCCTCGCCTGTATACCAATGCAAGAAGGCCTTACGCCTAAACATGGCCGTGAACAGCTCACTCACCCGCCTAAACATTTCTTGGATTGAGGTTCAGTTCCCAACAAAAGCAGATGCCATTTTCAACCCTTTTGGCGGTATATCACAAATGCTTAATTTAACGTTATTCCGTGTCCACTCCACGAAGTACGGGGAATTCTTGTTTTGGACATTGATCTTTTGTTTGAAGATTTCTTTAGTGCTCATTTTGCCTTAGAACATGGCCGACGTTGTTAAGTATCGGCCATGGCAAGGGTCCGTGGTATACATCATATTCTTCGTGTCCTACATTTCTTGGGTGAGTTCAGGGACTGAAAGGGATCTGTACTATTAGGTGCCTCGAGAGGTTAAGGGTGCCAACCCGACCATGAAGAAGTGGAACCAAGGGAAGGGGATTGGGTTAATCTTGAGTTTTCGGAGGTTAGAGTTTAGTTGACTAGGGAACCGAAGATAGCAATTTACATTGGTCATTATAGAGGAGATCAAATGGTTAAGGTCAACAACTGAAAATATGCGGAAGAAAATATATATGGTAATTTTGTTTAAAAGATCAGAGTGAGCTCGGTCCTATCATTAAGGGTAAGAACTTGCAGAGAGTAACGTTATATTTACTAGTTTCTTCAACTAGTTTTTCCTACCATATATATCCATTGATGGGTAGTACATTCTTAGAATTTACAAATTATTAATGGCCCAGTATAATCATATGATTAATAAAACCAGTACACATATCTTTCTCCACTCACAAATCACTTCAAAAAATGGTAACAAACATGTATCATGATTGGATGATTGTATAAATTACAGTTGTCTTATTCTTGTCCCCAAAAAGTGCGAATAAAAAAGCCAGGAGAGAGAAATGATAGTTCTATCGACAAAGTAAACATTTTCCTAATCAATGTACAACACTACAACTATTATACGCAACATCTGCTTTCAAAAGTTAGTACTGCTTTAGTAATCGCATTTCCTATCACATAATATAATGTTAGGCAATTGGATATAAAAATAAAAAAAAATTAGTACACCCACGATAGCAATTTCTACAATAAAATTTAACTCTCATGTATGGGATATCAGTTGCGAATAAAGTTATTGCACACCAGGTGTACAAATATATGGTATACTCAGTCAATAGTGAAGCTCCACATGGGCACGTACTACCCACGTGTTAGGTGCATGCTGATTTCATGTAACTCATATGGCACATATCATTGCCCCAAGAATACCAGGGGTTGGTACCGAATAAGTATAACATATTTCTCTCCCAATTGGGATAATACAAGTTAATTGTGTCATTTTTCAATTAAAAATAGACAGACTTTTGCTAAAAGATCTATAAGAGTAATTATAGGGATAATTAAATTTTGTAACTCAAAAAACCAACTCAAATCACATGTCATAAGTTCATTGGTTGGTGGTGGGACATAAACTCTTACCACTTTATGCACTGACCGAAGCACTTATGCTACGTTGTCTGAGTCACCTTTTTTAGTCACAATCTTGAGTCCCTCTAAAATTATCCATTAAAACCGCGATTTATATATATACACAAAATAACAATAGTACAAAACAATTTACAAGTACGGGTGGCAAGCTTAAGAGTATATAAGCAAATGTCGAAGAGAGCTTCGTTATCAAGAACCATAAATTCAGCGGTTTTCTTAAAAAGTGGATGAACGGAAAGGGTAACATTATACGGCTCAACAACGGTGTCGAATATTTTTGGAGAAGGGAGAAAGGAGGATGTCATCATCATTTGATCTTGATATTCTTCCAATCTTCCCTGATCTTTGAAATGAGAAAGGTTACTATACCAAATCCCATGCCTCCACCCAGATATGACATACTTGGAATCATGTTCAATAAAAAGAATATCATTATATACTACGCTGGTTGAAATAGAAAATAACAGTTCAAACTGATGGAGAGTTTTATTTGTATTCATGGAAAAGAATTAAATTCCCCGATATCATTCTACATGAAATTTTTTTTTACGAAAAATAGAAACATAGGGAGAAGTGAAAACTTACTGCATCAAACCCAATAAATAAGTAAATAACAAATATCATATATTATCTAGTCAGTTCAACAATTTTGGAATAGTTTATAAGGAAGGGCTACCCTTGTTGTGTACTTCAATTATATTTCATAATAAATTCCACTCCTTTGAATAAACTATAATGTTGCCTTCATACCCTGCAGATCCAAATTGTGATGCCCCGAATCCCGTTAAGAGGTTTAGACCTCCGATACTCAGTTAACCACGGTGCAGTATGCTGACGGCGGGTGAAATGTATGAAAAATACAACTTGTGAACACCTCATTTTGCGACCCTCGCAAGAATTCTGATTTTTCAAAGAAATGAACACGCATGCATGCACGAGCATTTTTGGCTGCACAAAAACTATGTACATGTGATACAGGTCAAAGAAGAAAGCCGAAAGGACCCCGGATGAGGAGTTACAGAATTTTCGAAAATTGCCGAAACCGAAAATCGTCAAAACTTCTAGGAACTTGTGAAAGGAGTGTTACACATTTTGGATCATCCTCAAAATTTGAGAGTTGTTAGACATTATCAAAAGGAGTAGCATACTCGAAAATCAGCTCAATCCGACAGTCGGATCTCTGAAAATTTAGAAAATCATGAGTTTGATTCGGGTGATCTAATGGAGGTCTTCTCGAAGTTAAAATGGTCTGAAGTTTGGTAAGTAGATAGGCCTTATTGTGGGGAAGAACATATTCAAAATTCAGCTTTGTCGGACATGGGATCATCAAGAAACAATTTGTCTATCGTGCAATTCTAGTCGAAATGTCCTTCGTAGCAAATTAAAATAAATATTGGCCTTCCCGAATTCTGATCAACCTAAAATTTGGACACAAGCTATAAAACATTTGGAGGGAAAACATATCCAAAAATTAGCATAATCCAATAGCTAGAATTTCAATTCTTGAGGTTGTTGTACGCAAGTATGTTTCCTATGCGGGAACAAACTCTTTGTACCAAGCCAAGGAGACCGAGTTCTTCCCGAACTCCGATCGTCTTCAAATTTTTACAGGGTTTAAAAGACTTATATTGGAAATATATATCCAAAATTCAGCATGATCCAACAGTGAGAACCTGACTTGTCGTGCAAACAAGGGACCTTGTCTACAACAAGTACCTTTCCTATGCGGAAACAAACTCTTCGTACCAATCAGAACAAAAGGGAACTTTCCCGAAATCTGATCGACTTGAAATTTTTACACGATCTAGAAGACTTCTATTTTCAACACATATCCAAAAATTAGGATGATCCAACGGTGTTAAGGTTTCTCGATAAGCTCCAAGAGTCCTAGTTACAATATATTTTCTTGCTCTCCAAGTACTTTTTCAACTATAAATAGACCCCCCCTCCATTTATTATTTTCATCAACAATCAAAGGGATTTCGTGGTACACACCAAGAGACCCTTATTATCTCCCTCTAAGGAGGCTCAGGTATAATTTTCTCTCTCTTCTTTTATTTATTCATCAGTTTTATAATTCATATTCTTGTCTGCATAATTTCTATCACTTGATAACTTTTCAAAACCCCTTTTTCAAATTGTTTTTCAAAACCAAAGGCGTGTAATAAACCCTAATCCAATTCCAAAATAGTATTATTACTTTTTTTACTTTTCCAAAAGCTCGAATTAGCGGTATTGTTATACGAATGAATCGATAATTGCTACATATCCAATCTAACTCATAGATTGCGGTGTGTGTGTGATAAATACTCGATTATGAGAGCACTAGTGTCATCTATACCGGTTTAATCAATAGACTATAGTATACGATCGGTCAAGTCACCTCATATCATATCGAGTATAAGATTCCACATTGAATCAGTTTTCGAAAAGCCCAATGCTTTACAAAATCACTTGTTTCATTGCATCTATTATTATCAAACTCTCTTTCTCAAATCACACACACACACACACACTTATTTTCAAAATCATGGGCGAATTAGGAAACACATTATTTTCATCCCATTCTCAAAATCCCGATTTCTAAAGCAAGCACGAAAAGTTGTAAAGTAATAGCAATAGCATGCAAGAACTGAATTATAAAACACGCATATCCTACTCAAGAAACCGAAAGGGGGAATTGGGTGCATAACACCTTCCCAGTTCGTAACTTAATCCCCGAACCTTCGAATCAACTGGTTTCGAATATATTGTGTATAAGAGGATATTTAGTCCATAAATACGTCTCTTTTACACAAACCTTTTTTGTTTGTTTAGTAAAACAAATTGGCGACTCTTATTCCTTTCAAAATCAATTTTTAAAGCAACAACGGAATCGCCGCCCACGAGGACCCCCGGGTGTCGAGAACGCGAGTTCTCACAGTGGCGACTCCGCTGGGGATTTTTAAAAGGAATAGACTCTAAACAAGAGTAGGATATGCATGGATAATTGTTTATGTTTGCATGCCTTCTTTTTCGGCCTTAGTCTTAGGATAACATAAATGCGATTTAGGTGGATACCTTGATTCCCTTTTTGTTTATAATAATTGTTTAAGGAAAATCTTTTCATAAATAAAATTTGAAAGTACTCGAACAAACCCTAAAGCGCTTATCATAATATACCTCCATAATTACTATTTTGCACGCACCCACTATCATCATGCATTATCGCAAGTGTGAATTTACCCTATCAACCTCGGGACCAAAGTCGTGACTAGGTCGTGGACTTGCGGGTCTACACTAGCCAAAAGCGTATGGGACCACTCTCCTTGGCCAAGTACCAAACTGAGGTATATCGAGTGACGAGAACACTCACGTACCCAGAATATATATCAAAAAGTCCTTGCACGTACTCGCCTTTGGAGTATATAGCAAGACCTAGCCAAATATGAGCGAGCCTTAAACCTTACCCTTTTCAACCACGCTTGCATATAGGATGCGTCAGCCTAATACACACGAATTTCTGCATGTTTTCTTGACCGTTGGTCGTGAGACTAGTGAACAAAAGGCCTTGTCATACATACCAACTCTTGGTTTGGCAAGTACGACCGGAGGCTGTCTAACCCCGTTCGTAGAAATCCCTCACTAAAACTCGTTAGTGAGAATTTCCCTATCACTATTTCCATGAAAAACAACTCTAAGAGGAGAGAACTTCCCGATTTTTTTTAAAAAAATATTTTTCAAAATATTTTCTAAAAAATCGAGTTATTTTCTGAAATGAATTTTTCAAAAATTAATTTTTAAAATCGGAAGGTTATAAGGGCACCCCGAAAATTCATATTCCTACCCTGGACCTATCCACGGGGCTCTCAAGTTGTTGATGTCGGTATGTTTTCGCTAATCACCAAAAAGTGGTTTTCGATTTTATTTTTCTGTCGAGTCATAGGTTTCCGAGAATTATGCAACCCATGGCAAAATATTGATTTTTCGGTCAAATCCCCGACTTCTTTCTCCCCATTTTTCACCACACTCCGATTATCTACTGCTAGCACTGGTTGGTCAGGCTCTCAGAGATTCAAATTAGAAGACTCACGAGATCAAATTCACCACCGATCATGCCTCTTCATTGTAACACCGAGCTACTACTTCATCAAACTGGGGTCGACAATATTAAGGGTAGTTATGGTGAAGCTTCTCATGCAGCGGATCCGCCGCCTAGTCCCGTTCTCCTACAAACCGAGGGTGGCACCTTAACCCTTGAACACCTCTATCATCTAATCAATGATCTGACCCAGTTTGTAGCCATCATGAAGGATCACCAAGTGGCCACCCAAGCCCATCTTGAGCCCTAATCACTGTCATAACACCTGCTGAACCAAACCAATTCAATCCAAATCCATACCCAACCTAAGGTAACCAAACTCGAGACCCAGTAGCTCCACCTAACATTCTCTAATACATTATCCCATTTCTTGCCAACATCAACCACCCACTTCCTGTTGCCCTTGCCAACATCGTTGTACCACCGGTGCAAGATCCCAAAACAGCCTGGTTGAACCCTAACCAGCCCCTTCAAAACCATAATCCTCAAGCCATCCTTGATGTAGATCATAATAGCTCCCCGAAGACTAGCCTCACCATCATCGTTCACATACACTGAGGGTGCAGAAGATATTTGCACTGAGGGTGTCGACAAGAAGACCCGCACAACTCCCCAAAGGCTAGCCTCACCATCATCGTTCGCACATATTGAGGGTGCCGAGGGTACATCTACTGAGGGTATCGACAAAAAGACCCGAACAACCTCACCATCATCGTTCGCATACACTGAGGGTGTAGAGGGTATATGCACTGAAGGTTTCGACAGGAAGACCAGAACAGCTCCCTAAAGACTAGCCTCACTATCATCGTTCGCACATATTGAGGGTACTGAGGGTACATCTACTGAGGGTATCGACAAGAAGACCTGAACAGCTCTCTAAAGACTAGCCTCTCCATTCATCATTCGCACTGAGAATGTCCTACCCACATCACCACAACCTTGTTGTTGTCAGAAGAACCAAAAACCCTGAAGGTAGAATCAAGTCAATCAATTGGTTTAGCAACTGAAAGCCCCCGCCTCTCTCAAGAATCAAGCCTGTCCTCACCCACTCCTGAAAATGCAGAACATCAGTAATCCTTCTGAGACTATAGGTATGAGCAAAAGCAGTAACTCGGATGAATTTTGATAGGCCCAAGAATCAAGAAGCAGAGAAAAACGTGTCAAGATGGAAGCATGACGCAAGATCAGGAGAATCCCAAGTCGGAAGCACTCCATTTCTCGATATCACCTTACGCTCACTCACTGATTGACCGAAAATCAATATTTGTCTTTTCACTGTTGCTATGTTCTCGAAAAATGGCGGTCTTGCATGCATACATCTGCACTTAGATAATTTCAAATAGTGTAACATACTTCATAACTCAGGCAACTCAAAATTCAAAATCTTTTCAAAATCAAGTTTTTAAAATGATGGTGCGATGATTTAAGAAGTATGAGAATACTCAAAATTTAGGGAAGCATAGCATAAGCATTTACATAATGCATACACATGAACACTTGCATAAGTGTACCGCGCACCAGTCCAAGAGCACATAATGCACCAAGCTCCATGGCCTACCAGACAGGCTTCACCACTGCATCCTAGTATATACCTCGATGATTAGTCACACCACCATCACCGACCAGATCTCATGATAAGATCGCATGTCCTCCCAGAGAGGCGAATTACGTCACAAAGTCTCCCAGAGAGGCGAATCACTTCACATTTTCTCCCAGAGAGGTCAATCATTTCACAAAGTCTCCCAGAGAGGCGAATCACTTCACATTTTCTCCCAGAGAGGTCAATCATTTCATAAAGTCTCCTAGAGAGGCGAATCACTTCACATTTTCTCCCAGAGAGGTAAATCACTTCACAAAGTCTCCCAGAGAGACGAATCATTTCACAAAGTCTCCCAAAGAGGCGAATCACTCCTAGAGAGGTAATCATTTCACAAAGTCTCCCAGATAGGCGAATTCCTCCCAGAGAGGTAAATCATTTCACAAAGTCTCTCAGAGAGGTGAATCACTTCGCATGTCCTCCCAGAGAGGTAAATCACTTCACAAAGTCTCCCAGAGAGGCAAATCAATTCACATTTTCTCCCAAAGAGGTAAATTTATCACATCACAAATCCTCCCAGAAAGACAAATCAAATCCCAAGCCCTTTCTATAGGCACCTATCCCAAGCCCTTTCTATAGGCACGAATCTAAGCCATTTCTACAGGCACCAATCCAAAGCCCTTTCTACAGACACCAATCAAAACTCTTTCCACATGCATCAAATCAAAGCCCTTTCTACATGCACCAATCAAATCCTAAGCCTTTTCTACAGGCACGAATCAAAGCCCTTTCCACAGGCACCAATCCAATCCAAGCCCTTTCTACAGGCACCAATCCAATCCAAACCCTTTTTACAGGCACCAATCCAAGCCCTTTTCACAAGCACATACTGAAGCCTTTCCTACAGGCAAACTCAAGTCTTCTCCAAAACCAAAAAGCCCCCTTTTGAGAGGATATCAAAGAAAGATAGAGAGAAAGACTGGAATGAGAAAATTTTGTAAAAGACGCAGGGAACAAACCCCCACAAAAAAGGACTTTTGGCCAAGCTTCTTCTCACCCAAGAAGTCTTCAAGATACTCTCCAAAAGGATCTCGGACCAAAAATCACAAACACAGCCCGACGATGTCAAAAGCGAACTTCCAAAGTAAACATTCTCAAAATCGAAAGGACGATGATACTCAAAAAACCTGACAAAGTGAGAGAAAACAAAGTGGGTACAAGAAAAATTTGAAAGAGTAGAAAAGAGGATAAATCCCACAGTGCCAAAAGAAAAGAATATTGAAAAAAACAGAAAAGAAAAAAAGATGGCAGCGAGAGCCACACCAAGAGTGACAGCTAGGCTAAAAAGCCCAGGGCTACGTCTTGGGTGAGGAAGGCTGCTGACCTTGCACAAAAACAATATAAGCTGCATCAAAAAGCTTTCAATCAATCAAGGAGGAATAAGGACATCGAAAAACAGAAAATGATGCAGGCACAAAAAATTCTTCTCTCGCGAAGTCAGGAAACAATAAGCAAAATCGCACTCTAGTGACAAGAGAAAAAAATGCCACGGAAGCTGAGCAAGAAGCAAAGTCCAAAACTCATGCACGAGGTTCGAGAACAAAGAGAACATAACTCGATCATTTCTCAAGAAGAAAGAGGCCAGCCAAAAGTACTTCTTTTCAAAAAAAAATGAAAAAAGAAAAAGATCACACCAGAACTCTCTCTATATGTCTTCTCAGAGACTCTCACCTCCTCAGCATCAACCCTCAGCCATTATCCTAGCAAGTAGGAATTCTCATTTCCGTAGCAGATCATCAACCCGCACATCAACCATTATCCAAGCTAGTAGGAGTTCTCATATCCTCAGCAGATCATCAACTCTCAGCCTTTATCCTATCAGTAAGAATTCTCATCTCCTCAGCAGGCCATCAATCATCATACCATCAATTCTTAGCCAGCATACAATCAATCATCATATCTCCAACAAACATACACCATACTAGAATTACTGATAGAACAATCCCACACATTTCGTTAAAGCAGGGGCTCACCCTCTACACGGTTCACCAGTCCGTTAAAGTAGGGGCTCACCCTCCACACGGTTCACACAGTCCGTTAAAGCAGGGGCTCACCCTCTACACGTTTCACAAGTCCGTTAAAGCAGGGGCTCACCCTCCACACGTTTCACAAGTTTGTTAAAGCAGGGGCTCACCCTCTACACGGTTCACACAGTCCGTTAAAGCAGGGGCTCACCCTCTACACGGTTCACAAGTCCGTTAAAGCAGGGGCTCACCCTCTACACGGTTCACAAGCTCGTTAAGGTAGGGGATCGCCCTCTACACGGCACACAAGCCCGTTAAGGCAGGGGATCGCCCTCTACCCGGCTCACAAGCCCGTTAAGGAAGGGGATCGCCCTCTACACGGCACACAAGCCCGTTAAGGCTGGGGATCGCCCTCTACATGGCTCACAAGCTCGTTAAGGAAGGGGATCGCCCTCTACACGGCACATAAGCCCGTTAAGGAAGGGGAATGCCCTCTACACGGCACACAAGCTCGTTAAGGCAGGGAATCGCCCTCTACACGGCTCACAAGCCCGTTAAGGCAGGGGATCGCCCTCTACACAGCTCACAAGCCTGTTAAGGAAGGGGATCGCCCTCTACACGGCACACAAGCCCGTTAAGGAAGGGGATCGCCCTCTACAGGGCCCACAAGCCCGTTAAGGCAGGGGATCGCCCTCTACACGGCTCGCAAGCCCGTTAAGGCAGGGAATCGCCCTCTACGAGGCTCGCAAGCCTGTTAAGGCAGGGGATCGCCCTCTACACGGCTCACAGGCCCGTTAAGGCAGAGGATCACCCTCTACACGGCTCACAAGCCCGTTAAGGCAGGGACTCACCCTTTACACGGCTCATAAGTTTGCTAAAGCATGACACACCCTCTACGCGACTATCACACTTTGCTAAAGCAGGGGGTTCACCCCTCTACGTGGATCACACTTCACTGCAAGACACATGAATCGCCCATCCATCCCAAGAAGAGAGATAAGCAGCGGAGCATGTCATCATTTGCATTGCATTATTTTTAAAATATCATTTGTGATTCATGCGAGTGCCGAAAAATGATGCGTTCTATTTATCATCCTGGTTTCTTTGCTTCACAAAGAACCCAGGCCGAGAGGGTCTTTGGACACCTCATTTTGCGACCCCCGCAAGAATTCTGATTTCAAAGAAATGAACACGCATGCTTACACGAGCATTTTTGGATGCACAAAAAACTCTATACATGTAAAAAAGGTCAAAGAAGAAAGCCAAAAGGACCCCGGATGAGGAGTTACAGAATTATCGAAAATTATCAGAATCGAAAACCGTCAAAACTCCTGGAAACTTGAGAAAGGAGAGTTACGCATTTCGGATCATCCTCAAACTTTGAGAGTTGTTAGACATTACTATGAGGAGTAGCATACTCGAAAATCAGCTCAATTCGACCGTCGAATCTCCGAAAATTCAGAAAATCATGAGTTAGATTCGGGTGGTCAAATGGAGGTCTTCTCGAAATTAAAATGGTTTGAAGTTTGGTAAGTCGATAGGCCTTATTGTGGGGAAGAACATATTCTAAATTCAGCTTTGTCGGACATGGGATCCTCAAGAATCAATTTGTCTATCGTGCAATTCTAGCAAAATGTCCTTCGTAGCAAATTAAAATAAATAGTGGCCTTCCCGAATTTGATAGACCTAAAATTTGGACACAAACTATAAAACATTTGGAGAGAAAACATATCAAAAAATTAGCATAATCCAACGGTTGGAAGTTCAATTGTTGAGATTGTTGTACGCAAGTACATTTCCTACGCAGTAACAAACTCTTTGCACCAAGCCAAGGAGACCGAGTCTTTCCCGAACTTCGATCGTCTCCAATTTTTTACAGAGTCTATAAGACTTATATTGGCAATACATATCCAAAATTCAGCATCATCCAACGGTGAGAACTTGACTTGTCGTGCAAACAAGGGACCTTGTCTACAACAAGTACCTTTCCTGCGCGGAAACAAACTCTTCGTATCAATCAGAACAAAAGGGAACCTTCCCGAAATCTGATCGACTTGAAATTTTTACACGATCTAGAAGACTTCTATTTTCAATACATATCCAAAAATAAGGATTATCCAACGGTGGGAAGATTTCGCGATAAGCTCCAAGGGTCCTAGTTACAATCTCTTTTCTTGCTCTCCAAGTACTTTTTCAACTATAAATAGACCCCCCTCCATTCATTATTTTCATCAAAAATCAAAGGGATTTCTTGGTACACACCAAGAGACCCTTATTCTCTCCCTCTAAAGAGGCTCAGGTATAATTTTCTCTCTCTTCTTTTATTTATTCATCAGTTTTATAATTCATATTCTTGTCTGCATAATTTATATCACTTGATAACTTTTCAAAACCCCTTTTTCCAATTGTTTTTCAAAACCAAAGGCATGTAATAAACCCTAATCCAATTCCAAAATAGTATTATTACTTTTTTTACTTTTCCAAAAGCTTGGATTAGCAGTATTGTTATAGGAAGGAATCGATAATCACTACATATCCAATCTAACTTATAGATTGCGGTGTGTGTGTGATAAATACTCGATTACGAGAGCACTAGTGCCATCTATACCGGTTTAATCAATAGACTATGGTATACGATCGGTCAAGTCACCTCATATCATATCGAATATAAGATTCCGCATTTAATCAGTTTCCGAAAAGCCCAATGCTTTACAAAATCACTTGTTTCATTGCATCTATTATTATCAAACTCTCTTTTTCAAATCACACACACACACACACTTATTTTCAAAATCATGGGCGAATTAGGAACCACATTATTTTCATCCCATTCTCAAAATCCCGATTTCTAAGGCAAGCACGAAAAGATGTAAAGTAATAGCAATAGCATGCAAGAACTTAATTATAAAACACACATATCCTACTCAAGAGACCGAAAGGGCGAATTGGGTGCCTAACACCTTCTCGATTCGTAACTGTGAGAATCCGCAAATGCGACCCCCGGGTCTCGTCCCCGTTCGTTGGGCGTCAGAAGCGTCGGAAGGGATTCCGTCGCTCCATTTGCTTGGAGTTGGTTGATAATTCATATCGGGTGTCCCTACGTCTATTCTAGATGCAAAGGGGTTCGTTCAGAGTCGCCAGTACGTTTTACGAGAAAACGGACAAAAAGGGTTGTGTAAGGGGAAAGGCTACAGATAAGCCTTTCCTTACATATTTGTCTGCAAAACCAGGATTCTATAGGGTTCGGGAACTATATTACGGTTTGGGAAGGTGTTAAGCACCCATTCCGCCCTTTCGGTCTCTAGTGGTCTTATATGTTTATTTTATGTTGAAAAACTTGGATGCTTTTACTGACAGTCTATTACTTTTCAAATGAAAACCCTAATTTCTGGAGAAAACGGGAAAGGGATAAAAGCCTTTGTGTTCCGAGATCCGATGTTTTATTTATTGAAAGATGTAAATACAAATGACAAAACCCTTTATTTTGAAAGAGTATCCCGTATTATTTCCTCAGATAATGACGGTTTTCTCGGGTTGTGATTACTTTTATAAAAGTTCGGATCTTGTATCGGGACTAATTTAATATGGAACTAGAACTCTTTGAGGAGAATTATCAGACACGTCGCAGTCTATAGAAAAGACGGGATATGTTGATTTTAATTCCTAGGTAAGTCGTATCAGTTCGGGTTTTGAAAACAGAATTTTATCCGGACGATAACGTACTTACTCTTCTGGTTTTGTAAATGGTTTTATCAGTGTCTTTTGTTTTGAAGATGGTAGACTATTTATAACTTGGCAATAAGTTTATTCAAATAAAACGTGGACAAAACAACAGAAATAAAACAAGTACACAGATAAACCTGATTTCGAGCGCGTTAGGAATCTAGCACAACCATGTTGCCACTTCGCTTACCAGGACGGGGATAATAATAAGAAAGAATAATAATAAGAAAGAAAATATAATACTGGCGCGACAAGGTATATGTCGCGCGACATATTGGTGTATGTCGCGCGACAATCTTGACTGTCGCGCGACTATCTACATTAATAATGATTCTGACTCACTGATGAGTCAGAAAGTGGAGTGGTGGGGTGTTTGTCGCGCGACATGTCCCTCAAAAGTGGGATTGTCGTGCGACATACTGGTGTATGTCGCGCGACAATCTTGACTGTCGTGCGACAATCTTGAATGTCGTGCGACAATCTTGAATGTCGTGCGACAATCTTGAATGTCGTGCGACATTTCACTTTAAAACATGTTTGTTTGGCCAACAGACGCTTTCGGGGCAATCTCGGGTGTACGGGTGGGTCCCGGAGTCCAGAAACAGCAGTTCTCGAAGGTTGTTAAGGTTCTTGCGGGGGTCACGGATCGGGGTGTCTACAGTAACTTAATCTCCGAACCTTCGAATCAACTGGTTTCAAATATATTGTGTATAAGAGGATATTTAGTCCATAAATACGTCTCTTTTACACAAGCCTTTTTTGTTTGTTTAGTAAAACAAACTGGCGACTCTTATTCTTTTCAAAATCAAATTTCAAAGCAACAACGGAATCGCCGCCCACGAGGACCCCCGGGCGTCGAGAACGCGGGTTCTCACAATAGGGCAAATTATTTTTTTGACACTATATATCATTTAAGACCAGTGTATTCATCAATAAAGTAAATCTTGATATTTTTGTTTTTTGTGTATGTAAACATGCCTTCATGCCATTGGATTTTTTTTAACACTGTGTAGTTCATAGTGACTTTTGATAGAAATGAAGATCTTAATGAACCAACTTATCTTGATCCCTCGTATGTAAGTTAACACTGTATAAATATGAGTTGTTTTATGGGTTCATTGTTAAAAATTACGTATGAAATTAAGGCACATATATTTCCTTGAAAATATAACTCAAGTCTATAAATTTACAATAATCGGCAATTCATAGGTGAATATAATATAAGAAACAAATTCGACAAATTTTAACCGATATTTCGTAATAAAATCAGCCATACATGGCCAAATAATAGTACTAAACTCGGCAATCCTATATCTACCGGACAAAGAATTTATATCCAAAATAGAATTGGTGAGACTTTGCCGAAATCCATTATTTGGTACTAATATGCCTAGAATTTTAGCTAAAATTGACATAAACATACTGACATATGGATCATAAATTGTCACAAATATGCTAAGAACGAGCGGCAGAGGACAAGTGGCAATTGGAGTGTGAAAGAGAAAGCAACGTTAGGGCTTAGAGAGTGAATGTGAAAGAGAGAGCAACTTTAAGGCTTGGAGATTGAATGTGTGTGTGTGTGAGAGAGAGAGAGAGAGAGAAAGAGAAATAAGAGAATTTTTTTTAAAATAATTAATTTAATTATTTATAGTGGTGTTTTAAGAAATTTTGTATACATTTTATGGTAAAATTTAGTATATAGTGTGTGGTGTATGTAGAGTGGTGTTTTAAGAATTTTTTCTTACTTTTGTGGTATTTTTCAGTTCACGGTAATTTTCAAAAAATTTAGTGGTGTAATTAAAATCTCCCATATTAAATATATTATGGGTGCCTTTACTTTTAGGCAAATGATATTTTTTGTGGGCCGTATACGGGTTTTTCTTTTTTATTTCTTCCTTGGACCAACAAGCAGGGTCTAAACTTAGTGTTATTGGGCCTATCCAGGCCCAAGGAGCTGGTCCCATTCCCTCTCGACCCATTGTTTATTTCATCTTTCCCACAATAACATTACTGTTCACAACGGTAATATTTTTTTCCGGTTGAATTTTTCGGTTACCCATTAGGATTTGCCCGGAGCTAGAATTCTCACGGCAAAGCTCGCTACAGTGACTGATTTCCCACATGAGAAGCACAAGTAGTGTAGAAACTCTTATTCTATATA
Source organism: Lonicera japonica (assembly GCA_021464415.1). Lineage (NCBI taxonomy): Eukaryota > Viridiplantae > Streptophyta > Magnoliopsida > Dipsacales > Caprifoliaceae > Lonicera > Lonicera japonica. Next base: position 38,192 of record JAKCWG010000808.1, on the reverse strand, counting down.
ATATATTTTTATGACAAGTAAATATGCTGGAATCAAAGGTTTCAAGAGATCAACTTCAACACACACTCTCACAAACTTTCCTCTCATGTAAGATGCTGTGTTAAAGTCAGTTTAATGGGTTTGCCAAGTCTTTTAGCAATTTGGAATAGCGCTTTCTCCACACAGTATTCTATTGGAAATTCCGGTAACCTCAGCCAAATAGTTGTGGTCACCTCCTTTGCCTTAGAAGGTTTAAAATTTGGTTCTCATTTCCTAACAAATAGGTAATGGTTCATAATAATCCACAATGCATTCGTGAACGCATTCCTGTAATCCTCTTTTATATGAAATTTAAAGAGGAAAAATCCCTCTTCGAGGTCCACAGCCTCAAAGTCTTCTTGCAGATCCTACACACTCCTAACATTAGTGGGGAGAGCTTTTTACCTAATTGATTTCCCCAATAGTTTCACTATTAAGCAATCCTTTGAAGGAAGGTGGATTTTCTTAATCAACTGTTTGGGGAAATCTATAATAGGTAATATAGGATCCACATCCAGTGGGTTTTCGTTAAGGTCAATGGACTGACTATCCTTCATGATCCCATCACCCTCCTCTTCTCCCTCTAACCATTCTTTAACATTTTCGTTGAAGAAAATGTCCTTAGGAACATCATTCCGCACCGCATCCCTATAGGATAGTGGTGCTTTAGATTGGTGTTTCAACACCTCAGATTCATCATTGTTCTTTGGATCTATTATAGGATCTGAATCCTCTTCCATATCCCCATCCATGGAACAAAAGTCTACAGTATCATCTATGATAATATTTGGGAAGTGATTAAGCCAAAATATTACATTTTTACACTAAATTAGTGGGCTCAATATGCATGAATTTGATTCTAATTATGACTAGCTAAAGTATTTCATGCTTTTTCTCAATTACAAGAATATATATATATATATATATATTCAAATCAAAGTTACTATTCTAATAAATATCTCCCGACAACTTTCTACATTCTTTTATTACAATAAATGTTGTAATAAAACTTTCAATATTCTTTTTCTACTTGGAAGCATAGTTTGGAAGTGGTCCCAATTTTTCAATGATATTTGATTAAATAAAGTTTTAAGAAAGTACCTGGAAGCATGTTTGGAAGTGATCCCAATTTTTCTTCACCAATTGTCCAAAGTATTCAACTTTTATTAACATCTCCTTTTAAATTATTTTTTTAAGAAACTCTTTTTTCTATTTATTTATTTTTCTCTAAATAATATAATAACAACCATAAGAGTCCATGAAATCTCTTTTTCCACTTGCTAAAAATCTTTTGAAATCAAGATTTCTTTAGAAAGAAAAACACTCGTAAAACTTTTATTGATAATCTCCATAAGCTTTAGTTCAACAAAGATTTTGCACGTTTAGAGACAACGACGAAATCAAGAATGGCAAATATCTCACGTCAGAATTAGAAAAATTGATTTGTTGTCGGTCAAAGATTTCGATCGTTGTCATATCAAAGGATCATATCAAAGGACCAGTGGTGGATCTAGAAAACAATTTAATGGTGGCACAAGTAAATAACAAACATGCTAATGTGAAATTGTTATACCCAAGATGTGTCAAACAATATTTAAAATTTATTTCAATAGCTATAATTAAAAATAAAACCGGAGACAATATGTTTATTTAAATAATTTATTATATTAATTATTTTCATTATAACCCCAAGGGGTTGCCTTAGCGGTAAGGACGTACTTAAGATTGTGTAGTTAGGCGCACGATCTCAGATTCGATTCCCCAATGTGTCAAGATTATTGGGGCCACTAGGGTGTCTCCCAGTCGATAAGCGCCAAGGCCTTGTGGGATTAGTTGGGGTGGAGCCCAAATACCCACGGATATAAAAAAAATAAAAATTATTGTAATTATTACCTTATAGACATAACTATTCAATTTACTCATGCAAATATGATATTACAAACACGATTTTTTTTGTTATGAACTTTAGTTACGTCTTCGTTGCATAAAATTTATTGAAGGCATCATTATAAGTATGAAAACTTACCTTCATTCTACATATGCATATTCCATTTAAAAAAAATCATGATTAAAATTATTTTTTATGCAAGCCAACCAAATGCATCCTAAGTGAAAAAATTTGTGACATTTTCTTCTAAATCTAATCACAATTTTAGAAAGCCAGAATAATTGTTGCAATATGATATATAAATTTGTATGCGTGAGAAGTGGGAGATATACATGTGTATGTATGAAAAAGTATGGGCCATGTGTTAGAAGTGAGAGGTATATATATGCGGCTCTGTTTGTATATATGTAAAAATAAAAGGGGCATTTAAGTGTAATTGTCATAAAGTAAAATTGTGTATATATGAAAAACTAATTAATTGTCCTAAAGTGAGGATTGCATGTGTGAGAAGTAAGAAGTATATATGTACATGTATAAAGCAGATAAAGGTATATAATGTAATTATAAGGAAATTGAGTGGGGGGAGGTGCCCCCATTGGACCCTTCTTGCATCCGCCAATGCAAAGGACTATGCATCTTTCACGGCTGCCTCGATGAGCGAGTGATGATCCTCAAACAAAGGAGGACCTCTGAGCATGTAGTTTTACTAGTGTTCTAGGATGTGGATCCATCCTAAGTTCAGAAGCCAACAACAAGGAGGACAGTAGAAGCATTTGTTGGGTACAAAAAGAAATTAAAGGCAGAAATGGATCCTAAACTAAAAACAAAGTTGATGGAAAAGATAAAATGCTGGAGATCAGAAGTTGCATATTTGATTGAAGTAGACTTGCAAAACCAAGTTGATAGGTACTTAAGTTTATCATTGTTCTCGATCATATTTATGTGTACATACGTGTATATATATACACACATGTACATATACATACATTTTTGTATATATACTTATACATATACATATACTTACATGTTTGCAATATTTGTTTCTTCCCTTTTCTCTCTAGATCCAAATTCCAAAGACATAATAAGCAAAATTTTCTTTTAATCGCTATTATAGCATCCCGCATTTGTATAGTAAGTGCCATTTTTGGATCTTAAAAATGTATAAGGGATAAAGAATTGTAAGTAAATGACTAAAACACACTTTGGTAGTTTGTTTAAGCAAAATAGGTAACTATGAACATGAGTTCATATTATAAAAAAGTGAAAAAAAGCCATCCATAATTTTCAACATTCCACCCATCAATCAATCCACCTCCAACGCCCTTATGGCCGACCAACAAGTTGTCCCCTTCATCGTCATGGCTACCCTTACCCATGTACCATAGGGCCTACTCTCTCTCTCTCTCTCCCCCCCCCCTCTCACTCATATTGTACACATATGCACATACACACACATATATCACAGTTTGAAAGATTTAGTAAGTATAAACATGCGTCACATATACACACATCAATATACATTGATTTCATGTTTACCCTCTGATCTGAAATCATACCCAAGTTGAAATATATACTAAATATAATAGATTATTTGATCTATATATATGTACTATATATTGATGAAAAACACAACAAACTTTGGGGGATCTTATTACCTAGGTTGATTTTAGGGTTTTTATCAAAAATAATTTGAAGTTTGATAAGCGGAATTAAAAGTCTAGATCTAATAAATTTTATTGTCGAAACATGCGTTGTGCTTTCAAGAATTAAATAAATCAATCAATCACAAAAAGTAATCACACAACACCAAGAATTTATGAGGTATCTCTACTTGCGTAGGACTAATCCTCGAGACTAATCGACAGTGCTTCACTATGATCAAAACGGAATTACAGACTCGATTGACTTACAAAAATTGCTTTCCCACAATTTACGCAACAGTCCTGTCAATCCCTTTAACGTAGAATCCAATCGCAGCTGGCTTAGCGTAGCGCTTCCCGCTGTTCCGGCTTACCCGTCGCCTCCTTCCATGCACTTGATCACAATCCTTCACCACCATCTGCGATCTCCTTTATCTCGTTAGCCACTTCGCTCAACCCATCTTCAATCGCAACAAAAGACACTCCCGCAGAACCCCTGAACGTTTGGAACTCTAGTTCTTAAAATTGAAGAACAATAGGATCTCCTATGACATGTAAACAAAATCTAGGTGGTGTTTCAAAACTCTCAAAAATTGATTCTAGCGCTTGGATATTTTCTCTCTCAAAAAACTCTTTATAATCATGTATTTTTGACCTAACCCAGTAGTTATATTTATAAGAAAAATATAAAGTCAAAGTCCTTTTTGAAAAAGATTAAAATATTAAAAAAAGAATTTTTGCGATAAAAAATTATGACTAGAAAATTATGCGCCGGACCGGTCCAGTGCCAAAAATTATCCCGGTCCGAAATTTGGAAAAGGCAATTCCATAGAAAATCACTTCTGCCGGACCGGTCCGGGATTCGACAATTTGTATCAGTCCGGTAACAAAATAATGCGCACCACTTTTTCCAATCAACTCCACGCGGCAACACAAGGAATGAGCTAGGCCCATTAATGTGACACAATTAAGCAAGATGGCAACACGTGGAGTCTTTCAAAAGAAAGGAAATTTTGACTTTTCAAAGTTTTGACTTTTTCCTTTCTTATTTATTGAAATCATTTATTTTAATTAAATTAAAATCTTTTTCTTTTTATTTTATTTTATTTTGTCATATTAAATTCGTTTGGGCACTAATTCGACTCAAATTTTAGAAGTAACTTTATGAAACATGTTAGATATGAGAAAAATAAATTTTCTCAAAAATTTGTGTCGACTAGGCTTTTTCAGATTACGACAAAACTAGGTAAAAATACTAAAAAATAAATTTGACTCAAAAGCTTTTTAATTACAAATTTTAAGCTTAAACACCATCTATATTTTAAATCAAACCATATACTCAAATTACCTTAGGTTCTGAATTATATGCGATGAATCCGGTAAGTTCAGCGAGCTTCCATTAATTGCCGCGTCTTCAAATCTTCAATTTGACTCAAACAATTATAACGAAAAAAGTGTTCTTAGCATCGGAATCAAGCCAACTAAAAATATAAACCTAACAATCTCTCCCTTTGGCTATTCCGATGACAAAACATATACAGCTAATACAGATACTTTCGACGCGATGTCTATAACATCTCATTACAGACTCTATGTCGAATTAGTCCATACAACAACAAGACTCAAAGACATGCCTAACTCTATGTCTCGATGTCGACTGCAACACTTTATAAGGCAAAAGAGCGAGCTGGATAATTAACATGTTAAGACCTTAAGAACCCTTCTATCACCAATTTCCAACTTTTCCATGGATTTGGGTTGGAGTTTCGAGAGCTAAATTGCCCCAAAAACAAATTTAGCACAAATACTCGACATATATTGCTATGTAACATGTATCAAATCTGGAATATATCAATTAAATTTCAAAACACGTGATTTCCATTAACATGATACATGTACTATGCATATAATAATTCATCAACAATTCAGCATATATACGCCAAGCAACACAGAGTACAAGTATATATCCCATTGTGGTATAAATATGGATCATATAGAGCGCTATCGAATGATTATGAGTTTTGAAACACTCGCGCATCCATATACAGAAGAATTTAGAAAGCCTCTAAGCCATTATTTTTCAACTAATTTCCTTTCTCCCTCAGAAGCAATCCTTTTTTTTCTCTCTAAAAAATATGCAATTTTGCATTCAAACTTGTGATGTTTTTGTGCAAGCATCTTTTCTTTTCTTTTTGATGGAGGCTTTTGCCCCTAGTGGAGGCCAGCTTTTTCCTTTTTAGTAGCTTTCGGTTCTCCTTCCACTATGGTAGCCTTTTTCAATCCCCGCTATATTTTTTTCTCACATGCTTGTCTTTAATTTTTTATTTTTTTCAAAAACTACATCACCAAAATCTCACTACATAAATCACAATGGTTTTCTTAGACTCTTTCTCCCTAAATAAATAGTATATGGGAGCTTCTTAAGTTTTAAATTAAAAGCAAGAGCCTAAACACATGTGATTATTCAACATGCATCAATGTAGATCGTGCAGTGTAGTGTGTGGGATATATACTAAAACTCTTATGTGATTGAAATAACATGTTACCGGTTATTGAATTGTGAAAGCATTATGTCACATATATCTCTAAATTAAGCATTTAATTATAAAAATCTAGAGATACCCGGAATAGAAAGTAGTTATAATCACATGCATGTAAGTAATGAATTTTTCAAAGAATTTAAGCAATATCACAATCGAAAATTCAAAACCAAAATTCACTTTGCTTCGGTACCTATACGAGTAGCTAAAACTGACCGAAGCAACAAACTCACCTAGCATAACCATCCATCCAACCAATTTTATGCTAGGCAGACTCCCTATCACCTAAGTAGGTGCGATGATCCCTTTCGGAATCCAAATCATTCGATTTCGTGAAGTCATATTCCTCTTGTGTTCCTCTTTTTCCAAAATCCTAACCCTCTTATTTTTATTTGTTTTCCTCTCGGTTTAGGTTTCGGTTTCGGTCTAAGAATTGGAACACTCTTCGACAATTGATTCAAAGCTTGCCGATAAAATTCTCTCAAGTGACCTCTCCTCTCGCAGTACTCACACCAAAAGGGCTATGGTAGTGTGTGCTTGTACACATCAAAAGGTATCACTTGAACTTCAAGAACTTTCGAATGGGAAACTTTTTGAAAAATTGATTTTTGAGTAAAAACTTGTTTTCCCGTTTTGACGTTCTTGGTTTTCTTTGGAGCTCAAAGAGTTCTATCAATGAAAGTTTTTGACTTTAAAGAACTAATACCCTTAAAACTTGAATTTTGGGAAGTGGCCTTCACAAAGACGGTATTGGTTTGCTTTTTAGCATCAAAATTTGAGAATTCAAGTTCGTCTTTGTTATTTCATCTTTTTTGATTTGAAAGTATTGATTCAAGTTTCTTAGAACTAGTTTCTAACCCAACTTTCACAGTTAAAATGTTTTCAAGTTGTTGAGTTAGATCGTAAACTCGTTCGTCTAGTCTTTTGATTTTATCATCATACTCCAAATTTGCATTTTTTAAAGAACTAATTAGACCAAGATAATTTTCTTTTTCACTTTCAAATTGTCTAATTTATTTAAAAAATTTGGTCTTCTCGGCCTTCGAATTTTCAAAACTTACTTTCTCCTTTTTCAAATCAATAATCTCTTTTTCAAAAAAATTAATTTTGGACTGAAGTTTTGAATTTTCCACAAAAAGTTTTTGACATTCTAGAAGAAGAGCGTCATAGGCCGATTGAAGATCCGGAGACCTCGTCATCAGAAAGTGAATCTTGGAAATCTCTTGATTTCACCTCTTCTAAGGAAACTTTTGAGGCGAAAGCTAAATAATCATGAGATTCCTTTTGAGTGTCCGGATTTTCCTTATCATCACTAAGCGTGGCATGCATTTCCTTTTTGCCAAGCTCTTTCTCTAATCTCCTAATTCTAGTAGGGCATTCAAAAGCTTTATGACCTTTACCATGACACTCAAAGCAATTCTCACTTGATTGGGGTTTATTCTCAGAATTCCCTTTCCCCAAATTCCCAAACTTTTGACCACCATTGCCAAATTTCTAATTTTGCTTCATGAATTTATTGAAATTACATGCAAAATTAGCTATCTCTTGAAAATCAGATATAGAGAATTCATTAGATTCAGCTATGTTTCCATCTTTAGCTCTAAATGCAATGGTTTGATCTGCCATGTCCTTTTGAATCTTGTATTTTGAAAGCCGGTTAGATTCAAAAGTTTGAAGAGAATCAATTAATTCATTTTTTGTTAAGGAATCCAAATCCTTGTTTTCTTCAATGGCAGTAATTTTTGGGAGGAACCTATCAGGTAAAGACCGTAGGATTTTCTTAACAATGCGGGCTTCAGAAATTATTTCGCCAAAGTTGTAGAAAGAATTCACTATGTCTTTGAGTTTACTATGAAAAGTATCAAAATATGTCATGAGCCTTTGAATTTTAGAACTTTTCACAGTTGAAGTTCCTTCAAAAATTACAGTCAAAATATCCCAGGCCTATTTGGAAGTAGTACAGTTTGAAATCTTTTTAACTTCTTCCTCAGAAACATGAGCCATGATTGCATTCAGACCTTGAGAATTAAACTTAGCTGCTTTTAATTCATTAACAGTCCATGAGGCTACAGGTTTAGGTCCAATGTTCCCATCTTCAGTTTTTATGGGTCTAGTATAACCATCTAAAACAGTTTGCCAAATTCGATCATCTAAAGATTGTAAATAAATAGTCATGCGAATTTTTCAATAGTTATAATTAGACCCATTAAGTGTAGGAACCTTGGACATAGACGAATCAATCTTGGTAGCCATGGAAAACAAATTAAATCAAGCAAAGCAAAGTAACAAATAGACACAAATCAACCTAGATGCAATTCCTAGCAAATTAAGGAAACCTCCTCTGATACCAATTGATGAAAAACACAACAAACTTCGGGGGATCATATTGCCTAGGTTGATTTTAGGGTTTTTATCAAAAATAATTTGAAGTTTGATAAGCGAAATTAAAACTCTAGGTCTAATCAATTTTACTGTCGAAACATGTGTTGTGTTTTCTAGCAATTAAATAAATCAATCAATCACAAAAAGTAATCACACAACACCAAGAATTTACGAGGTACCCCTACTTGCGTAGGACTAATCATCGGGACTAACTGACAGTGCTACACTATGATCAAAACAGAATTACAGACTTGATTGACTTACAAAAATTGCTTCCCCACAATTTACGCAATAGTCCCGTCAATCCTTTTAACGTAGAATCCAATCACAGCTGGCTTAGCGTAGCGCTTCCCGCTGTTCCGGCTTACCCATCGCCTCCTTCCACGCACTTGATCACAATCCTTCACCACCATTTGCGATCTCCTTTATCGCGTTAGCCACTTCGCTCAACCCGTCTTCAATCGCAACCAAGGACACTCCCGCAGGACCCGTGAACGTTTGGAACCCTAGTTCTTAAAATTGAAGAACAATAGCAATAAAATATGATCTCCTATGGCATGTAAACAAAATCTAGATGGCACTAAAAATATCAACTGTTTCAAAACTCTCAGTGAAATGTAAAAATTAATTCTAGCGTTTGAATATTTTGAAAAAAAAAGACACTCTCAATAAAATAAAAAATCTTTATTTAAAAAAAAAAAAAGAAAATCTTTCTCTCTCTAAAATCCACGCGGCAACACATATATTTTTGACCCAAAAGAAAGGAAAACCAAAGTTTGAGATAATGGTTATATATATAAGAAAAATATAGAGTCAAAGTCCATAATATTAATTTATTTTAAGGAAAATGATAAATGTTAGACAAAAATACCCTACTATATAATTTATTCTAATTATACAAAAGATATATTATTTTCTCTTTAAAAATAGAGAGAGAAAACAAAGAACAAGAGCAAAAAAAATTAAAAAAAAAAAATTTGCGTTCTCATCATCATCATATCGTCGTCGTCGTCGTCGTCGTCGTCTTCTTCTTCTTCTTCTTCCTAAAAATCATGTCCAGAAAATTATGCAAAGTTATTATAATTGCCGGACAAGTCGAGTGCCAAAAATTATATCGTAACTCTTTTTTTTTCTTTTATGTTCGATCCATATATATACATATAAATAAATTTGGAAAAGGCAATTCAATGGAAAACCTTCTGGTTGTTGTTCACTTGTGCCGGACCGGTCCTAGGTTCGATAATGGTTGTGGTGCTTTGTCCCGGTCCGGTACCTTCTGGTTGTACAAAATAATGCGCACTTATGGTTGTGGTTAGCACTTTTTCCAATCAACCTCCTGGTTGTGGTGCTCCACGCGGCAACACACCTTCTGGTTGTAGCTAATTTTATTTAGAATGGGCTTATGGTTGTGGTTAACCTTCTGGTTGCTGCAGGAGGTGCCATTAACCTCCTGGTTGCTGTGACAGAATTAAGAAAGATGGCAACTAATTTTTAAGTACTTTATAATTATATTATTATTATAATGAGCCCTTATACCTAATTGGAGTCTTTCAAAAGAAAGGAAATTTTGACATGAAAAAAAAATAAGTTTTTCAAAGCTTTTTCATATTACGACAAAACTTTACTTTTTCTTTTTAATTACTTTCTTATTTATTTTAATTAAATTAAAATATAGCTTCCGTTAACGTAACATATATATGTACTATAATATATATATATATATATATATTACACTTTTGCGTATTTGGACTGAAAGAGAGTGACGGGATTAAGATAGGGTGATGATTTTTTTTCCTCTGTTTATCTTTACTTTTTCTATAATACAAATCCATGTTTATAGTTACTAATATTAATTAATTAAAATAATGATCGGTAACGTATCATGTGCAGAGAACATGTGTCATATTTTGATAAATTTTTAACATAACAGGGTTAAGTATTAACAAAATATAAAATTAAGATGAAATTATGGACGGAGTTAGAGCGAGGAGTGAGATGAACCACTAATATAACTTCAGGGGAGATGTTGCCAAAATTAGAACATTAGGGAAATCATTGAACATAGACACAAACTTCATTGTCTAATTTACTTTTGATTTTTTTAAAAAAAAAATTTATTTCTTTTATTTTTTTAAGGTGGATAGTGCATTTGCCATGAGTAATGAACTAAACTATTAAATAAATCACAACGGCTTTTGCTTATGTTTCCAACTAGAGGCTAGAAATTATCCTCTCGTGTTTATCTTTTGATCTAACGGCTAGAATTTTCTTTGGTAATTTAATTCATTATTATGACTACATATATATTTCATTATATAATTTCAAAGAGTTTCAAAGATATCCAAATCTATTGAATAAAGGAATTAAATGAATTTCTTAGTTTCCATAAATGAATTAGATATTTAACAGTAGAAAAAATATTTTCTAGGTAGTTAAGTATGTGATATTTCACATGGGTTGCCAGGGTTCAATCACCTTTCCCCAAGAACCACCCAGATCTATCTCGCTTGTATAAAATAGATAAGTAAAAAATTATTTCTTTAAAAAAAATTATAATATAAATCATAGTAAAAGTAATTTTTCCAATTCTTATCTAATGAATTAGATTAATTAGGACAACTTTAATGTTTGCTTATTTATTTATAAGAGCATCTATGAGTTTTCGACACTTTAGTCCCTTGAAGTTTGCCCCAATTGTCACTTTCGTCCCTAAACTTCATTTTTCGATTTTCCACACCTTAATGTTTTCACAGTGCTTCAATTTAATCCTTTGCTCCACTTTCTGTCAATGAAGTGGACGGAACACTTTATGTTGGATGGGTATTTTGGTCCATCTTCCATTAAACTTTCCCTCCAAAATTAATATATTTGCTCCTTATATTCCCTCCAAGCATTTCCATCTACAAAACCAAAGCGAGAGAGAGAGATTTTGAGCTTGTGGAGTTAATGGCGTGCTGATTCTCTCTCCTCCGTCCAATTCTATCGATTATGCTCGCCATTCTCCAATTGATAGGACCGAAGTATAGATTAATTTGTATTGCAATGAATCACACAATATATATATATATGCAACCTCAACTCCAATGTTTGTTTCTCACAATTTTCTAGAATTTCAATTTGCTTTGTTTTTTCAACTCAATTTGGTTTTGAAATTCACCTAATTTCATCCATAGCAATTGGAAGTGTGTACAAAAAGACACCCTCCACCATAGAAGTAGAAAATTGCTTGTAGAAAAAGAAAAATAAAAAAAATGCAGAGTCGAGAAAAGAAAAGGAGAAATGAAGGAAATTTTATAATAAAATTGGTAAAATTAAAGTGTGCATGGAAAAAAAAAAGGAAAACTCAAAAATAAAACATAAATAAAAATGGAAAGGAAGGAAGAAATCCATCGAAAAATCGCCCTTAATCCCATGAACTCCGTAGCTACTCGACCCACTGCCCGAATCGATATTCGGAATGGGTTCTTATTCAAATTGAGTTAAATCCCAAGAAGGTGTCTTTAAATTCCAGTCCATAATTCCTATAACTTTTTTCTTCCAATCTTCACCTCATTGTCCCTTTTTGATTAACCTCTCACTTTGAATTCTTTGTATACAAGTGCATTAAATTAAAAGAAATGCAATACAAGTAACCCATTCAAGAATAACCCCTAATTTAGACAAATTCAAACCCAAGAATCCAGAAGAAAAATAAAATAGATAGCTCCAGTTCATAGAAATTTGTGCTGGAAAGCTTGAAAATGTGAAATTTCCAAGAAGTCAACCAAAGTGAATATAACCAGTAACTCTGAAGAATGGTACAAGTGAAAAGGGTGGGGACTCCAATAGCTTGGGCATGGAGACTTAGCTCTCTCTCTCTTGCTCAGTTTTTTGTTTATGGAAATGCTTAGAGGGAATATAAGGAGCAAACATATTAATTTTGGAGAGAAAGTTTAATGGAAGATGGACCAAAATACCCATCTAACATAACGTGCTCCGTCCACTTGATTGATGGAAAGTAAAGCAAAGGACTAAATTGAAGCACTATGGAAACATTGGGGTGTGAAAAATCGAAAAATAAAGTTTAGGGACGAAAGTGACAATTTGGACAAATTTCAAGCGATTAAAGTGTCGAAAACTCAACATCTATTGTAAAATAATTTGTCTCAAACAATCTTTTATAAAATGAGTTTTGTATAATATACACTCTCATTTTACACTGTCACGTCGGCTTTCTATCTCTCTCCAATTTGTTTAATAAAACTTTAAAATGTAATACCTTTTAATACAAATTATGAATATTAATAAAACATGTATATTAGAAATGTTCTTAAAACCTATAAATCAAAAAAAATTATTATAATATTATGTATAAAACATAATAAAAAAAATGACATCTACCATTGGAGTAATATTTTTGAGACTTCAACGTGTGTAAAAATGGTTTGATTGGCATAATATTTATATATCAACTTTTTCACAACCGTTGGATATACTTTAAAACTTATTAAATAAACTCATTTGATCTGTCCCACTTGATCTAAATATAATAATTTTACATTTAAAAACCCTTATAATAATATAATTACAATATGTTAGATGGGTCGGGATGGGATAGATGGAGTTTAGGCTTATGAATATAGTAAAGGGAGGGGGGTTCAATTTTTTTTTAAAACAAAAACTTGTGCCAATTGGATTGGATTCTTTCTAATGGGCAACTAATGCTTGTTCTATTTCGCTATAAATATCGTACGGACTAGAGTTTCCCGAATAGGTCATGTTTGGGACGGATTTTTCTAAAACAAGTACAGGATGGGTTCCGCAACAAAAATTCGAGACAAGTTCAGGTCAATTTCAGGTCTACGTAAATTTAACCCCTTTGACTTGAACTGACCTAAATACACTAATTTTATAAAAAAGTATCCTTATAGTACCATATAATTACATGCGTCGAGATGGATCGGGGTTGAGCAGGTTGAGTTTGTCCTTATGCATATCAACGCAACGCGGGTTTAGTTTTTTCGAAACAAACACTGCACAGGTTGCGTCATGTACTTTCTAACTTGTTACATATGTTAAATTTTGCTACATATATCCAAAGGCATAAGATGTCTCCTTAAAGAGACGGTGTTGGAACAAGTTTTTAGGGTACGTGCTATCAGATTTGGTCCGTACTGCCTTAGGCACGGACATATCTGGTACTGTCGTAGACATAATTACTTCTCCACAAGTGTGGAGTGTGGCTGATTACTATTTTCCATTACTTCAAAAATAACACAAATATGTCATCTCATCATAAAGAGACAACATGCAAACTCCCCAAATAGGCAAAATACCAAATATGGTAATTGAGCACATGTAGTTTCTTAGCGGACCTCATTAAGGTGAATATGATAATGAAGAATGTTTACCTTAATATATAACTTTTGGTTTGGTTTTTTTTTAGCAGTACCATAAAAGGTACTGGAAAGCTTAATAATCCTAGCCCCAAAAATGGAATTTACTAGTTATACTAGTACACAAAAGGTGGTGGATTACACTTAATAAAGAATTTTTAGTTTTGTTAGGAAGAATCCTACATCTACTTGTTAGCAACTTCATTCCACTACTGAAATAGTGAGACTTGTTAGAATAATACAGTCATGAATAGCAAGAGGCTTATTAGAATAACGTAGTCATATACTTCCCATATTTTCTTCTGCATCCATGTTATCAAGAGCTCCCTTGTGGCTGGTCCTAAAAAGGCAACGAAACTCTTAATCCAAGACGTCTCAAAAATTCATAAAGGACTTGTAATTTGAGACAGAGTATAAACTACCAAAAGTCCCACTGTCTTCTGTTTGGTTGGAGTTTTTAAATTTTAAATTTTAAGTAGAGTTCTTTAAAACTGTTTTCAATTCGATTAGTATATGGTACACTATTTTCAAAAATATAATATTTGTTTTGGATTCATTTCTTAAAATTTTTTGAAAATACAAAAGAAAAAATATACAAAGATGATTCTGTTTACTTTAATGAAGTTTTTTTAAAATAGGGGAGCCAAACGCAATTTTTTTAAAAAAAAATATAAAAGACCCAAAATATTTTTTGAAAACCCAACCAAACAATACCTTAATATCATGTCCCCACAGTTCTTACCCCACCTTCATCCTGCTAGTACAACTACCATCAATAGATAGCAATTTAAGCGGATTAGCATCACCGCTACTTTACACAAGGTGTTTGAAAAGAAAAATGACTGAACCATATATACAATTTAAGTACCGAGTCGGGGGGTTGTGGAGAACCCGAAAATCAAACGGCCGAACCGTTCAGATTCTTACCGATTTGTAAAAAATCGAACCCAAAAAAAATTGAAATTGAAACCGCATATGTTTATTTCGGGTTTGGGGCATGACATTGTAAAACCAAACTGAATTAAACTGACTCATTTAATATGTGACTGGAAAATGATATTACTTCATTATTTAAAATTTTATATTCCTAGAATTTACAAAGTCTAATGAGAAATCGACCTTTTGGGCTATCATGAATATTGAGACTATATTATAATTGTAGAAGTTAATATTATAATTGGTGGTGGGTACTGCAATCTCCCTTTTGCTTTATTTCCTTTTTATTTTCCTTTTTAATGGATTGGTTAGGGATAAAATGGGTAAATTGGGTCAAAAATTAAATGAGCTAACAGTTGACCACGTTGACTAAAGAAATTCATCCAATTGGTACCCAAAGTCATATTATGGTAAACTTTAGCATCCAAGGTCTAATTAGCAAGAACAAACAGCACCCAAAGTTTGAACACCATTATTTTTATTACATATTTTTATCGGAGAGTATTATGTATATTATACGCTTATGGCATATTTGTTGTGTGGGATAAAAAGTAGGATAGGATAAATTTATCTTGTCCAGCATTTGGTGTCATGGTGGGTAGGATAAATTTATCATATCTTGCATTTGGTGCTAAGGATAAATTTGTCTTATCTTGAGTTTGGTGCAAAGAGGGACGTGATAAATTTATCATATCCTACGTTTGATAAATGGCCGGATAAGAAAGCATCGGAGATAAAACTATCCCACTTATCCCCTTATCCTACAAAATGTCGGATAAATCTGTGCCACTTTAGGGCAACATTTGGCACGCTGAATAAAAATGTAGTATAGGATAAAGTTGATATATAGGATAATGGCCTGGATTAGTCAGGTGTGAATTTTCTGCGATATGATAGGATAAAAATCATTCGAATAAGGATTATGCTAGATACAAATAAGAATTAGTCGGATAAAGAATAAATAAACTTTGTGTTTGGAGCAGTTCTAAATTAAAAGATTGAATATGATACAATAAACTACTACAATTTTTTTAGAATAGATGAATATTAGTACTTTTTGTCAAAATTTTGCATTAAAACATATTTGAGTTGATTACTCTGTGTTAGAAATATTGTGACATTTTGATATATTAAAAACAAATTTAAAGTGTGAATAGCAGTGCCTTTATTTTGAATTATGAATGTTTTGCTTTAGAAATATTTGAGTTGGTTGGTGTATATAAGAATCCCTATTGAGTAATGTAATTTTTATTTTATTTAACAAATATCAAATTAAGTTTAATAATTTTATTTATTTTTAAATAAATAGAATTGTTAATAACATGTGGTAAATGAATATCATGAAGATTTTTATCAGTCAAAACGGACACATACATATATACATACATATTTCTTTTTGTTGTTTTATCCAACAAAGAGGGTGATGAAATAATACCAGGTTTGAGATAGTATTATTTTACCCGGTACTTCATAGGATAAGGGGATAAATGGGAAGGTATTATCTATTATGTTATCATGTCCTGATGACCCTGGCTTTAAAAGAGATCTTGAGAAGATAGATAAATTTGTTAAGGAGGCTGGCCCTCTACTAGAGAGATATTTGGTATATCTAGAAAACCCTGACTCTAGAGGTGATTCTCAAAAGGATGACCATGACTCTGGAAGTCATCCGAATGATCCCTTCTATGGAAGTGATTCGGATGACTTAGTTAACAGCCGAACGCTCCACCACTAAGTAATGGGGAATAACGAGAGATCAACTATTGATAAATGTATAATATTATCATTCATAAGCTCATTTTCAGAGTTGTTCGACGCGTTTATCTCTCTAAAACTACTCGGTTTCCCAACTTATTACACAATTAATCTCGTAACAATTTTATATTTAACATTGCTTGGAAAGACATATTTTGTTTTATTTTGATGTCTTTTAAATCTCAAGAAATATTGTATTTATACAAAAGTGTAATTATCCATGTGACAAAAGGCATCTTAAGATAGTGAAATTTTTCATAGGACAAAAGACATCCAAGATAATGAATTTATGTGACGCCCTGCGAGTGATGAGTACTCCCTTGGAGGGGAGGAATTATAGCTCAAAGGGGGCATCCCACATCTGAAGATGGGGGATCCTTGGAAACTCATATAAGTAAGAATCGGTCGTTAATTAAATACGAAGCCTTTTGGGAGCTCACTGGCTTCGAATCACATAAGAACTCCGAAGTTAAGCGAGTAGTGGACCAGAGCAATCTTCCTTGGAGGGGAGGAATTGTAGCTCAAAGGGAGCATCCCACATCGGAAGATGGGGGATCCTTGAAAACTCATATAAGTAAGAATCGGTCGCTAATTAAGTACGAGGCCTTTTGGGGGCTCACTGGCTTCGGATCCCATAAGAACTCCAAAGTTAAGCGAGTAGTGGACCAGAGCAATCCCATGATGGGTGACCCCGTGGGAAGCTGGTCGTGAGCTTCCAAAAACAAAGCCGTGCGAGAAAGGACTGCCCAGTTGGTGCTGGAGCAGAGCCACTCAAAGCGGATAATATCGTACTGATGTGGGACTATGTCATTACAATTTATCCATGAAAAAAAAGGCATTTTTTATTTTGGGTTCTTAATGGAGAGATGGGAGATAGATAACACAACACTTCTATTTATAATCTTCATTGTTGTATTGGAGGGTTATCTTTTATTACTTCTCATCTCTCAATTTATAGAGAGCTTGTAATAGTTTTTAGAGAGGGAAAATGGAGTTCACTTCCATAATTCTTGTTTCTAAATTTATTATGGAGTAAATTTTTGTTGTGATAAATTTTAATACTCGCAAACGCACGAATCAATATATAGTATAGCTAAGGCAAGTGCGAGGTCAAACCCACAAGGATTCAAACAATATGTTTTATAATTACCTTGTTTATTTTTCACTAAATTCCTAATCTAGTTAAGAAAGTTTATGATAATAGATCAAATAAAATAGAACAAATTAAATAAAATAACAGAAAACAAGTAAACTAATGTAATAGAACTAAATTAAATAACATAAAGTAAGACAATAAAATTAATGAATTAATTGACTAGGGTTTTGCAATCATATATTTAATATCATCTTCCTAAATATTTATGCGCATAAACTTTACTCTTATCTTGCACTAATTTGGTTTCTCGATTTTATTAGATGCGGAAAATAAAATCATTCAAGTGTAATTAATTTATAAAATCCAATTGTAATTCTTCCACAACCAAACTTATATATAAAGTACTCACTATATCTGTCAAAACACACCCTATATCTGCTCTAAACAAATCATAAGGTGAATCCAACAAAAATAAAGACAGTGCAACTTTATTTTTAATCAATTAAAATATGTATCCAATAGGAAGAAATATATTTAACATTAAAGCATTAAATTGATAGAGTTAATTGGCATGAACACGCACAACGGAATCAATTAAATATACCCATCTTAACCCTAGCACAAATTTAAGCTAGCATGTATAAAATTAAATAACAAATAAAAAAAAAAAAAAAACTTACTTGTCATGTGTTTATAATTGAGAGATGGTAATGGTTGCTGGGCTTTAAGGCATCATTCTAATGGGCTTGGCCCATTTTTGGCTATCTTGTAATTTTTTTTGCTATAAGGTTTTAACATGGTGGCCCAAATGGTGGCTGGTGAATGGGCTTGGATTAACAATATTTAGATTGAGTCCACTTCATTGAATTTTCATCCTAGTAAATTGCAGAAATTTGCGTTCTAATTTCGGACCCCGAGACGGTGGAATTTGGAAAAGTGCTGTACTGTAAAGTTGTAACTCTCGAAATTCTCTTCAAATTAGGCTCAAGAATTTCAAGATTTGGAATTCCAAGTAAACAGTTATGCATTTAGAAGTATTAACCAACTTGATGTGCTTTATTTGCTTGAATTTCAATTTTTTTTCTAATTCTTTTCTAACACCTAAAAAACACTAAAAATATAAGAATTAGTCATAACATACGCTTTCTAAATTATAAATTAGCAAGATAAATTATACCAATTTCTTGGCATATAAATTTCTTTGTTAAGGCTAAAAGATGAAATTTGCAATGCATTAGTTAGTTTAATTCTCATTCCATTGTTAGTATTGTTAAATACTTATTGAATCATTCATCTTCTCCATTTAATTAACCATCGTATACATAGATCTCAAACATTAATAAAGAGATAATACACTTGTGTATTTCTTACTAGCTTATGTCCATTCCTTTTAGGAATGAGATATTTTTCATTGCCAATTAAACATGATTAGTCTTTGAATATTCATGGAAACATCATAAATTTGAGATTCCAATCATTAACTACTTTAATGATATGTTGAGTGCTTTCTACACTTTATGTGATTTTGAGACTCATAATTTTCTTAGTTAAAGTGTTGCTAAAGAGGACCTTTAAGTTTATGTCACAAAAAACTTCACTAATCATCCTAAGGATTCAATTTGTATTTAACAAATATTTCTGAATCGGATGTTTAACCTCCACCTAGACCTCCCAATCTCAGACAAATAAAATGTTATGATTTATTGAATTAAACTTTTTGTAGTTGACCATTTTCATAATCAAGTCAATTGCCTAGGGAAAATTAACAATGAGTTCTCAAATGCCTAATTTAAATTTAAGCATTTTGTTTTGGTGTATCTCAAGTTTGTATCTTGGTTGAACATTATATAGGAATGGGTTATACTTACTTCACACCCTTTGTTACAAGATAAAAAGGAGAGATACATTTGTGTTGAGTTTTGCTTATAACCTTTCTTTATATGGCATTTATATGGGAATGGGTTGCTTTTGCTCCACACCCTTTTGCTTAGGAAAAGTTTAAAATACTCAACACTTAGAAATTGCATTGAGAACTTTAAATGAGATTGATTCTACATATCTTTGCAAAGCAAATGAATTCTATAATTCCTTAACCTTTTCTCATCACTTGATACATCACTTTAATTTTTATTGTAAGATTTTAAAATCAACCAATCAAATTCTCTTAACTTGGACTCGTAATCACTACATCGTCTTTCTAATTATCCTTGTTGTTCGACACTTGGACTTACCAAGTATTATAACTTGACAATTTACACTTAGGTACCTAAGCGCGGGAGTATTTTCGCCACGTCAACTATATTTCATTATATCATAATCTAATCCATTTAATACCTGTTTGGTGTATTTAATATCGATTAGGACTTGAGACAGGAAGAAATCGCATAATAGAATAGCATAATATTAAGAATGAAAATGAATATTTGTCAAATGGTGATGCCAAATGTGAGATATGATAAATATATCATATCTCTCCTAATACCAAACAATGGATAGGATAAACTTATCATATTCGCTTCAACACCAAACACTGAAAAGGATAAAATTATCCCACCTCACCTTTTATCCCACCCTCCAAATATACCCTAGAGGTGGTATTATTTTATCATGTGCTTTGTATGTGTGCATATACATGAGTTGCTTCTGATTCGATTTTTTTATTTGGGTCCCTTCTAGTTTGATGTTTGTCCGCATCCTTTATGTGATTAAATTGCTGAACTTACTTTTTCGACCATTGAATTTAACAAAATTCACATTCTTCATGATATATTATAATAATGTTTACTTTAAAATAAATAAAAATTTACTAAATTTTATTTGATTCATAAAATAAAAATGAAATTATCGAAATTGATTTTATGTTGTCAAAACAAATGATTTTTATGAAAAGTAACTAGGTCAAAAAATTTCAAATGCAAAATAAAGATTCTCCTATCAATTTTTTTTTAAAAAGTACTATTAATAACACTGTTTTTCAAATATAAAAAATATCACAAAAGTAATCAGCTCTAATATTATGTAATGAAAAATAATATTATTCAAAAAAAGGGAAGGCTATTTATATACTCCACAATTTGTTTTAATCGTATTGAAAATGTCACAAAATATAGTAAAAGTGTTATTAAAGATGGTGTTTGAATGCCATGACACTTAATTGGAGTACTAAAGTCGCACACTTAAAAAAATGAACAAAAAGTAAAAATATTTGTCAATCCTCAAAGAGTAAAGGAAAACAAAAGCCCTTAAACTATGTCCTAAGTTTCAATTAAGCCCCTAAACTCAATTTTGTGTCTATTGAGCCCTTAAAGTAATCCAATTGAATACCAATAGCCCTTATGTTCAAATCTCTAGTTAAATCAAATGGATTGAAGGGATTTTTTTGTCACTTATACATGTGTGTGTATATATATATGAACCCATATATATATATATATATATATTTATAAATGTATTATTGTAACAAAAGTTATTTAATTAATACACTTATATTTGAGCCATCTATGTATATATATTTATATGTGTATACATGTACATATATAAATCTCTTATATGAAGGTTTTTTAAGTTAGGGTTTTTGTGATGTGGACAAAAAAAATGAAGATGGAAGAAGTAAGATGACGGAGGATGGAAGAATTGGCTTGACATTTTAACAAATAAATTATGTTTCTGTAGCACTTCAATAGCAATCTTTAGGTTTTTCATATGTTCTTCCGAATTATTTTTCTTGTTTCTATTCATCTTATTTGATTCCCTTTTTTCTTTCAATTAACTTGGTTAGTGACCAAAAAGCCTTCCAATCCATTTGATTTAATGATTAATTTGGACGGAAGGGCCGTTAGTGTTCAATTTGAATAATTTAAGGGTTCAATTTACACAAAATTGAGTTCAGGGGCTAAATTAAAACTTATAATATAGTTTGAGGGCTTCTGGTGTCATTTACTCATTCTCAAAAGTTGCACTGCTTTATTGTATCTTATCTAGATTTGTGAGCTGGGACGGTACCAAACACTAAGTTTATTTAATTTTTATCTGACTTGGTCTTATCCTATCACATCATGTATAATTATTATCTGACTAATTCATTTCCCATCCAATCCCACTTAATTTTTATTCGATTAATACGGGCTCTTATCCTATCCTATCATTTTCGGTCCTTTTCTTATCATATCATACATCTTTATCCGGTGCACTAAACTCAACCTTATGTTTGACATGCAATATTAGAGAGCCGGATAATATTATTTAATCTTATCCAGATAAGATAAAATAATCACATCTCTAAGGTGGGATTCGTTAATCCCTCTCTCAGTGAGATAAAAAGCTTTGTGGGATAAAGGATAAAATTATCTTATCCTACTCTCTTATCCAACACTCGTCAAATGCAACCATAAAGTAGACTGAACAATGCAATGTATACCAGTAAAAATATGCAACAAAAATACTTTTAAAGTACAGCATGTAATGCTCTTTTTTAATAAAAAAAAATTTAACATTATTTATGTTATTAAATTTGCACCACTAATTTTAAAATAAATGGCTCGGATAACTTTTACTTGAACCATATGTGCATAAGTTCTATTAAAAATGCATGCTAAATGGCAAAATTTAGCTGATTAATGTTTCAAATTCTACATCAATAATAGCTAAAAACACCCTCAAACGATATACATAATATTGTCCTAGAGTGAAACGATATCATGTAAATCATCCCACATATGCACAAGGAATGATTTACTTTCTATCATCCCAATGACACGATGAACAATCCATGGTCTTTGTGGGCTAATGGTCATCTCCAATGGCCAGTTTACTTGCTCCTTATATTCATGTGCATCTCTAGTGTTGTGGCAAGACTATTGTATTTGTTCGAAGTGGCTGCAGTGGATGCTAGTAGGCTACTTACTACGCTTGAATGAAGCTTCAAGCGTAGTTCCGAGGCTTTTCCTATACCTCGTTTATATGGAGGAGAAGGTGAATTGTTGACCAATCCAGTAACTAACACATTATTTTATTTTATGTATTCTTTGTGCATTTATCATTATGGATCTCATTGATCCATAATTGGTATAGACATAGAATCCATGGCCCGTCTTGGTTGTAATGTTTTACACTTACATTATGCGGTTAAAACAAAAATAGATTGTATAGATCCTTCCTAGTAAGAGAGTATTTAATAATAAAAATGCTTTGAGAAAGAGGTTGGTTGAGAATTTAGTAAAGGCTAGATGTTTAACATCCTCCTCATCCCTTTGAGCTAGCTTTTGAATGTATGATTAAACTAATTTAGTAGTACTCCACTACTCATTTGAGGTCGGTTTGTGATTACCTTTCTCTTCCCAAAGCTTTCCTGGCTAAATCTCATGTGGTTTTGGCCTCTACCTTGCCGTGGTTTTGGACAACATCTAAAATGAAATTTTTGAGGTTCTCATCGAATTTATGTTGAGGTAATGGTGGCTGATCAACCTCTTCTGGAGGTATCCAAACTTTGTTTTGTCTGTTTGGGCCAATCTGTAGAAGAAGCACTATTTCTCTGAGAATTTTATTTTTGAGGTTGAATGCCCTGGTTGTTAGCATGTATTGGTTACTTTTCGAGGTTGTCCCCGTGCACTTCCTTCTCTTTTTGGGTATGTGGGGGGGGGGGGTAGGTCTTTGTTGGTTTTGTTTTGGCCCATAGGGGAGTGACTAGTGAAAGATTTATAGTCTTCTTAATTAGAAAAACTAGCTAGGAAAGGTTTGGCTAGGTCTAAAACAGTTTCTCGAAGCTGTTGTTTTCCTCTAAGAGGAGCTTAACCAGTTCTTTATCATGACCCTGGGTGATTCTGTGGGAATCGGATGGTCGGGTTGGCGCCCTACACCTGGAGGGGCCATCATCTCAGACTCTAGTGGTGGCTCGGTAGTGGGGCGGTCATTTGGATCTTTGTCTTTCTTAGGTAAATCACGGTATGTGGTATCTAGGACGGTTATATCTTTGGACTTATAAGAATCAGTATTTCAATTTTCATCCACATTTGGAGAGATGGGATCATAATCATCGTGACGAGACATTACTGGTTGGGTTAGGTTAAAAAAATATGTTAAGGATGGGATTTGTGGTTTAAAAGATGGACTTTCCTAACGTAGTGAGAAACTTTCATTTCCCATAGACAGCCCAGTGGTAAGGTTAACAATTTTTTTTAGAAATGTTGCTCATATACAAATTTGTGGATTAGCATAAGAAAAAAGAATTAGCAGGAAGAACACATAGATTTTTAACAAGGGTGGTTCTTCTAGCCAATGAATAGTAGGTTTGATTTACGTCCACCTTTCGATGAAATTGGCGAAGATTTTATTGATAATGATTACAAGTTGGTAAAGAGTAATATAATTCTTTTGACTGATTTCTCTTCATCTCAAATGCTATGGGCTAGTTTATTTTATAGATCCAAGGAAATGTGATAAACCTCACTTTCCATGTTTAGAGGGAATGGAGCGAAATGTCGGGGTTTATTGGGAAATGGGAGATTGGCAATTAGTCGTTGGGCGTATTGGCCACGATTCCACTTTGTTGCCGCCACGTGCCAGGCTTCAACTGGCTCTTTACACATTCTACAATGAGCTCGGACGAATATTGGGAGGCCGGTTCTCATTTAGTATAGGAGAGGGAAAATAGATTTAAGAAAATAATTTTCTTTATTTTGATATTTCTATTTATATTTTTATCGCTGTTTATTATATGAGTTATATTCTTATGCTGCGTTTGGCACACTGGATAGAAGGTAGGATATGATAGTATAAATTTGGTGTCACAGAAATAGTATAAATTTAAGGTGCTATTAGTTACACCCTCCAAATGTCACAAACACTCTCTTGGCAAAAAATTAACTGAAAACACATTTTAACACCCCCTTATTTATCACAAACACCCCTCCATTGCATGATGTTAAGCGAATACATAGTAATACACTATTCCCATTTAAGCCAAATTTGTGTCAGTGCACTCACATCACATTAGGTGGACCTTATTTGAAAAACATTACAAAATTATATTGGTTGATGTTAGGCGAGTTTTTACCAACAAACTCTCCCCATATGGGCCGAGTGTATATTATTTCACTCACCTCTCATTAGGTAAGCCTTAGGGGCGTTAATGATAACAAATTTAGCATGCCGGGGGGGGGGGGGGTTTGTGATTGGGGAGTGTTTGTGACAAATATGGTGGGTGTGAATAACACTACCCTAAATTTATCATATCTTGTTTTTGGTGTCGAGAATACACCTTTCCCCATATCCCACAAAATGTCGGATAAATCTATACTACCTTAGGGTTACATTTGGCGCGCTGGACAAAAAACTAGGATATAATTAAGGCGGATAGGATAATATGTCAAATAAATTGGATGTGAATTATGTAGGATATGATAGGATAAAAATCATTCGGATAGCAATTATGCTGAATAATATTTGATAATAACCAGTCTTATAAGGAATAAATAAACTTTGTGTTTGGTGTAGTTCCAGATTAGAAGTTTGGATATGATACAACAAACTACTACAATTTTTTAGAATAGATGAATATTAGTACTTTTTAACTAATTTTTGCATTAAAAAATATGAGTGATGTTATTTATAACCCCCATATTTGTCACAAATACCGATATTGTCACAAACAATCCCAATGGTAATTTTATTATATGGCTGGGCTTAGTTTGGCTACCAAACCGAATTGCTATATACCGAACTGAATTGAGATCTTTGGTATGACCAAAATAGAAACCGATCTCGAATCGAATATAAATCGAGAACTGATTTTTTGGTAATTGAAATTACGGTTCAGTATATGATTTGGTTTGATAAAGTCGAAATTACCAAAAAACAAACAAAAAAAAAGTTGTTCCACAAAGCACCTGCACTATATATTATAATACTTCCATCAATCTCATAATCCATATGCCAAAAACAAAGTTCAAAAACATAAAAAAACATATGCTTGCACCTATGCACAGTGAGTTCCTATGTACATATATATACATATGAACTCAAACAAGCTTATAAATAAGGACATACCTGGTAGATATTAGAGCAAAGTGGCTAACTCGGGTTCCTCATTGAGAATTGTGAGAGAGAAACAAAGAGTGGAGGCATAACCAGTTGTGGTGGTGGAGGTGAAAGTGAAAAACTAGAGCTAGAGTTTAAGACTTTGAGAATTAATTAAGAGGAGTGGGTGAGAGGTGAGGCTATGAAAGTGAGAAGTGACTTTGATTTAAGTCTATGTTGTCTAACACTCTTAACTACTATTTTAGTATTTTTACATATAAAAAAAAAATCATTTCGGTTCGATTAAAATTGAACTTACTGAGTTCATTAACCAGTACCATACCGGTTTAGTGTTAGTTCCTGCATTTCGATTCTTGGTTTTCACAAGTTCGGTTCAGTCTTTTTTTCCCTTCAATTCAGGTTTTTTGGGTTTAGTTTCAATTTTTCAGTAAAAAATGCTAGCCCTACTTTATAATCACTAACACCCCTTAAGGCGCCTAATAAGACATAAGTGCCGTCATATACACTCGGCCCATATGGGAAGAGTTTGTTAGCAAGAACTCGCCTAACATCAAATAATGGAGTGCTGGAGTATTTTTCAAATAAAGTTTGCCTAATGAAAGGCAAGTGCACTCATAAAAACTTGGCTCAAATGGAGAGTGTGTTGTTAAGCATTAGCTTAACATCAGGCAATGGAGTGGGGTATTTGTGATAAATAAGGGGGTTATTAAAATGTGTTTTCAGTTAAATTATAGATGGGATGTTTGTGACACATTTAAGGGGTGTAAACAACAGCGCCCCAAAAAATTTGATCTGATTACTTTGTAATACTGTTTTAAATTGCTTATGCAATTACGCAATGTTGCACACGAAGTTGATTTTTTCACCTATTACGAAATGTTGCTATATATTTGTTGCGCAACACACAAATTGCATGCACAATTGATAACGTGTCACGCGATGTTACTTGTTTTGTGTGAAAAATAAGTAAAATACATAATTTTATACGCAATTTAAGTATAGAAGAAGACATAAAGTAGCCTCCGATTAAAAACAAAGTAGTGTTTGGACTTGGACATGATATTTGTCTTCAAAATATGATATTTCCGATAAGTTTCGACATTCAAAAAATTAGAAATTAAACTATACAAGATCAGCTGCAAATTGGTGAAATTGAGCACCATATATTGAATTAGGAAAAGGGCAACAATGGTTGTATGAACTAGTGGATAATTTTATTGCTGTAGAATGTCAAATGAGAGCTAGTTTGAATGAATTTATAATTTTTCTTCGTATTATATTAAGTTATATATATATATATATTAATTATTAAAAAAAAGAAAGAAAGAAAGAAAGAGAAAAAGCAATGTCCAAATTGCTTACGCAAAACACGATACATACTCATACAGAAATTTCAATTATTTTTTTAATATTTGATCTTTGAATTATGATTTTTAAATTAATTACATAGAATTAAGGAACTATTTAATAAATCATGTTGTCATTAAATTTCTAAGAACATTCAAACAGTGACTCGCTTTTAAAATGAAAATTAATTTAATTTTATTAAAGTTTCCTAATTATAATTATATCATTAATTATTTAATTATGAATATTTGCTTTTATCAGTAGTTTAAATTATGCTAAAACTAATTTATAAAAATTATATCTTTTTAAAATGAAAGTCTTATGGTGTCATGGTATTATTTTGAAAAATATATGTTTTACAATTGCACCTGCAGAAAAGAAGAAGAAGAAGGAGAAAAAGATGAGAACGATGCTTTTGTCAACGATACAATCATAGAGTAGCACCGGCCATCGCCGAATCATCCGGAGGACTTGAGCGTATTCCTTCCCGTCTTCCATGAAGACGAGCTCTCGCTTCTCAATGTCGGCCACGTTTTTCCTTTTTTTGCTATTTTTTCCCCCATTTTCTTTATTTTTTGTTTTCTCTCTTTAAACTATGTATATGTAAGAGAGAGAATAATATATTTTTTTATAATTAGAATAAATAATATAATAAGTTATTTTTGTTCATTAATATTTTATTTTTTTAAAATAAATTAATATTATTAAAAATAAAATTTTTATAAAATTAAATTATAAAATTAATATTATTTTATTATATTAATAATGAACTTGTCCTAGCTGTTATAAAATATTATGGATATGAGCTTGTAATCGATTATCTCATTATATTACACCAAATTTTTCTTACCATGAACCATCACTTAAATTATATTATACCAATTACCGAGATTGGGGGAACGATGAGCCAAAGTCCCCCAAAAGTCACCGCCGCACCACCGTAACCCGCCATCACGCTACATAGCATCCCCCGGAAACTTTGAAACCAAAAAAAACCCAACCACAACATCAACGACGATGGCGAGGAACATTCAAAACCCAATTAAAAAAAATCACACTCGCCTCATTTTCCGATCAGCAATCGCATCAAGACTCCTTGTCATAGCACTAATCATGCTCTGGAGGAATCTCCTCAGCCCCCTACGACACCTCTGCATCGTTAAACCCTAACAATTGCATCTCTTCGGCTATCGAAGAGAGCATCGTGTGGGCCGGCCTCTACTTCGTCCGAATCGCGGAATGCGGGGGTTACGAATACGAGCAGTCCTACGCCTTCTTGCCTCTTCTCCCTATCTCCATTTCTTTCCTCTCCAGAACAGGTTTGTTAGTTTGTTACTCAATTTTGACTGGTTTTGTTTTTTGATTTAGGGCTCCTTTGGTTGTTTTGATTTGTGAATTAGATAGACAATTCGCAATTAGGCGATTTATGATTGTTACATTTATTTGTGTTTTGCTGCGAAAGTTGAATGATAATTCAAGTTGGGTTATCAAAACACAAATGAAGTCATTTTCAAGTAAAACTTGAAATTGGCTGATTCTAGAACTACAAAATCCATATCTCTAGACATAACTTTAAATAACATTGAGGAATTTAGAACATGTTTTTATTTTTGCATTTGAAATTTCTTATTCAAGTCTTCCAAACACTTATGAATTAGAATTAAATTATTTAAAAATGCACAAACTTAACATTGTTAATAGAAAGTGAACTAATTTTAAAAATTAGGCAATTTATGTGATCAAACGGGCGCTTAGCAGTTGCACCAGAGCTCTTTTATGTCAAATTTGCTGGTTTTATATCTAAAAATTTCGCTTTTATTTTTTGTGCAGTTTTTGCTCCATTAATTCCACATATCGGTCACAGGGCTGTCTTGGGATTATCCGGCTATGTGCTTAATAACGTTGCATTTCTTTTTGCAGCAGTATATCTTTAAAGGTAAGTACCATTTGTGTGTGTTTAGCATTGTAAAATGTACTTGTATGCTTTTGTTTGATGAGATGAATACTCATCTATCGATGATTTACTATATCAACCCTATGGTTTTGGGTAGGCAGGCAGCTTAGCTATATCCTCTTGACAGTTAGTGAAGTAAAATTTGGTACAGTTGTAGGATAATTGTAGATAAGTCAATAATCATTGTTCAAAAAATTGTCCTAGGTGGGGCCTCACTAGACGCAAATTGTACTAGGCGCTAGGCAGTCATTTTTCTATTTACTTTTTTATGCTTCCAAAATACAATCGTAGGAGGGTAGTGCTTGGTAGGGTTACCTGGCACTGGAGAGAGATGCTGGGTTCTAGGGTGAGGCTTTACACATGGACAACAATGGACACTAGAGAGTAAAGGGTTAAGGGTGGTATCGTATGGCAATCCTACTAAGAAAGAGAGGGCAGAGGGGAGCGGTTGTAGTTGTGTTGATCGGCTGGTTGAGGATTAAAACGAATACCAGGCATGGTATATACAATTGCTCTGGTGGGAGTCCATTCCTTGTACGCTATGCTGGTATCCTTATCAGTTGAAGGGTTTCTGATATGGTACGCAACGTAGTCGAGGACTCGCGATAAGTCACGCTTGTTGGTAGATTATCCTGATGGAATGCATAGAGACACTGCCATACCACTTCTGATGCTCTCTGTTAGCTGTAGGAAGGACCATTACCTTGGCAAGGTCCCATGGCTTCAGCAGCCAAACCAAGTACCTTCAAGGGTCCCATGGAGTATGTGCTGACTGCTAGCACGTGGCATCGAGCTCATGGAGCTCTGGGTGTAAAGATGTAGGACGTTGTCCCTTATTGTGTTGCTCCCTAGTCACGTGGGCCTGAGGGGTTGGCACCCTCAAGCGTAGATGTTTAAGGGGCTGGCACCCTTCAACTATGAAAAATGCCACGTATGTACTGAGGTGGCATGACACATACCATTCTAAAACAGAACTACAAGAAATAAAAAAAAAGTCTAACAAATAAATACTTTTTAAAAAAGTAAGTAAAGAATTTTGCCCAATCCGCCAATTACCCACCTAAGTGGAACTTTTGGATGTTGATCCACAGTATCTATGGTTACAAATCTGTTGTCTGAATGGTTGCAGATGGAGTTGAGTGATGGCAATAAGGTGGCTGTGTGATGTCATATCTGGCCTAAGAATTTGTGGTGTTATAGCAATATTGAGATCCAGTGTGGCTGCAATTTGCCATGAGCAATGAGGCAGCAATGGTTCAGTAGTGGGCAAAGTCTGAGAAGTCTGATTTTGATGCAGGAAAGAGGGAGAAACATTTTGATGCAGGAAAGAGGGAGACAAATCCTGAATATTTAATTTTAATAAGAGGGGGACAAATTCTGAATATTTAATTTTAATTCTGAATAATCGAGGCTGAATTGACCATGCATGGTTTATATAGGC
Source organism: Lonicera japonica (assembly GCA_021464415.1). Taxonomy (NCBI): domain Eukaryota; kingdom Viridiplantae; phylum Streptophyta; class Magnoliopsida; order Dipsacales; family Caprifoliaceae; genus Lonicera; species Lonicera japonica. The sequence goes on along the minus strand of JAKCWG010000808.1, from coordinate 7,786 downwards.
ATGGTCACATGACTAATCAGGGAAACTTCAAACAAAATCCCTCAAGTTAGCAAGACATAATTACCCTGACATGAATCATAATCAAATTGCTAAACTACATGCCTTGAATTTATTTCATTATTCAAATCCATAGATTTAGGCACAGCCCTTTGTAGATGATCCCCACAAACCATCTAGGAGGTTACAAACTTCAAAAACTAACTTAATCAAAAACTGTTAACTTCGAATCGCCACTGTAAAGTTAAACATAGGACCAATGCACCGCATCTAAAGTCTAAACATAGGACCTTGATCGATGTTCGACACCATTTTGCATCACCTTCTAGTGTCCATTTGCATGTTCGACACCATTTGTATTTCCTTCTATATATGGTCCATTTGAAGAATCACTGAAACATAAGGAATAGGGGCTATATATGGATTGTGAAGAATCACTGGAACAAACTTTTTAAGGAACTTTAGGGCGATGTGTTGGAACAAACTTTTTGAATATCAACTTTCCAACACCAACCGCCCCCCCTCCCCGAATATCAATCTCCAACACACCCGCCCCCCCTCCCCGGTTCCCCCTCACACTCGCCTCATTTTCCTCAGCAATCGCATCAAGACTCCTTGTCATAGCACTAGCACTCATACTACTCGGAGGAATCTCCTCAGCCCCTACGACACCTCTGCATCATTAAACCCTAATAATTGCATCTCTTCTTCCTCCTCCAACAATGGCAGCAGCAGTCATGGCATTAACATTTGCTTCCTCGCATCGCTTCGGCTATTGAAGAGAGCAACGTGTGGGACGGCGGCTAATGAGGGGGTTTTGAATACGAGCAGTCCTACGCCTTCTTACCTCTTCTCCCTATCTCCATTTCTTTCCTCTCCACAACAAGTTTGTTAGTTGGTTACTCAATTTTGACTGGTTTTGGCTTTTGATTGTTGAGTTAGGGCTCCTTTGGTTGTTGTGACTTGGAAATTAGATAGACAATTCGCAATTAGGTAATTTTCGATTGTTACATTTATTTGTGTTTGGCTGAGAAAACTGAACAATCAGTAAATAATATGATAATTCAAGTTGGTATCCTTGTACCCTACGCTGGTATCCTTATCAGTTGAAGGGTTTGTGAGACGGTATGCAACGTAGTTGAGGACTCGCGATAAGTCAAGCTTGCTGGTAGATTATCCTGATGGAATGCATACACTGCCATACCACTTTTGATTTCTTAGCCATAGGAAAGACCATTACCTTGCAAGGTCCCATGGAGCGCATGCTAGACTGCTAGCGCGGGGCATCGAGTTGTGGAGCTCCAGGTGTAAAGTTGTCGGATGTGGTCCTTTAGTGTGTTAGCTTTCTCCCTAGTGGGATTGATATTCCAAGCCCAGACAGACCATGGGCCTGTGAGTCCTAGGGGTTGGCACCATCAAGCGTAGGTGGTCTAAGGTGCTGGCACTCTTCAATTATGAAAAATGCCATGTAAGTACTGAGGTGTCATGACACGTACCATGCTACAACAGAACTACAAGAAATAAAAAAAAAGTCTTACACAAATAAAAACTTTTAAAAAAGTAAGTAAAGAATTTTGCCCAATCTGCCAATTACCCACCTAGGAACTTTTGGGCATTGATCGGCTGTATCTATTGTTATAAATATTAGGTATCTTGCCCCGTGGAAAAGCCACATGTAGTACCGGACCAATGATTTGGATGATAAACTACAAATTTGTTGTCTGAATGGTTGCAAATGGAGTTGAGTGATGGCAATAAGGCGGCTGTGTGACGTCATATCTGGCCTAAGAATTTGTGGTGTTATAGCAATATTGAGATCCTGTGTGGCTGCAATTTGCCATGAGCAATGAGGCAGCAATGGTTCAGTAGTGGGCCAAAGTCTGAGATACCATTTTGATGCAGGAAAGAGGGAGAACAGATAATAAGAGGGGGACAAATCCTGAATATTTAATTTTAATTCATTCAAGGCTGAATAATACGATTTGACCATGCGTTTATATAGGCATGGTCACATGACTAATCAGGGAAACTTCGAACAAAATCCCTCAAGTTAGCAAGACATAATTTCCCTGACATGAATCATAATCAAATCGCTAAACTACATGCCTTAAATTTATTTCATTATTCAAATCCATAGATATAGGCACAGCCCTTTCTAGATGATCCCCACAAACCATCTTAGGAGGTTACAAACTTCAAAAACTAACTTTCTTTATTTTTTTTAATAAATTCTCTAAGTCCAAACTAGGACATTAGAGTAGTAGCGTAAATAAAGAAAAAAATAACAAAAGGTGGGGGATACAAAAAGGTCATCCCCAATGACCTCAAAAAAAAAAACAATGAAATGAGCAACTTATAAGAAAAAATTGCAAAATGGACTAAATACCTAAGAACTAAAGTCCACCAAGCAAATTCACAAAAGTAAAGAAAAGCCAAAACAGGAAGGCTAAAAAAGGCAGGACAAAAGGCCAAAGATGACCCAACAAAGCTGCCAACAGAAACAGAAAAAAGAGAAAATAAATTGCGAACAGCAATTAAGAAGCAAACTATTCACTGGATCACCAAAAATAACCCACTGCCTGCACCAAAACCTGGGCACATAACTGATTAAACTGCTGCAACTCAAGATGAGCTGCAGTGAAACTGGCTGTGCACTGCAGCACTAAACTAAACCAACTGCAACTGCAAGAGATACAGCAAACTGTGGCTGACATTGAAGAGCTTGCTGTTGCTGTAAAATTGAGAACAAGCAGGACCAAACTGCCTAAAAACTAACAGATTGTGATCACTGGTTATCATCATTGTTGTCCTTATTGTCATACGTTGATTGATTAAATGATGCAGAAGCATCAATATGCACAGTTGCTCCTAACTCATTATTCTTTATACCTTTTTCTTCCTCCTGTCTTTTCCTTTGATCTGTCAGAAGAGTTTGCCATTGGAATTCATCAGGGTCATGATTCTTGAGGGAAGGTTTGGATTTAGCTAGCCTAGAAACTGCATTAGCTTCTCTTTTGGCTGCTTTAGACATCTTCTTTTGCTTATGCAAAGGGAGAACTGTGGTACCAGTTTTTTGCCTTTGTGCTCTTGTCTTGAAAGCTGAAGGAACATACTCAGGGCTACTACTATTGGTAGTAGAACAAAACATACTTGGCATAAGTCCCTATCCTCCTATCCTTTGTTACTATGTTATTGCCTCCTCTCCATTCTATTTGTGTACTGTTTAGCTTCCTCTGGTTCAAATTGGACGAAGTAAGAACATTCTCAACGGCAGAATCCACGCCTTCCCATCCTTCTCCGCTCTTCCCTGCTGGAATCACAATTGTTTTTTCCACCGTTCCTCCTTTGAGCATTGCAACGCTTATGAAGAAGCCGCTACTGTTTTTATATTTTTGCATGAAAAATACCCCATTCGTCACCTGAAACTTACTCATGAAATCGCCTTTCTTCATTGTCTTCATTGCTCGCCGAAGTTCTCTGCACACCCATCTCGCTCCCCCAAAATCAATCGCTAAAGAGAAAGTTTTGTTGATAGTGATTTCTGAGATATTCACCAAATTGTCGATATTGAAAGTTTTGAACTCGAATCTGTACTTGGTAGCACGATTGTTGCATCTCTCATTATTTTTATCATCAAATCGGCAGTTTCGTTTGTTGGATCGGAGTGACGTTGCACCTCCTGCCGGAAATCGCCTATCTCTCATTGTTTGTTTGTTGGGACATTAAATTCAAAAGACTTGCATGTGGTTCAGTATCTCCCATATTTGCTGTTAGGCTTATATACTGCTTCATTATCATTTATCACCTAAGACTTGCATGTCGTTCAGTGGTTTAAAGGGAAGCACTGGCAAGCTCTAGGTCATGGGTTCGAGGCTCCTCTTTTCTTTTTGCCTTTTTTTCCCTTTCTTTTTAAACATTTTAATTTTATAATCTGGTTAAAAGCCATGTGGCCATCTGACCATTGACTTTTAACGGGTTTAATTGAATTTGTACCCAAGTCTAATTTGTCAAAAGAAAATAAAACGTATCTAAGTCTAATTTCGAATATTATGGTAGTACTAACTCTGAATGACCCTAGAATTATTGAGAGATTTGAATTATCTAGGATAACTCACATAATAATATAGTGGGGGACTGGGGGTTTATACTTGTGACCTATTGCAAAACAACAACAACAACAACAACAAAACAACAAAGCCTTTATCCACTAGGTGGGGTCGGCTCCATGGATCAATACGCCATAATGGCTGTCTGAATCATATCTATAGTGAAACCATTTGCCTCTTAAATCCCTTCTTAATAGTTTCACTATAGTTTTTCTCGGTCTTCCTCTGCCTTAACAATTGGCTTCCCTCTTATGATCAACTCTCGTACCACATTGGTCTACCGGTCTCTCCCTACATGCCAAACAATCTAGTCGAGATTCAACCTCTTTTCTGTAATAGGTGCCACCCCAACTTCTCTCTGATGGTTCATTCCTGATCCTATTTTATATTCTTGCCACTCATCCATTCTCAGCATTTCATCTCAGTACATTTAGTTTATTCTCTGTTGGCTTTTGACCGCCCAACACTCAGTCCATACAAACATCGCTGGTCTAACCGCAGTGAACGATAGGAATTTACTCGCTGATTCTTCCCATAGCCTTCCTTTCTTGGTATGTGAGCCTTTTCTTTTATAGCTAAATTTGAAGTCGACCCGTAAAATCAAATTGAGCTTTACTGTGTAACTTTTGACTAATTTTAAATAGTAAAAGTTCTTTTACTATAGATGAAATAGAAAATTGTCTGAATAATAAAAGTACTTTTTACTGTTAATGATAGTGCTCTCAAGTACTATTATTACTTTTTACTATTTATGGGTTGTATTTATGAATAATAATTTTTAATTTTACTGTTCAAAATTGTCGTCTTTTTTAATTACTATTTATGAATAACATCATTGGACTTCTTTGACTTTTTTTTCCCATTCATAACTCATAGGAAAACTTGACAATCAGCATGAAGAAAGTAGAATTCACTGTCAAGGGGCCAATTTTAAAGCCCTTTTTATACGCAATATATATATATATATATATATTTACTTGTTTTATCAAAGAGGAAGATCTTTTATTGGTTGGACTAGAGGTTCACCAAAAGTTAATAGAACAAACAAGGGGAAACAAAAAAGTGCTGAAAAATGGAAAGTATTGTAGGCACCAGCAGTCTATATGTGCATGGATAGTCTCGTTAGGAGCAAATAATCATAACTTCATAAAATAACACAACTATGTCATCTCATCATAAAGAGACAACATACTCCCCAAATATGGTAGTTGAGTACATGTAGTTTGTTAGCAGAACTCATTAAGCTGAATATGATAATGAAGAATGTTTACCTAAATATATACTTTTGGTTTGGTTTTTTTAGCAGTATCATAAAAAGGTATGGAACTGCTTAATAGTCCTAGTTACAAAAAATGGTATTTATCTAGTTTTATTAGTACAAAAAGGTGGTGGATTACACTTAATAAAGATTTTTAGTTTCGTTAGTTTTACATCTTCCTGTTAGACAACTTCCTTCCACTATGAGAATAGCGAGAGACTTGTTAGAATAACACAATCACGAATAGCAAGAGGCTTGTTAGAATAACACAGTCGTATATTTCCAATATTTTCTTCTATCATCCATGTTATCAAGAGCTCCCTCAGTCCCGTATTCTGAGTTCAAGTTTGAATTCCCACTTTTTTAAGGATACATTAACTTGAATGTAATAAATGGTTAAATTCAAACTTATTTATTATTGTGAGTACATTGCTGGTCCCAAAAAGATATAAAGGACTCTTAATTTGAGACAAATAAAAATTACTGAACCATACATACAATTTAAGCAGATTAGCATCACTAGTTCAAAAGGCAAATGTAAACAAGTTCAGAAAGGAGAAGCAGAGGAACAAAAAGAAAAACATCAAACATTGAAATTACATCCTACAATTATACAACCAAGATTATAACAACGATGCAATTGATTTGATTGACGTATTTGCCTGATAAAGCTATGAACATGGAAAGGAAAAACAATATCCAACAAAAGTCACTTCGTTTTCTACTGGCACCAATGTCACAACAGCACTATATATAAATCTAACCTCAATATTTTTCAAAATTCAAAAATATCCATCCGCAGTAAACAACTGACCGACTCAAATTCCCTAAACAATCAACTGATTTCAAATTTCAATCAGATAAAAAATCTAAAACTTAACAACAGGACAACAAAATTAAGAAGAAGACAAGACAATTCAAAAACATAAATCCAAATACAGTTCGAAACGTACAATCCATAGACCTTAATTTTACGAATCACAGTAGAGGATCAATCCATAAATCGTACAAAGATAGGGTGCACCTAGTGATTGGATGTTGGAGATTCATATTCGAAACCTACACCTACCATAAAATCAAAAATAATTACATAGAGAGAATCCGAAATCCATTTGTTTTGTAGAGAGAGAGAGAGAGAGACTGTTTTAGAGAGAGTGGGCGTTGCCCAGAGAGAGAGAGACTGTGTTTTAGAGAGAGTGGGCGTTGCCCCGAAACTTGAATAAGAGGGGGGGAGTTTTTTATGCTCTTTCTCTTTTTCTCTGTAGACGGAAAAATCTGAGCTTGTTATAGCTTATAGCCAAATACATGACATAATTACATTTCAAGTTGCTCAGTAATTTTTTCAGGTGTTTCATCAGTGAAGGAAGGGGAAGATGCTTTTTCAAGGATCAGAGTGGCTTTAAAATTTTCATTCGTCTCTAAATATGGAGTACTTTGTGAGTACAAGTAGTTGTTTAGTATATGTTTCCCATTATTCCAAAAGTAGATCTAGGCAGGCAGGGGCCCTTGGTGACAGCTAGTTGGGTTTGGCTGATTTTTCACTTATTTAAGTAGTTTCATTTGTGTTTAATTTGCAAGAGATGGAAAAGTTTTATGCCTTCTTAAGAAGTTTATTTTTGTTGTATTATATTCTTAAAACGTAAATTGAAAAAAACCAAAAAATCGGTTGCCTAGGCCCTGCGATAGGCACTTTTCCACCTAACACATAGAATATTGAAATTTCATTGCTGTTTGGTGGGCTTGAATTTATCCAGTTTCCATATGTTAGTACACATACACAGCTATTTGCAGCATAGAGATCATAAATTTTCTGTCTAGTCCCCAACTCAGTATTTTATTGCTCTAGCTTTATAGGTTTCATTTTATCTCTTGTATTTGATGCATCAAATCCATCATATATTACGTGTATATTTATATACAGTTGAGCCAATTTTGGTGAAAGGACCATGGCCTGACCTGAGATATATAGAGCCCTTTCCAAAACATAAATTGAAGGGCCCATTGTTAAAAACAATGTATTTCTTGGGTCCTTATTCTAATGTGCCTGACCCTTACATTAGTGATAAAAACCTTTCATAACACTGCGGTTGCCGTATTTACAGCTTAGAGATCATATATCTTCTGTATATTTGTACGTATTTTCTGTCTAGTGCCCAGTTCTATATTTTCTTGTTCTAGCTTTTAGGTGCCATTTTCCATAACACAAGTTATATATATATATACATCAGAATCCCGACTACACATGAGGACGAGTATGAATTGAGCAATTTTGGCATGCACGGGCCCATTGATAGCCCTAGATTTGTGCCACCGGGAATTGCTTTAACCTCCTTTCAACTTGCTGCTGAGATATATAATTTTTGAAAAAGGATAATATAGAAAGTTTTAATTTTTACATGTGGGATTCGGTTTTTGTTGTTGGAAA
>JAKCWG010000364.1:0-100000 GCA_021464415.1 Lonicera japonica | reverse complement strand
GTGATTTCATAGAGGACTCAATATTATCTACAGAAAATCTAGAGGATGACGAAGTAGAAGATACACTTGAAGATCTACTTAACTTAGGAGAAGAGTTTTTGAAAACATATTTGGAATATAAGTTCTTTACTAATTTCACAAATAATCGAAATATGAGTCTGAGCTTCTTCTGATATATATTTCTTTAAAAGACAAAGAAGACAACCTTAAGAAATATCAAAAGATTTCTATGTATCTCAGACACATCTGCGAGTCATCGAGCTTAACACGGCACACTCTGCCTAATTGCTCTTCCTCAAGCAACTGTCTGTTATACCATAAAATCTTAATTCTTTTCTTAAGAACTATACTCGTTTTCTGAGTAAGAATACTTTAGATTTCTGATACGAGAGATCCACTTAACAATCTTAGTGTTTGATGTGAGAGATCCACTATTGTGGCAGTCACAGAGCATACTAAACAAAGATTTGTTAATTATATGGCAGTCGTAGAGCATACTTTCACAAGGATTGCATCTCATACTGATCATAGTATAATTATCAAATTTCAAGAAATATCTTATAATCAGAAGCTCAATATCATATCTAGGCTATTTGAATCATTAGCTTAGAATTAATAGGGGTTTACGCTGAAAACATTTTAACAACCTCTGATACCATAGGGGGGGATACTAAGATCCGTAACAGATATCCGTATTACGGGAAACGCAATACCGCAAAATAGAACAAATTAAGGAAGGCTACGTTCTATACTAATATCATTATAATAATTTTTAAATAAAATATAAGCTTTAACTAAGCATTAGCTAATGCAAAACAAGAGAATAATAGACCAGGATAAGATAAAAACTTAATGGCATATCATTGATAGAGAGAGGAATTACAGAGAGAGATGCTACTCCTCACACCAAGCTACTTCACTGACTCAATGAACTCTGCCTAATTCTAATGCTAAGGCGTTCCTTATATAGGGAAAGCAAAACCTTAATACCATACACCTGGAAAGTAATAATAATACAACTTTGGAAAAGGAATAAGATTCCTTCTCACATGATTTAATAAAACAACTTTAACTTTAACTAAAGTAAACTACTTTATATCTTTCTGCCGACAAAACCAAAAGGAGATGTTGACACGACAGTGACACGGGACTTATTCACAAGATGCGAGTCTGCTGAGTCAAATAGCTGCCGACAATGAGCTGGGGACTGAGTTAATCCGTTTCATTTCCGCTGCCATAGTAGGGAGTGTCTGGAGCTTCTGGGGGTTGTTGTGGTTCCAGTGATTATCATCAGGATTTTGCCAAAGGGGAATATATTCTTCATCATCATCGCATCATAGTCAGAGATATGATCAGGATGTTATGTTCAGGGATGAAGTTTTCTTCCCATCCTTCTGCTTCATGAGCTGCTGCTGCTAGATCTGCTGCTGCCTGGACTTCTTCTGGATCAAGTTCATCTTCTGAGTCTGAACTCATACCGACGAACGCAATAGTATCTGAACTCTGTTCACCTTCTTCCAAAAGTGTTTTGTTGCATAGGTGTACAAACATTCAAATAAAGGAGCACAGGAGATATCATCCATATTAGGGGTAATCCATGGATCACTTCCAAATTTTATGGAATTAGGAATTGAATCATAGTTAACCTTATTGAGGGTACACATCTCTTGTAAGAAGTCGACATACGCTGGATTCTCAGGTTCTTTGATTGATTTTGCAAGATTACGGGGAAACCATTTCGTAATTTGAGCATTTTCTCCTTCTGGGTAAGGTTCCTTCAAAGGTTTGTTGAACTGGATCATGCAATATCGATGAGGATGAATTTGGAGTAAATCTAACCATTGTTGAGGAGATTTAACCATTTGAGGAATGTGAGCAAATTATACGTTCCACTTGAGGTGGGATTGTACAATTCTGCATAGAAATCTAGGATATCTGGATCTGCTTGTGTCATTCGAAGATACTGGAGAAGAACTGGAGCATCAAAGATCATGCTAATTGTATAAGCTCTAGTAAGATACCAGAGGAATACAAGAGCATGTATAGGAACTCTGCAGGGACAATGGATATGGAACAATGAGATGAACGGATAAGCTGGGTGGAGGCGAAGACCACGGAAAACAAGACGTAGTTCATGAGGGTGATTTCAAGGAATTTTATGACAAGTTCTTTGTCATGAGCTTAATCCATTTATTGAAAATCATATCCTGGATGTCAGAGGGGAGATATGGGATTGCTTCAAAGGTTCAAGGAGAGGAACAAAGTCTGAAAATTGGAATGGGTGAGAAAGGGGTTCTGGTTTAGAGGAGATAGAAGAGCTGGATGAGCTGGGTTGATTATGGTTCATTTTGGAAGGGATATGGGAAAGGATTTCTGGAAGAGATTTCTTCTAAAGAGAAGATACAGGGTAGGACTTGTGGTATTTGGGGTTGTGGAGGTTGGTATTTATAAGACGAGCAGGGTAGGTAAGGCTTTATGGTGTCGATGTGGGATAAGGTGTTTAGTTCAGCTGGCTGAGTTCTCGAGTAATTATCTGCTGTAACATTTTGCTTGCTGGAATGTGCTTTTGCTGTGAATGACCACTGGGGAAAACCATTCATACCATCTGAGTAACTGTGGATTCGGGATTTGCCTGTTCTTGAATTGTAGCATAGCTGGAAATGACTTCATATCTGTCTCAATGGTAAAATGATGACCAATGAGGTGGAATTGGAACTTCTCTATGCCTCTGCGATTGCAAGAATTTCCTTGAAGGTGGAATGGTAATGGCTTTCTGATTGTTTGAACTTTCCTGACTTGTATCCGCACACATTTCTTTTTCCATCAATTTCTTCAAAGAGAATTGCTGCCCAGTAGAGGTCACTGGCATCTGTCTGTAGGATTCTAGTACCTGTGGATGGAATTTGCAATGGTGGAAGGTATTGAGTAAGTCTTTTGAGCTTTCGCACATTTTATGAACTTGGGACCAAGGAGGGGGGTGATTTCTTTAGGAGGTCAGCCAAAGGGCCTGTGTACTTTGAAAGGTTTGGAATGAACTGAGACATGTCGTTCCAAGACCAAGAAATTGCTGAATAGGGGTAACTGAAGTGAGCTTATCTGGAACTTGAGGAGATCCTTGGAGATATGGGGCTGGAGTTGAATTTGACATTAGAAATTGTCATTCCAAGAAAGTCCATTTCTGTTGTTGCAATGATCATTTTCTTCTGGGTAACATGATTCCATTTCTAGGCGAGCTGGTAGAAATGAGATAAGAGATTGAGATTCCATGGTCCATAGAATATAGAAGTATATCATCAATATAAAATGAGAGCATTCGCCATGAGGGTTGAAAAATGGCTGCCATTGTTCTCTGAAATACTGACGGAGCATTTTTTAGACCGAAGGGCATAACAGTCCACTGGTAATGTTAACCAGGATACAAAATGCTGTCTTGTGTCTTTCACTGGGATCAATTCCAATTTGCCAAAAATGCCTTAAGATCAAATTTCGAGAATATTTTTGCATGGATAGTTGGCTGAACAATGAATGCTTCTGAGGAAGTGGAAACTTATCCTTAAGAGAAAGTGATTTAATGGCTGATAGTTTATCTATTTCATCTTTCCTCTTGCTTGCTCTGACCTTTTGTTGACATAGAATGCTTCAACGCCATTGAGAAGTGGTCTTCAATGAGTTTTTGCTCGAGTAAGATTTTCAATTCCTCTATTGCCAATGAAAGGTGTTTCTGGGTTCTTGCCTGAGTGAGAGGCTTTGTTGGGTTAACATCTTCGTTTAACTTAAAGGGGAGTTTAACGAAGTATTTTTATTTTGCAAAGAGGGTTGGAGCATTTTTGCAAGAATTCCGTATGGGATTCTGCACATGAGGTCTTGATGATTTGGCTGGTGAGAGTTTCAATGGATGTTGGACCTGAAAGAGGTTGTAGTATAGGTACTGAGGATTGAAATGAAATGCTTCTTTTGGATTAATCACGGTAACATATACTTTTTGAAACGAAGGCCATCTCATCAAACTTCAAACTTGAGGTTTGGGTTATGATATCAAAACCAATTAGGATATCCTTTCGAGGGGCTTACTACCATATACCTTACATCGAATGACTTTTCCTGGGAAAAATTGCAATTGAATTGACTTGGAAATCATATCCAACTTAAGATATTCTCCATTTGCTACTTGAAAAGCAAGGGGAGCACACTTTTGCCATAAGAGGTGGTAGCTTAGATGGATTTAGAAAGGATTTGGTTGATCCTGTGTCAAAGAATGCAACGAGGGGACTGGTTTAGCATATGGCTTCCGAATGAGAGAGACTTTTGCATATGGAGATGGCTGAGGGGTAATAGACATGCATTCTTCAAGAGAGAAAACTGCTGGGATTGAGGAGTTTGTGGAGGGAGTATGAAGAATCAGAGAAAGCGTTTGATTGAGAATCTGAATTGACTTCTGGCTCTTTATCAGAATATGAATCTGAATTGATTGTTTCTGGGTTGCTTCATCAGTTGCTGAAAACAGAGATTCATATCTGACTCATGAGTTTCTGGATGGTGTTGAAGTAAGAGGGCCATGAATGCTTTTTCTTCTTTGCATTAGGACAATTTTTTGGCAAAGTGTCCTTTCTTATGACAATGAAAAACCCATCACGCGTTTTTCTGAAACTTCTTTTCTTTACAAACTTCCATGGTTTCTTTTTCTTGAACGCCTGTGCAGGAGCGCCGTTTCCAAGGCTTATCATCTTCATATGATCTGTTCTTAGAGCGCCTGTGCTTGTGATGTCTTCGAGAATATTTCCCTTTCTGTGAGAACGACAATCACATTCTTTATCATTTTTGCACATTGATTTTCATCCAATCTTTGTTGCAGGAATCTCGGATTCGATCAGCATTCTTCTGAATATTCACCATGAGAGTTTGCTGACTGCAACATTCTTTCAACGAGTCTATGAATATTTCATAGATATCTGCGAGGGTAAGATCCTTGATCTCTTTACTTTGAATTTTCAAAAATTCTTTGCTTCGACACCAGGGGATCTGGGAAAGAATGAAATACAATTTGCTTGAGATTCACATCATCAATACCGCCAAGACATAAAATCGTTGGGAAATACGATCATAGTGCTTTTCTAGATCTGATAAAGCTAGAGAACAGCACTTCATGCTTAACAATTCTTCACGCATGATGTCAAATGACGTTCTGCTTTTTCCAACAAATTCAATGTACACAAAAGACAAGAAACCCATCAATTGTTTTCTGTTGTTGGAGAGTTTTTTGCCTGTATTCGCCAAGGGAGTTGTACCAATCTTTTAATCTTCCTGTCAATCTGGCAAGAAATCTTAAAAACACTTCTGGCTGAGAATGATGTTCGAGATCTGTCTGAATCCATGTCGTAAACTTATGGAATCTGGCACGCCATTTTTGGAGGAATATCGTCAAGGTGAATTGTTGATATTTTTCTCCTGGAGGAATTTTTGGAGTACATAGTCACGATCTGTGGAATCAGATTTCTGACAGGGGATCTTCAACAATTGGGTCTGTACATTTTCAGGCGGAGGCTGTTGCTGATGGGGAGGAGGTGGTTGTTGTTGCTGTTGACGAGGGACCTGTTCTGCCATGAAAACTTCTTCAAAGTTAGCAAATAAGTCTGGCTTGTTGCCTTTATCGGGACACGATCTTCCATTGCTAAAACTTTCAAGAATGAAGCAATCGGTTTTCTGGCATATCTTCTTTATCATGAACAAACAACATATCCATTTGCCTGGTGGATGCACCTGTGGTTGGGTCATGGGTTGGTTGATAGGCTGTAGGGTTATTTGAAGCACTGGTTTTTTGGGAATAGGTTGGGATTGGCTTATTGAAAGATGGTGTTGGCGGGACTTGGGTTGGAAAGTGGCTGTATCGAAGAATGAGTCATTTGACGATAGTTTTCAAGATACATATCATCAAAATCTGGGTTTCTGATAGTGAGAGGTGGTGGTGGTTTTGGTTTAGTTTTGGGAACATAAGCATAGTGGGATTTTGGTTTAGGGGAGCGAGTTTGGGTTTGGGATCAGGCCAATGGGGAAGACGTCGTTTTGGGAACATCCTTCCATAAGTCTACTGCGTTAGACATGCCTGTGGTAGGTGGAGACTGTGTAAAATTTGGAAACCGGGGTGGAGATTGCACCTTTTGGAGAGAAAGCAACTGGGCTTGCAGGGACTTTTGTTCTTGTTGCATGACTTGAAATTGAGAATTCATAACAGAAAAATCAGTAACAGTATTACACAGATACTTCATCTGTTGGTCAATTTGCTGTAATCGTCCACGTATTTCTTGAATAGAGGATTCAACAGTATCTACCTTAGATAATTTTCTGCTGATACTCTGAGTGCTATGAGCAATCTGGGATAACATGGAGTTTTGAGCAATCGCATTTTCTGCCTGCCAGTTAAGAGCTGCTTCGGTTGCTGTAACTTTCTTTCTTTCTCCAGGGAGTGGATGGATTGGATTTTTGACCTTCCAAATATGGCTTATGTTCTGGGATTGGTTATCAAAATCTTCGGAGGGTGGAAATGGGCTTTGATCTTCCATAAGGAAACATGATATGGTTCTGGGGTGAAAATATTGGGCTGGAATGGAGATGGGCTTTTGAGAGCTTCGAAGGCTTGTTTGTTATAGGTTGAAATGGGCTGAGGTTTTGGAGGAGAAGGTTTATTAGGTTTTGGAGGTGGAGTACAAGGAGGTGGAGCTGGAGTAACCTTTGGAGGGGTTGGTTTAGAGGAATCACCATAGGTGACAAAGAAGTCAAACTTGCCTGAAGGTTCGCCAAGTAAATCAACTGTTGGATCGCCATTTTCATAGCGTTCTTGCAGTTGTTCTTGAGATGAGAGGACTTTTCCTTCACTGAGTTTTTTTTCCGCCTATACCGTTTTAGTTCAGCTGGGTCAAGCTGATCCAAGTACCTGTCTTCTTGACAGTCGTCGCAAAAACATTCATCATACCAGATATGACCAGAAGAAGTTTGCCTTTCATAAACCGGAAGTCCTTCTTGATTGAAATAAAGGATCTTCAAGGGGAGATTTTTGAGTTCTGGATCATTGGGATGACGTTCAAGGGACTCCATCATGTTATTTCTGTCACAAAAGGGTTATGCTGTGGAGAAGCATTCCTTTTGAAAATCACGTCAACCTGTCTATTGGCTCTGCTAATATAAACCGGATCTGTAGTTTGGACCGATTCTATATTTGCCTGTTCATGCAAGACTTCATAAGAGGTTACCCATTTTTCTGGTAACAACTTAACAAGTTCTTCACGAGGTAACTGCTTGGGAATAAAACTTGCTGTCGGGGCTGCGTTTGAGTCTATCGTAAGCAATAAGGCTTCTGCAGTTTCTGAGCCTGGAATACAGAGATCATAAGAATGATTCTGTAAACGTGTGATCATCTGATGATGCATTGTTGCTGCCGCTGTTCCTTCAATCATGGAAGCACCACTGATCTGGACCTGTATTTTTAACGTCGTTGCCAAGTGCTTATCTGCAACTGGAATGTTAAAGTTGGGGTAGAGAGTAAAAAAGATTGTACCGGCATTGAGAGTTGCCTGAACAGTACCAAGAACCGCCTGGGAGTAGGTTTTGAACCGGGAGTCTATCAGGGCTATGTTGGTAACCACTGGAAGACCTTTTCTGCCATGAAAGGTAACCGCAAACCTAATTGCGCCAAAGTGGAGATGAGTATAACCCTGGGTAAGGGCCATTCGCTGAAAATCTGGTGGAAGAGGGATTGGAAAGAATCTTTCTTCAGAACCAGAGGGAACAATCAAAGAGTCAAACTTGCTCGCCTGGACATACTCTTTAATTGGAAGGGTAGAGGACTTACTGGAGATATCCGTATTTGAAGTATTTAAAATGTTTTCAGCGTAAACCCCTTTTAAGTTCTAAGCTAATGAATCAAATAGCCTAGATATGATATTGAGCTTCTGATTATAAGATATTTCTTGAAAGTTTGATAATTATACTATGATCAGTATGAGATGCAATCTTTGTGAAAGTATGCTCTACGACTGCCATATAATTAACAAATCTTTGTTTAGTATGCTCTGTGACTGCCACAATAGTGGATCTCTCACATCAGAACACTAAGATTGTTAAGTGGATCTCTCGTATCAGAAATCTAAAGTATTCTTACTCAAAAAACGAGTATAGTTCTTAAGAAAAGAATTAAGATTTTATGGTAATAAAGACAGGTTGCTTGAGGAAAGAGCAATTAAGGCAGAGTGTGCCGTGTTAAGCTCGATGACTCGCAGATGTGGTCTGAGATACATAGAAATCTTATTGATATTTCTTAAGGTTGTCTTCTTTGGTCTTTTAAAGAAATATATTATCAGAAGAAGCTCAGACTCATATTTCAATTATTTGTGAAATTAGTAAAGAACTTATATTCCAAATATGTTTTCAAAAAACTCTTCTCCTAAATTAAGTAGATCTTCAAGTGTATCTTCTACTTCGTCATCCTCTAGATTTTCTGTAGATAATATTGAGTCCCTCTATGAAATCACTCATACTCCCTCCACTGTTATTCCACAAACGGATTTGCCCACTGCGAATCCTTACAATGTTTTTGCTAAACCTACTCCAGTTTCCTGGACTAGGCAAGTCAGAAAGTTGATCTCCAGTAAGTCCTCTACCCTTCCAATTAAAGAGTATGTCCAGGCGAGCAAGTTTGACTCTTTGATTGTTCCCTCTGGTTCTGAAGAAAGATTCATTCCAATCCCTCTTGCACCAGATTTTCAGCGAATGGCCCTTACCCAGGGTTATACTCATCTCCACTTTGGCGCAATTAGGTTTGCGGTTACCTTTCATGGCAGAAAAGGTCTTCCAGTGGTTACCAACATAGCCCTGATAGACTCCCGGTTCAAAACCTACTCCCAGGCGGTTCTTGGTACTGTTCAGGCAACTCTCAATG
The DNA here is from genome assembly GCA_021464415.1 of Lonicera japonica. NCBI lineage: Eukaryota > Viridiplantae > Streptophyta > Magnoliopsida > Dipsacales > Caprifoliaceae > Lonicera > Lonicera japonica. Next base: position 91,071 of record JAKCWG010000364.1, on the reverse strand, counting down.
CCGGTACAGTCTTTTTTACTCTCTACCCCAACTTTAACATTCCAGTTGCAGATAAGCACTTGGCAACGGCGTTAAAAATACAGGTCCAGATCAGTGGTGCTTCCATGATTGAAGGAACAGCGGCAGCAACAATCCATCATCAGATGATCACACGTTTACAGAATCATTCTTATGATCTCTGTATTCCAGGCTCAGAAACTGCAGAAGCCTTATTGCTTACGATAGACTCAAACGCAGCCCCGACAGCAAGTTTTATTCCCAAGCAGTTACCTCGTGAAGAACTTGTTAAGTTGTTACCAGAAAAATGGGTAACCTCTTATGAAGTCTTGCATGAACAGGCAAATATAGAATCGGTCCAAACTACAGATCCGGTTTATATTAGCAGAGCCAATAGACAGGTTGACGTGATTTTCAAAAGGAATGCTTCTCCACAGCATAACCCTTTTGTGACAGAAATTAACATGATGGAGTCCCTTGAACGTCATCCCAATGATCCAGAACTCAAAAATCTCCCCTTGAAGATCCTTTATTTCAATCAAGAAGGACTTCCGGTTTATGAAAGGCAAACTTCTTCTGGTCATATCTGGTATGATGAATGTTTTTGCGACGACTGTCAAGAAGACAGGTACTTGGATCAGCTTGACCCAGCTGAACTAAAACGGTATAGGCGGAAAAAGAAGCTCAGTGAAGGAAAAGTCCTCTCATCTCAAGAACAACTGCAAGAACGCTATGAAAATGGCGATCCAACAGTTGATTTACTTGGCGAACCTTCAGGCAAGTTTGACTTCTTTGTCACCTATGGTGATTCCTCTAAACCAACCCCTCCAAAGGTTACTCCAGCTCCACCTCCTTGTACTCCACCTCCAAAACCTAATAAACATTCTCCTCCAAAACCTCAGCCCATTTCAACCTATAACAAACAAGCCTTCGAAGCTCTCAAAAGCCCATCTCCATTCCAGCCCAATATTTTCACCCAGAACCAATATCATGTTTCCTTATGGAAGATCAAAGCCCATTTCCACCCTCCGAAGATTTTGATAACCAATCCCAGAACATAAGCCATATTTGGAAGGTCAAAAATCCAATCCATCCACTCCCTGGAGAAAGAAAGAAAGTTACAGCAGCCGAAGCAGCTCTTAACTGGCAGGCAGAAAATGCGATTGCTCAAAACTCCATGTTATCCCAGATTGCTCATAGCACTCAGAGTATCAGCAGAAAATTATCTAAGGTAGATACTGTTGAATCCTCTATTCAAGAAATACGTGGACGATTACAGCAAATTGACCAACAGATGAAGTATCTGTGTAATACAGTTACTGATTTTTCTGTTATGAATTCTCAATTTCAAGTCATGCAACAAGAACAAAAGTCCCTGCAAGCCCAGTTGCTTTCTCTCCAAAAGGTGCAATCTCCACCCCGGTTTCCAAATTTTACACAGTCTCCACCTACCACAGGCATGTCTAACGCAGTAGACTTATGGAAGGATGTTCCCAAACGACGACTTCCCCATTGGCCTGATCCCAAACCCAAAACTCGCTCCCCTAAACCAAAATCCCACTATGCTTATGTTCCCAAAACTAAACCAAAACCACCACCACCTCTCACTATCAGAAACCCAGATTTTGATGATATGTATCTTGAAAACTATCGTCAAATGACTCATTCTTCGATACAGCCACTTTCCAACCCAGTCCCGCCAACACCATCTTTCAATAAGCCAATCCCAACCTATTCCCAAAAAACCAGTGCTTCAAATAACCCTACAGCCTATCAACCAACCCATGACCCAACCACAGGTGCATCCACCAGGCAAATGGATATGTTGTTTGTTCATGATAAAGAAGATATGCCAGAAAACCAGATTGCTTCATTCTTGAAAGTTTTAGCAATGGAAGATCGTGTCCCGATAAAGGCAACAAAGCCAGACTTATTTGCTAACTTTGAAGAAGTTTTCATGGCAGAACAGGTCCCTCGTCAACAGCAACAACAACCACCTCCTCCCCATCAGCAACAGCCTCCTCCTGAAAATGTTCAGGACCCAATTGTTGAAGATCCCCTGTCAGAATCTGATTCCACAGATCGTGACTATGTACTCCCAAAAATTCCTCCAGGAGAAAAATATCAACAATTCACCCTTGACGATATTCCTCCAAAGGAATGGCGTGCCAGATTCCATAAGTTTACGACATGGATTCAGACAGATCTCGAACATCATTCTCAGCCAGAAGTGTTTTTAAGATTTCTTGCCAGATTGACAGGAAGATTAAAAGATTGGTACAACTCCCTTGGCGAATACAGGCAAAAAACTCTCCAACAACAGAAAACAATTGATGGTTTTCTTGGTCTTTTGTACATTGAATTTGTTGGAAAAGCAGAACGTCATTTGGACATCATGCGTGAAGAATTGTTAAGCATGAAGTGCTGTTCTCTAGCTTTATCAGATCTAGAAAAGCACTATGATCGTATTTCCCAACGATTTTATGTCCTTGGCGGTATTGATGATGTGAATCTCAAGCAAATTGTATTTCATTCTTTCCCAGATCCCCTTGTTGTCGAAGCAAAGAAGATTTTGAAAATTCAAAGTAAAGAGATCAAGGATCTTACCCTCGCAGATATCTATGAAATATTCATAGACTCTGTTGAAAGAATGTGCAGTCAGCAAACTCTCATGGTGAATATTCAGAAGAATGCTGATCGAATCCGAGATTCCTGCAACAAAGATTGGATGAAAATCAAGTGCAAAAATGATAAAGAATGTGATTGTCGTTCTCACAGAAAAGGGAAATATTCTCGAAGACATCACAAGCACAGGCGCTCTAAGAACAGATCATATGAAGATGATAAGCCTTGGAAACGGCGCTCCAAGCACAGGCGGTTCAAGAAAAAGAAACCATGGAAGTTTGTAAAGAAAAGAAGTTTCAGGAAGAAACGCGGTGATGGTTGTTTCATTTGTCATAAGAAAGGACACTTTGCAAAAAATTGTCCTAATGCAAAGAAGAAAGAAGCATTCATGGCCCTCTTACTTCAACACCAACCAGAAACTCATGAGTCAGATATTGAATCTCTGTTTTCAGCAACTGATGAAGCAACCCCAGAAACAATCATTCAGATTCATTATTCTGATAAAGAGCCAGAAGTCAATTCAGATTCTCAATCAGACGCTTTCTCTGATTCTTCATACTCCTCCACAAACTCCTCAATCCCAGCAGTTTTCTCTTTTGAAGAATGCATGTCTATTACCCCTCAGCCATCTCCATATGCAAATGTCTCTCTCATTCGGAAGCCATATGCTAAACCAGTTCCCCTCGTTGCATTCTTTGACACAGGATCAACCAAATCCTTTCTAAATCCATCTAAGCTACCATCCTCTTATTGGCAAAAGTGTGCTCCCCTTGCTTTTCAAGTAGCAAATGGAGAATATCTTACAGTTGATATGATTTCCAAGTCAATTCAATTGCAAATTTTCCCAGGAAAAGTCATTCGATGTAAGGTATATGGTAGTAAGCTCCCTCGAAAGGATATCCTAATTGGTTTTGATATCATAACCCAAACCTCAAGTTTGAAGTTTGATGATGATGGCCTTCGTTTCAAAAAGTATATGTTACCGTGGATTAATCCAAAAGAAGCATTTCATATTCAATCCTCAGTACCTATACTACAACCTCTTTCAGGTCCAACATCCATTGAAATTCTCACCAGCCAAATCATCAAGACCTCATGTGCAGAATCCCATACGGAATTCTTGCAAAAATGCTCCAACCCTCTTTGGCAAAATCAAAAATACTTCGTTAAACTCCCCTTTAAGTTAAACGAAGATGTTAACCCAACCAAAGCCTCTCACTCAGGCATGAACCCAGAACACCTTTCATTGGCAATAGAGGAATTGAAAATCTTACTCGAGCAAAAACTCATTGAAGAAACCACTTCTCAATGGGCGTGTGAAGCATTCTATGTCAACAAAAGGTCAGAGCAAGCAAGAGGAAAGATGAGATTAGTGATAAACTATCAGCCATTAAATCACTTTCTCTTAAGTGATAAGTTTCCACTTCCTCAGAAGCATTCATTGTTCAGCCAACTATCCCATGCAAAAATATTCTCGAAATTTGATCTTAAGGCAGGTTTTTGGCAAATTGGAATTGATCCCAGTGAAAGACACAAGACAGCATTTTGTATCCCTGGTTACCATTACCAGTGGACTGTTATGCCCTTCGGTCTAAAAAATGCTCCGTCAGTATTTCAGAGAACAATGGCAGCCATTTTTCAACCCCTCATGGCGAATGCTCTCATTTATATTGATGATATACTTCTATATTCTATGAACATGGAATCTCAATCTCTTATCTCATTTCTACCAGCTCGTCCTAGAAAATGGAATCTTGTTATCCCAGAAGAAAATGATCATTGCAACAACAGAAATTGACTTTCTTGGAATGACAATTTCTAATGGTCAAATTCAACTCCAGCCCCATATCTCCAAGGATCTCCTCAAGTTTCCAGATAAGCTCACTTCAGTTACCCAGATTCAGCAATTTCTTGGTCTTGTGAACTACATGTCTCAGTTCATTCCAAACCTTTCAAAGTACACAGGCCCTTTGGCTGACCTCCTAAAGAAATCACCCCCTCCTTGGTCCCAAGTTCATTCTGAAAATGTGCGAAAGCTCAAAAGACTTACTCAATACCTTCCACCATTGCAAATTCCATCCACAGGTACTAGAATCCTACAGACAGATGCCAGTGACCTCTACTGGGCAGCAATTCTCTTTGAAGAAATTGATGGAAAAAGAAATGTGTGCGGATACAAGTCAGGAAAGTTCAAACAATCAGAAAGCCATTACCATTCCACCTTCAAGGAAATTCTTGCAATTCGCAGAGGCATAGAGAAGTTCCAATTCCACCTCATTGGTCATCATTTTACCATTGAGACAGATATGAAGTCATTTCCAGCTATGCTACAATTCAAGAACAGGCAAATCCCGAATCCACAGTTACTCAGATGGTATGAATGGTTTTCCCAGTGGTCATTCACAGCAAAGCACATTCCAGGCAAGCAAAATGTTACAGCAGATTATTACTCGAGAACTCAGCCAGCTGAACTAAACACCTTATCCCACATCGAGACCATAAAGCCTTACCTACCCTACTCGTCTTATAAATACCAACCTCCACAACCCCAAATACCACAAGTCCTACCCTGTATCTTCTCTTTAGAAGAAATCTCTTATCCAGAAATCCTTTCCCATATCCCTTCCAAAATGAACCATAATCAACCCAGCTCATCCAGCTCTTCTATCTCCTCTAAACCAGAACCCCTTTCTCACCCATTCCAATTTTCAGACTTTGTTCCTCTCCTTGAACCTTTGGAAGCAATCCCATATCTCCCATCTGACATCCAGGATATGATTTTCAATAAATGGATTAAGCTCAGTGACAAAGAACTTGTCATAAAATTCCTTGAAATCACCCTCATGAACTACGGTCTTGTTTTCCGTGGTCTTCGCCTCCACCCAGCTTATCCGTTCATCTCATTGTTCCATATTCATCGTCCCTGCAGAGTTCCTATACATGCTCTTGTATTCCTCTGGTATCTTACTAGAGCTTATACAATTAGCATGATCTTTGATGCTCCAGTTCTTCTCCAGTATCTTCGAATGACACAAGCAGATCCAGATATCCTAGATTTCTATGCAGAATTGTACAATCCCACCTCAAGTGGAACGTATAATTTGCTCACATTCCTCAAATGGTTTAAATCTCCTCAGCAATGGTTAGATTTACTCCAAATTCATCCTCATCGATATTGCATGATCCAGTTCAACAAACCTTTGAAGGAACCTTACCCAGAAGGAGAAAATGCTCAAATTACGAAATGGTTTCCCCGTAATCTTGCAAAATCAATCAAAGAACCTGAGAATCCAGCGTATGTCGACTTCTTACAAGAGATGTGTACCCTCAATAAGGTTAACTATGATTCAATTCCTAATTCCATAAAATTTGGAAGTGATCCATGGATTACCCCTGATATGGATGATATCTCATGTGCTCCTTTATTTGAATGTTTGTACACCTATGCAACAAAACACTTTTGGGAAGAAGGTGAACAGAGTTCAGATACTATTGCGTTCGTCGGTATGAGTTCAGACTCAGAAGATGAACTTGGTCCAGAAGAAGTCCAGGCAGCAGCAGATCTAGCAGCAGCAGCTCATGAAGCAGAAGGATGGGAAGAAAACTTCATCCCTGAACATAACATCCCTGATCATATCTCTGACTATGATGCTGATGATGATGAAGAATATATTCCCCTTTGGCAAAATCCTGATGATAATCACTGGAACCACAACAACTCCCCAGAAGCTCCAGACACTCCCTACTATGGCAGCGGAAATGAAACGGATTAACTCAGTCCCCAGCTCATTGTCGGCAGCTGTTTTGACTCAGCAGACTCGCATCTTGTGAATAAGTCCCGTGTCACTGTCGTGTCAACATCTCCTTTTGGTTTTGTCGGCAAAAGATATAAAGTAGTTTACTTTAGTTAAAGTTAAAGTTGTTTTATTGTATCATGTGAGAAGGAATCTTATTCCTTTTTCAAAGTTGTATTATTATTACTTTCCAGGTGTATGGTTATTAATGTTTTGCTTTCCCTATATAAGGAACGCCTTAGCATTAGAATTAGGCAGAGTTCATTGAGTCAGTGAAGTAGCTTGGTGTGAGGAGTAGCATCTCTCTCTGTAATTCCCTCTCTCTATCAATGATATGCCATTAAGTTTTTATCTTATCCTGGGTCTATTATTCTCTTGTTTTGCATTAGCTATATGCTTAGTTAAAGCTTATATTTTATTTAAAATTATTAATGATATTAGTATAGAACGTAGCCTTCCTTAATTTTGTTCTATTTTGCGGTATTGCGTATCCCGTAGATACGGATATCTGTTACGGATCTTAGTATCCCCCCTATGGTATCCACTTAGGAGACGCACATTGGTCAGTGTACGCCTCCTAAGTGACCAACTTAGGAGACGCACATTAGTCAGTGTGCGTCTCCAAAGTTGGTCACTTAGGAGACGTACATTATGTGCGTCGCATAAGATATACTTAGGAGACGTACATTATGTCCGTCGCTTAAGAGATACTTAGGGGACGAACCTATATTTGTACGTCGCCTAAGAGCTTAGGCGACGGCTCTTAGGAGACGGCTTGCTCGTCGCCTGAATCTTAGGAGACGAACATACTTATCTTAGGAGACGGACAATGTGCGTCGCCTAAGAGCTTGTTGGGCCTAGTGTATGAAGAGGTTGAATTTGACAAAAGGGAATTAGCAGTGTCTTCCCCACAACCAAGCTTGATCACTTAATACAAATTATCACTTTCAAAGGTAATATTCAGGTATCCACTAGCCAGCGCAATATGGCACGCTTCACAGATGGCCATGGATTCACAAACTAAAGCCAAAGATTCTTTAACGCACTCAGGAAAACCATTCACTATATCACAATCGGAATGTGGTTTGGTTACATGGATGTTGCTTGGAGCACGAAGTTCCTTTCTTGGATTATGAATTCATTTCAAATGAAAACCTCTTCCCATATCTATATATATCCATGACCAAAATGAAGATTTTTCACTTACACGGGATGCATGTGCGCTTACGGATTGCTATAGAAGTTGCAGCAGTATAATTTAAAATATAAGAAAACTCAAAATTATGATTATACACTTCATCAATTTTACCCCTTAATCTTTATCTCACAATTTAAAATATTTGAATTTTACTTTACTGGTTTATTTATGAAAGTTTGGGTGGTTTGACAAAACCTAAGTGTATATAAATGCGTGAACCATTACGTCGAAAGCCTTTGAAGATTGGTTAAAACCCTGGTTCTCATTGCTTTTAATTAAATCCAATTACTCAACATCTTGCTTGGTATACAACGGATTTGAACAGGGAAAGGAATTACACAATTACCTGATTTTATGTGATTTGTTACTTATATATTCTCTCTGTCTTGAATTAAGAATCTCACTTTTAGTTTCATACTTTAATAAGAAATCACAAAATTTTAACGAAATTAATGACAAAATATATGACCACTCAAATGTTATTGAAATGTTTAGTACTTTAATTATATATATATATATATTAAAAATATAAAGAAAGAAACGCACAAGCAAACAAACAAAGAAACAAAGAAAATTGTTAATTAATTTGAATAGAAGAGAGTAGTTAATACATGCATTGACCACATTTGAACTAGGAATAAAAAAACCCATTAGATGGGAACCATCGAATAAAACTGTTTATTTTTTTATTTTTTTTAAAGAAATTCAACCTCCCGAAAATCAAAGGTGCTAGAGAGTTATTAAGATAAGAAAATAAAGTGACATTGAAAAGTCCAAACTCAGGGGCGTACAACCAAGAGCGGATCTAGGATTTTACGATGGGGTGGGCTACTATAAAAAGAAAAAAATTAATAAAAGCTCTACTAAAAGTCATACTCAATTATTATTTAGAGATGGGGGATTCAGTCAAAAATTCTTAAAAAGTTTTGACAATTCATGAGAAGTTACGGTACAAAACGTGGTCGCTTTTTGGACTTTATTACCCCTAAATTCAGCTATTTTTGTAGCTCATGTCAATAAAGGAAAATTTCTTACAGATATATGACAATCTATAAATAAAGGAGAATTGCTTACGGGTAGAAAGTCCAAATATTTGGATAGCTTGATTAAAGCTACCAAATTAAGAAATAATCTATTTCCATTTAGAAGTTTTACATCATTCAGAAAATGAAAATTAAATCCTAGTTTTCGAAATTAAATATAAAGTAACTTTTCATTGCCCCATTGCAAAAATTTCTTGCAAATACAATAATGGGTATGAGACGTACTTTGGGTAATTGGGTGAAAAAGATTATGAAGTGAGTTGGACTGGGCTACTATCTTATAAAATATTATAAATAAATTTGAAAGGTGGGTTGGGTTGAACAAGTAGGCTACTATCTTAAATTTTATTACTACTCTAAGCAATCCCCCCGTCCGGTGTGCACAACGAAGAAGGAACAAAACAGCATTTACTCTAAATACGGATGATTTGCTCGAATGAAAATGGTACAACTAGAATTGGAGCTATTATTCGCGACATGCATGGAAATACCATTATAGGGTAGCAGCTAACATTGGTAATGCTTCTAACAATACACACAGGATATGTGGCTCTTAGGGATCGGAAGGCTTAACCCTAGCTAGAAGTAAGGGAATTCATATGATTCACTTGACACTGATTCTCAATGGTTGTTTTCAACATACTACACAGGAGGAAGGTGGAGAATCAACCCCATACGATGTTCTTGATCTTCTGATCTTCGGTAACATTTCGAGCATATGCATGTGGGTGACTTTTGTTTTCCGAGAAGTTATAGTATAGCAGATCTTTTGGCCAATCTTGGCAAAAACATTGTCTATATATATGTACTATGTGTTTTAAAACTCCTCCTTGCCTTCTTTTTGAGCAGCTTATGCACGATATGTCTCAAACTACAGTGTCGCATTTTGTTGGGGATGTTTGAAATGGTACATATATTGTTAATTAAATAAATTTTCTTTCTTGAAAAATACTAAGAATATATAAGGAAAAAAAAAAACCCATAAAGCTCCTAGATTATGCTCTTTCACTTGTCTCTCAAACTAATTTTGGTGTTTAATCGACCGTTAAACTATTAAAATCTGACACTAACAACCCTTTTGCGTTAACCGTAAAGAATATTTTAGCTACAAAACAGGATTCATCGCTTAAACCAATAATTCGTCACTAAAATTTCATTGTTAAAAGGGAATTAACATTGGTGATGAAACCTAGACTTTGTGCCCCAAAATACACTGTTGGCTAAGAATGTCGTCTCGTTTCATTAATAACCATTCATTGCCTTTAATTAACGTAACACAAAAGGAGTACTCTTGGATTAATTAAGGTTTGCTAGTTCGAAGGCTAACTAAACAAAGCAAATAGTTTAAGGGCTAATGCACAACAAAAAGCATAATATAAAAAGACCACCATGGTTTTCAACTCTTTTAATTAATTACTAGCCTACACAAATATTGAATTACAAGTGCAAGCAATATTGAATTACAAGTGCAAGCAAGGAACTATATATATTATTTGGTCACTTTTGGTGGGCTACTGCTTCATTTGACTAGTACATCTCATTTAGTATATAATCATTTAATTCTTCTAGTGGACATACATGTTGGCTTGGTAAGGACAAAACGTGCACCAAAACCAAATAATTAATCTTCACAATTTCATACATATATACCCATATCCATCCAACCAAAATTTACTACTAAGACCAAAAGATAGACGACATGGTCACAAAAAACATATTTTTACTCGCAACAGTGCTGGTATTATCGCTAACGATTAAAACAACATCAGCACAAGCTGTTAACGAGACGTTAATGACAAGACCGGGTTGTCCGTACAGATGCAACAACACCACAATTCCATACCCATTCGGTATGGGGCCGAATTGCTACCACGACACTTCGTTCGAGATAGACTGCGACAGCTCGTCGGGCACGCCCACACCGTACATCAACGGCTCGGTTCTCCAGGTGCTCGAGATATGGGTAAGCAACGGTCAAATTCGAGTGTGCAATCAGGAGGTTACTTCCCTTGGGGTAAATTTGTCCGGTAGACCTTTTAGGGATTACAACGTTACCGCCGTTAGTGCTGTGCTGGAGTGGAGTACGTACGGTAACTGCAGTACCGGAAATTTCACGTGTGGAGTTAACGCTACATGCATTCAAGTGACGGCCAGTGATATTGGGTGTTCTTGTCCGGATGGATTTCAAGGGAACCCATATGTGCAATGTCAAGGTAAACATTTATCTATTTTTTAAAAAAAATAAAATTTCACAAACGATAATTTCTGTAATATAATTTTTTTCTCGGTACAAACTAATAAGGGCGTAGGTAGGGGGGCCTAGCTGGGCTGCAGCCCACCCCCAATTTTATTTTTTTTGCTTAGAGTGTAGTAACATTTAACATATTAGCCCAGCTCAACCCACTAAAATTTAATTCTAACACCTTAACTCAACCAAACCATTTTATAATCTTTTTCACCTAATTCAATACCCGTTATTTTAATTATTGTTCACCGTTGTTATATAATATATGTATACACATTTGCTCATTGTTGGTTTTTAATATTTTATATACATACATATATATATATAACATGTATACACATTTATTCACTGTTGTTTATAGAAATTTTGCCTTCCTCCTCTTCTTCTTCTTCTTCTTTTTATTTCAACTTGCAAATACATTATTATAATTAATAAATAGTTTTATTATTCATGTGTCCATTGATTGTTGTAATGTTATTTATTTATTGACTATTGTTCAATCTACTTAATATATATTAGTAGGTGGTTGTGGGTCACTACCCTATCCCCTCTTTTAACTCTTATATTTTTTCCTTACTCTTTCCCTTGTCTCATTTTGCAAAACAACAATGAATAATCATTTTAGTGAAGTGAGCATAGTAATAAAAAAAAAACCTTACAAGTGAAAAAACAATGGCCAATTTAGTAATGGAATACTCGTTATTTTTTAAACCTGCAATGGTAAAATTTTCGTTAGTTCCTAAGTTCAAACCTGTTCATTTAAAATTGACTCGTATCCCTTTAAATCAGTCCGCCCCTTACAAAATTCCTGGATCCGCCAATTTAGTGATCATGCGTTTGCTCTGATACAAAAAGTATCGACCAAAGTTTCCCTCTAAAATAACTAGCCCAAATTATAATTTAAGTTTGTTGAATCAACACATGCACACGCACATATATATATACCAAGGTCTCATCAGGAATGAGATTTTAGTTTGTGACAAAAAATGTAGTCAAGGTGGAAGATTGACCAATAAGTATTTACCGTTCAACCAGCAGTTTAACACGGTTTGAATCTGTGACAATTTTCAAAAGCTTCACAAATCTCTTGCCCAAAGAAAAAGATGATAAACTAAGGTCCTAAGCTTTTGTAATATCAACTATAACGCCTCTATTTAATAGCATAAAGATTCTTTGCTTCTTCCTTCTTCTTCTTTTTTTTTTTTTTTTTTTTTTTTTTTTTGTGGGAGTTAGATTATGACCTCAATTCACTTACTATTTAAAAGAAACAAAAATTAATTAATAAGAGAATTTTAATATATTAGTTTTATTTTCATAATACTAATTTCGTTTTACTAACACTACCTTAAATTAGTACTTCTTGATTTCAAATTATTAATCTCAGTTTCTTTTTAGAGATGTATAAAAGTAATAGTTCTCTTACATTTTAAAATACAATCAATGAATCAAATTTTATTATATAAATTAGTTATATTATTAACTATTAATTAAATCAAAATTAGTAATAATTTTATGATGCGGGGGAAGTATACTCTTCAAATTAAAGAACCGTGAAAGTCAAATACAGCTTAATTTATGACAGAGGGAGTAACAAAAATAGTCTAGTGGGATCAACTTCAATTATAAGTAGGCTTGTTCTATGCAAATTCTTCTTGTTTAAAAGCCCTAATCAAAATGAAAATTTCCTTTTCGCGGCCAATAGTAGTTTCAAATTCTTGAGCAGAAATTAGTTCTACATTCAATGTGGTGTACGTAAGAACATCACATTGGAAACCAAAAAAGAAAATGAATGCTTCAAATCTTGGAAATTAGTTCTACATCCAGTTATATTACTGCATTGAGAAATTGTACTGTATGATTTTAATGTTGTATATTTCTCTATCAATTACCATAATTACTTTGACAATAACACTATTATTATATATATATATATATATATTTGGGGTTTTATTGCAATATTGAGTGTTCAGGTAAAGGTACGTAGATACATTATTTTCTAAACTTTGACCTTAATTTCGCATGGCAGATATTGACGAATGTGCATCTAATTCTACGAATCGATGTAACATGGGATGCGAGAATTTTCCCGGGGGATACAGATGTCTTTGCGATCCTGGATATGAACTATTTAACAATTATACATGCAGGTACGTCAACGGCACCTACATCATCGAAACCCCCAAACCTAAATCGAAGACCATTATTATAGGTATGACCATGCCTTTTTTTTTTCCATTTAAGCAACAGACCTGAGTTCTTTCCATTATATATTTGACCCAATTTTATTCAATCAAGTTTAGTTCGAGAACTCTGCCAAATTTTATGAAAATATTCATCCATTTAACTCTCGAATTCCATATATTGAACGTAATTTGACCAAAGGGTAATGGAGAGAAGCTATGTTCAAAAGGAGTTGGGTTAATTTAATTAATATCATGAGAATTAAAGCCCAGTAAATTTAAAGATGCAAAATCAAATGCAGAAATAGGGAAAAAATTACGAATTTAATTACCCATAAGGGAAAAAATTAATCTATCCCATCACAGTTATATAGTTATATAGAAAGATTTCTTAAATAAAAAATATGTATAGATACAAAACATGTTAATTATATATAGGGTAAAAAACAATAAACCCTCTCAAACTATCATTTTTTAACACTAAACCCCCCCATCTTCTAAAAGTGAGACTAAACCCCCCTAAACTATTATATTTTATCACTTAACCCCTAAAATTACATAAATACCCTTGTAAATAAATGACCTTTTATAAATTAGGGGGTAAAGTGTTAAGTTGTGATAGTTTAGAGGGGTTTAGTGCCAAAAAGTGATAGGGGATTTAGTGTTTTTTACCAAACTTTGTACAAGGGCATTTATGTAATTTTGGTAGTTAAGTGATAACATATAATAGTTGAGGGGGTTTTAGTGTTACTTTTAGAAGATGGAGGGGTTTAGTGCAAAAAAATGATAGTTTGAGGGGGTTTAGTGTTTTTTACCATATATATATATTTAGCGACACAAAATTCTAGTCTCGATATCCTATTAGCTATTGCTAAACAACTTGGTAACATAATCAGTGAGTCTCTAACGTTTAGTATTGGTCACCATGTATCATCACTGCACACTTGATGCGTGTGTGAGTTGTATGAACATAATTTAAGAGAATAATTTAACAAAAATAAGAGTTCGTATAAATCATGTAAATATTAATTAAATTCCCTACTTTTTTGTTTTGGTTCTATATGTTTGATATATACGTGACTAGAACATTGGGATGTTTTGATAATTGCAGGTACGACCACTAGTTTTGGAACATTGTTCTTACTTCTTGGTATATGGTGGATTTATAAACTAGTGAGAAAAATAAATAAAATAAAGCTTAAACAAAAATTCTTCAAGCGAAATGGTGGATTTTTACTACAAAAGCAATTAACCTCAGGTGAAGAAGGGAACGTTGAGAAAACCAAACTTTTCACTTCTAAGGAGTTGGAAAAGGCCACCGATCACTATAATGAGAATCGAATCGTTGGCCAAGGAGGTCAGGGTACTGTATACAAAGGGATGTTAACAGATGGAAGAATTGTTGCAGTTAAAAAGTCTACAAAGGTGGGTAAAGGCCAACTTGATCAATTTATTAATGAAGTCGTCATTTTATCCCAAATTAACCATCGAAATGTGGTTAGGTTACATGGATGTTGCTTGGAGACGGATGTTCCTATCTTGGTTTATGAATTTATTCCAAATGGAACCCTCTTCCAATATATCCATGACCAAAATGAAGATTTCCCACTTACATGGGACGTGCGCTTACAGATTGCTATAGAAGTTGCAGCGGCTCTTTCCTATATACATTGCGCTGCTTCAATGCCAATTTATCATCGTGACATAAAGTCCACAAACATACTTCTGGATGATAAATACAAAGTAAAAGTGGCGGACTTTGGAACTTCAAGATCCATTGGTGTCGATCAAACTCACTTGACCACACGAGTATTAGGAACATTTGGATATTTCGACCCAGAGTACTTCCAATCAAGCCAATTCACAGAGAAAAGTGATGTTTATAGCTTTGCAGTAGTTCTTGTCGAACTTTTAACCGGACAAAAACCAATCTCATCAACCGGGTCTGACGAAGTGCGAAGTTTATCAACATACTTCTTACAAGCAATGGAAGATAATCATATCTTTGATATTATTGATGAAAGAGTAAGGAGTGAAAGTAAAAAAGAGGAGATCATAAGGGTCGCTAATCTTGCAAGAATATGTTTGAACTTGAGCGGGAAAAAAAGACCTACAATGAAAGAAGTGGCAATGGAGTTGGAAGCAATTAAAATGTCAAATGGAGCATCAACCATTCAACAACATTACGAAGAGGTTGAATATGACATAAATGAATTTCCTAAGTCTTGGGAGACTGCTTCAACTTCAAATTCAACCGTGCATATTGATATCTAACCGCTCTTATAATTCAAAAATAATTAAATTGATTATTAGGATTTACCTTTTATTTTGCATTTTTTTCCCTCTATATCTTACTTTTTTTATTTTAACTTTGTATAATCAATTAGATATTACAATTACATGTCTTTCTTAGAAAATCAATGTTTTCTTTGAGATCAAATTGAATGAAGAGGCTTCAAATCTTTGTTTGTTCTTGCTTGAAAATTCTACTATATAATCAGGCTATAAAGACTTGTAGCGAATAATTAGTTGACTTGTAAATCTACAAGACGAATTTTATCAGTTGGATATTTCTGGTGTAAGAGGGAACTTTTTAGTATTAGCTTAGTCACCAATTAAGTATTCCACAAAGCTGGTATTGTATTTCTAGCAAGGTAAAGCAAAGTGTACTCCACATTAACTTGCCCAGCTTTAATTTAATTGTTCTTCCATTTCCTTTCTTTGTACATTTCAACAATTTCTTTATCAATTTTTTACAAGATGCATGGGATTAACTAATTTGTTATATATGTGTGGTTTCAATTATTTTTTAGTAAAAAGAAAAACCGTAAAAAGCAAAATCATGTGGCTCAGACCCAAATCAAAAAAGTAAATATCCCACAAAGTTCAGCTAGGATGTGACAGAATAGTATTAGAGGTAAAATCCCAGTCGTAAGTGTGTCAATAAGATGTTATGCCCCGTAAAGGAGTGGATGTAATGACTCTAAAATTGTGAGCGGGCTACTGTTTGTACTCTGAAATGATTGCATAGGAAATTGGTAGACTACACACTATAAGTGTTTGTCCCACATTAATGACTAGGTGTAATTATCTGACGTGTTATCATTGCTTGGGTTGGTGCTTATAAAGATTCTATCAACACAGCTCTCGGAAGAGGTGCATGTCGGGAAAAGAAGCACGCCCGAGTGGACTAAGGACACGGTGCCCTTAGAGGCATTTGGGTGATTTGGAAAAGAGGAAGGGAAATATTGAGAGAGAAATTGTTGATATGAACAAAGAAGGGAAATGGAAAACATTGTTGGGCCTCTTTTTTTTTTTTTTGTACAATGTTGCTTAATCCCACAAATGAAGTGGGTATTATTAATGGGAAAGGTACCCATAGTCAATCTCTTTAGTCCTTGTTTGGTTGATGATAATAAAAGATGAGAATAACTATTTCATTTCAAAAATTTAATTTATTCACACGATTGGTTATTAAGTTACTATGATTTAAAATTAGGTATCCTAATGCAATTGAGATATGGATTCCATTGGATATCTAAATAAAACCAACAACGTGGTATTTTGATTCCCATCAACTGTTATTAATCTCCCAATACTATTTTATTTTTAATGTTATTTCATTCTTTAAAATGGTTGAAATAATATTTTTTATTAATTTTCTAATATTATTTTATATTTAATATTTAGTGCTACTAAATATATTTTTATATCTTTCATTCCTTAAAATAGTAGAATAAAATAATATTGTTTGACGTAAATAATTAATAAACGATTTTTCTATTCTACTTGATTATATATATATATATATAGGATATCAATTAAATTATAAAAATTATAAAAAAAACAACGATTTAATGTGATACAAATTTAAATAATTTTTTTATCGGAAACTAAAAATAGTAGTTTTAACAATGCCAATATTGTGAATTTTTTAACTAAATATAGAACTTTTTTAAGATAATTGAACTTTTATTGAAGAATGTATATTATTGACAACAATTATCATTATTTTATTGCATATTGTATCATCATATTTAAATTAAAAAATAATGGATTACTACTAAATGATAAAGCTATATTATTATTTTTGAAAAACGTAATATTGACAATATGAATATGAGAGTGTTTGTACAGAATTAAGATTCCCGAAGAATTATTTCTGAAACTAACAAAACACTCTAAATTATGATTCCTAGTAATGTAAATAGTGGGTATATTATTACTGGGAATGGAAAAGCCATTCCCATTCTTGGTTACCACCATCCAAACAAGGCCTGATTTCACACTTGGAGTTTAAATTTAAAGAGAATCATGGTAACTCTACTTTGTAATTGGTTAATATATCAAGTTTGTCGTAGAGAAACACTTCCTCTAACGTTAAAACATGAAATTAAGTGATAAAGTAGCAGTACCAACCAATCACATAATGGGGTGAGTACGACCTTACTTGGATGATTGTCAATAAACTCGAAGATTTGTAGTTTGGGTGAGATTATTGAAGTGTGCTATTCTGTTTTAATCAATTCTTGAAAGTTAAATAAGAAAAAGAGCTAGCTCTATAGTCAAGAGAGTTTACTCTAATGTATGTTGTGTAAAAGTTGTATTTCTATTGATCTTGGATTTAATGGCTTTTGATGTGTTCTCTTATCGGTCTCGTATGGCTGGCACGCGCTCTTTGGAACAGTTATGTTGATATAGTGGGTGGTTTCCTAAGCGCGTTAAAGCACCTTCAGCTTTAGTTTGTGAAGACATGGCCATCTGCGAATCGTGTCGTATTGCGCTGACTAGTGAATACCTGAATATCACCTTTGAAAGTGATAATTTGCAAGTTATCAAGCTTTGTTGTGGGGAAGATGCTCCCCCGCGATTATTGAGATATCAAATTTTTGTCAAGGGTTTCCAACTCCCCATTTAGTTTTGTTAGAGAATGAGTAGTGGAGGTGCACATTGGTTAGCGTCGAAAGCTGCCGATTTCTGCTTATTTGGAGATTGGATTTCATCCCCGCCCCCTCCCTTGTTAGGATCCCATAAAGTCAATCACCCCACGAGGAAGTGAATTGTAATTTTTGTTATATAATAATTTGTAGGGAGACGAGAATTTTGTCTGTCTACTTTAAAAGACCCCTCTTAAATGAAAAATAAATTATGCAGCTGATAAAATTCATGTTGTAGATTTACGTAATTTTTCGCTATACAAGATTAAAACTTGATTATAAAGTAGTAGAATTTTCAAACAAGAACTAATACATATTTGAAATTCTCTTCAATGAAATTGATCTCAAAAGAATCATGTAATTTATTGAAATATGATTAATATTATACAACGCAAAATATAAGTAAGAGAGCGAAAAAAATAAAAATAAAATAAAAGGTGAGTCTTTATAATCAATCCAATTATTGAATCAAGAGCGGTTGGGCATCTATATTAAAAGTTGAAGTTGAAGCAGTCTCCCTAGATTCTAGAAATTCATTTATGTCATATTCAACCTATTCGTAATGTTGTTGAATAGTTGATGCACCATTCAACATTCTAACTGGTTTTTAACTCCATTGCAGCTTATTTCATTGTAGGTCTTTTTCTCCCATTCAAGTCCAAACATCTTCTAGCAACATTATCCACCCTTGTGATCTCTTCTTTTCGACTCTCATTCCTTACTCTTTCATCAATAATATCAAAGATGCGATTCTCTTCCATTGCTTGTAAGAAGTACATTGTTAAACTTTGCACTTCGTCAAACCTTGTCAATGAGATTGGTTTTTAGCCAGTTAAAAGTTCAATTAAAACTAACGCAAAGCTATAAACTTCACGTTTCTCTCCGCATTGGCTTGATTCGAAGTATTTTGGGTCAGAATTCCCAACTGTTCGTATTATTCGTGTGGTCGATCAAGTGAGTTTGATCCACACCAATTGATCTTAAAGTTCCAAAGGCTGCAACTTTTGTTTTGTATTTATCATCTAGAAGTATATTTGTGGACTTTATGTCACGATGATAAATTGGCATTGAAGCAGTGGAATGTAGATAAGAAAAAGACACCGCAACTTCTATAGCAATCTATAAGCGAACGTCCCGTATTAGTGAGAATTCTTCGTTTTTGTCTCTAGCTAACATTAATCTTTATACAACAAACATGATTATGCTCTTAAGGTGATCAACAAGACAAATGAGTCGCGAGATAACTTACTTTTACCTTGCCTTCATTTGTTTCGTCTTCTAACCCACAGCAGATACATCAATAACATATAAAAATCACAGGAAAGTTAGAATTTGGACCAGCAAACTTAAAAGTACTTCTTCTGTCTAATTAAGAGCCCTTGTTGGCTTCTAAATTATTTTAAAACTACACTAATTTCAATGTATAATGTACAAAATTAGACATTGCCCTATCCCTAGTTTTGGGTAATTCATTTTTTGATTATAAGAAATAGGTGCACTTGAATAGGGACAAAATTAAAATTACATAACATAAAAGTGTGAACCACTCCACAGTTGGCCTATAATTTTATATTCTAAAGTTACCGAGGCCTAAGCTTTACACTGTCAGTACCATTACCACTATGACTTCACTACAAATTGTGAATACAAGAAAATAAAACACTCTTCTCATATTAGGAATTGAATTGACAAATTACTTCATAATAACGGAGCTATCCACCAAATTGATCACAAAAAGGAAGGAAATTAAAAAGGACGGAAATTGATCACACTGAACCCCTCACGATTTCTCATTTGTTAATTCAACATCCCAAACTTTAACAAAGTAACAAAGAAATTAAAAAGGAAGGAATTTGTACGGAATGCTATGCAAAAATTGAAAAATGTCTAAAAACACTAAACTTTTTTTAAAATTAAAGGTGAATCCTAAGAATCAATCCAATTATTATTGAATTAAGAGCGGTTGGATATCTATATGCACAGCTGTGAACACCTCATTTTGCGACCCTCGCAAGAATCCTAATTTTCAAAGAAATAAACATGCATGCACGCACGAGCATTCCTAGATGCACATGTAGTTTGTTCATGTGATACAGGTCAAAGAAGAAAGCCGAAAGGACCCCGGATGAGAAGTTATAGAATTATCGAAAATTGCCGGAACCAAAAAACCGTCAAAACTCCTGGAAACTTGTGAAAGGAGAGTCACGTACTTTGGATCATCCTCAAACTTTGACAGTTGTTGTAAATTATCAAAAGGAGTAACATACTCGAAAATCAGCTAAATCCGACGGTCGGATCTCCAAAAATTCAAAAAATTGCGAGTTTATTTCGGGTGGTGAAATGGAGGTCTTCTCGAAGTTAAAATGATTTGAAAATTGGTAAATGGATAGGCCTTATTGTGGGGAAAAGCATATTAAAATTTCAGCTTTGTTGGACGTGGGATCCTCAAGAATCAATTTGTCTACCGTGCAATTCCAGTTGAAATGTCCTTCGTAGCAAATTAAAATAAATAGTGGCCTTCCCGAAATCTGATCGACCTCAAATTTGGAAAAAAGTTAGAAAACATTTGGAGGGAAAACATATCAAAAAATCAACATAATCCAACGGTTGGAAGTTCAGTTGTCGAGGTTTTTGTACGCAAGTACGTTTTCTATGCGGGAACAAACTCTTTGTACCAAGCCAAGGAGACCGAGTCCTTCCCGAACTCCGATCGTCCTCAAATTTTTCCAGGGTGTAAAAGACTTATATTGGCAATACATATCCAAAATTCAGCCTGATCCAACGGTTAGAACCTAACTTCTCGTGCAAACAAGGGACCTTGTCTACAACAAATACCTTTCCTACGCGGACACAAACTCTTCGTACCAATCAGAACGAAAGGGAACCTTCCCGAAATCCGATCGACCTGAAATTTTTACACGATCTAGAATATTCCTATTTACAACACATATCCAAAAATCGGGATGATCCAACGGTGGGAAGTCCTCGCGATAATTTCCAAGAGTCCTAATGGCAATCTATTTTCTTGCTCTCCAAGTATTTTCTTCAACTATAAATAGACCCCTCCATTCATTATTTTCATCAACAATCAAGGGAATTTCGTGGTACACACCAAGAGATCCTTATTCTCTCCTTCCAAGAAGGCTCAGGTATAATTTTCTCTCTCTCCTTTTATTTATTCGTCAATTTTATAATTCATACTCTTGTTTGCATAATTTTTATTACTTAATAGCTTTTCAAAACCCTTTTTCAAATTATTTTTCAAAATTAAAGGCGTATAATAAACCCTAATCCAATTCTAAAATAGTATTATTACTTTCTTACTTTTTCAAAAGCCCGGATTAGCGGCATTATTATACGAAGGAATCGATAATCGCTATATATCCAATCTAACTCATAGATTGCGGTGTGTATGTGATAAATACTCGATTATGAGAGCACTGGTGCCATCTATACCGGTTTAATCTATAGACTATGGTATACGATCGGTCAACTCGCCTCATATAATATCGAATATTAGATTCCACATTGAATCAGTTTTCGAAAAGCCCAATGCTTTACAAAATCACTTGTTTCATTGCATCTATTATTATCAAACTCTCTTTTTCAAATCACACACACATACACTTATTTTTAAAAATCATGGGTGAATTAGGAAACACATCGTTTTCATCCCAACCCCAAAATCCCGATTTCTAAGGCAAGCACGAAAAGCTGTAAAGTAATAGCAATAGCATGCAAGAACTGAATTATAACACACGCATATCCTACTCAAGAGACCGAAAGGGCGAATTGGGTGCCTAACACCTTCCCGATTCGTAACTTAATCCCCGAACCTTCGAATCAACTGGTTTCGCATATATTGTGTATAGGAGGATATTTAGACCATAAATACGTCTCTTTTACACGAACCTTTTTGTTTGTTTAGTAAAACAAACTGGCGACTCTTATTCTTTTCAAAACCTAATTTCAAAATCAACAAACGGAATCGCCTCCCACGAGGACCCCGGGGCGTCGCGAACGCGGGTTCTCACAGTGGCGACTCTGCTGGGGATTTGCTAGAGGATTAGACTCTAAACAAGAGTAGAATATGCGTGGATAATTATTTTCTGTTTGCATGCTTTTTTTTTTGGCCTTAGTCTTAGGATAACATAGATGCGATTTAGGTGGATACCCTAATTTCCTTTTTGTTTGTAATAATTGTTTGAGGAAAATCTTTTCATAAATAAAAATTGAAAGTACTCGAACAAACCCTAAAGCGCTTATCATAATATACCTCCATAATTGTTATTTTGCACGCACCCACTATCATCATGCATTATCGCGAGTGTGAATTTACCCTATCAACCTCGGGACCAAAGTCGTGACTAGGCCGTGGACTTGCGGGTCTACACTAGCCAAAAGCGCATGGGACCACTCTCCTTGGCCAAGTACCAAACTGAGGTATATCGAGTGACGAGAACACTCACGTACCCAGAATGTATATCAAAAGGTCCTTGCACGTACTCGCTCTTGGGGTATATAGCAAGACCTAGCCAAATAGGAGGGAGCCTTAAACCTTACCCCTTTCAACCACGCTTGTATATAGGATGTGTCAGCCTAGTACACACGAATTTCTGCATATTTTCTTGACCATCGGTCGTGAGATTAGTGAACAAAAGGCCTTGTCATACATACCACTCTTGGTTTGGCAAGTACGGTCGGTGGCTGTCCAACCCCGTCCGTAGAAATCCCTCACTAAAACCAGTTAGTGAGAATTTCCCTTTTACTACTTCCATGAAAAGCAACTATAAGAAGAGAGAACTTCCCGATTTTTCAAAAATGTTTTTCAAAATATTTTCAAAAAAACCGAGTCATTTTCAAAAATGATTTTTTCAAAAATTAATTTTTAAAATCGGAAGGTTATAAGGGCACCCTGGGAATTCATATTCCTACCCTAAACCTATCCACGGGGCTTTCAAGTTGTTGCCGTCGGTCTGTTTTCGCTAATCACTAAAAAGTGGTTTTCGATTTTATTTTTTTGTCGAGTCATAGTTTTCCGAGAATTATGCAACCCATGGCAAAATATTGATTTTTCGGTCAAATCCCCGACTTCTTTCTCCCCATTCTTCACCACACTCCGATTATCTACTGCTGGCAAACTAGACGACTCATGAGATCAGATTCACTACCGACCATGCCTCATCATTGCAACACCGAGCTACTACTTCATCAAATCGGTGTCGAGAAAACTGAGGGTAATTACGGTGAAGCTTCTCATGCAGCGGGTCCGCCGCCTGGTCCCGTTCTCCCACAAACCGAGGGTGGCACCTTAACCCTTGAACACATCTATCATCTAATCCATGATCGGACCCAGTTCGTAGCCATCATGAAAGATCACTAAGTGGCCACCCAAGCCCATCTTGAGCCCTAATCACTGTCAGAATACATACTGAACCAAACCAATTCAATCCAAATCCATACCCAGCCTAAGGTAACCAAACCCGAGACCCAGTAGCTCCACTTAACATTCTCTAACACATTCTCTCAATTCCTGCCAACATCAACCACCCACTTCATGTGCCATTGCCAACATCGTTGTACCACCAGTGCAAGATCCCAAAACCGCCTGGTTGAACCCTAAACATAACCAACCCCTTCAGAACCATAATCCTCAAGCCTTCCTTGATGCAGATCATAACAGATCCCCGAAGACTAGCCTCACCATCATCGTTCGTATACACTGAGGGTACAGATGGTATATGCACTGAGGGTATCGACAAGAAGACCCAAATAGCCTCACCATCATCGTTCGCATACACTGAGGGTGCAGAGGGTATATGCACTGAGGGTTTCGACAAGAAGACCAGAATAGTTCCCCGAAGACTAGCCTCACCATCATCGTTCGCACATATTGAGGGTGCCGAGGGTACATCTACTGAGGGTATCGACGAGAAGACCCGAACAACTCTCTAAAGACTAGCCTCCCCATTCATCATTCGCACTGAGAATGTCCTACCCACATCACCATGACCCTGTTGTTGTCCTATCAGCATAGCCAAAAATCCTGAAGGTAAAATCAAGTTAATCAATTGGTTTAGCAACTGAAAGCCCCGCATCTCTCAAGAATCAAGCCTGTCTACACCTACTCCTGAGAATGCAGAACATCGGTAATCCTCCTGAGATTGTGGGTATGAGCAAAAACAGCAACGCGAATGAATCTTAACAGGTCCAAGACTCAAGAAGCAGAGAGAAACATGTCAAGATGGAAGCATAATGCAAGATCAGTAGAGTTTCAACTCGGAAGCACTCCATCTCTCTTATTACCTTACACTCACTCACTGTTTGACCATAAATCAATATTTGCCTTTTCAAAGTTGCTATGTTCTCGGAAAATTGTCGGTCCTGCATGCATACATCTGCATTTAGGTAATTTCAAGTAGCATAACATACTCCATAAATCAGGCAACTCAAGATTCAAAACCTAGTTTTTAAAATGTTGGTGCGATGATTTAAGAAGTATGCAAATACTTGAAATGTAGGGAAGCATGGCATAAGCATTTGCATAATGCACACACATGAACACTTGCATAAGTGTACCGCGCACCAGTCCAAGAATACATAGGCACTAAGCTCCATGGCCTACCAGACAATCTTCACCACCGCATCCTGGTATATACCTCGATGATTAGTCACACCACCATCACCGACCAGATCGTCATGATAAGATCACATGCTTTCCCAAAGAGGCAAGTCACTTCATAAGCCCTCCCAGAGAGTCAAATCACTTCACAAGCCCTCTTAGAGAGGCAAGTCACTTCATAAGCCTTCCCAGAGAGTCGAATCACTTCACATTTTCTCCCAGACAGGTCAATCATTTCACAAAGTCTCCCAGAGAGGCAAATCACTCCACATGTCCTCCTAGAGAGAAAAAAAACACAATCACAAAGTCTCCCAAAGAGTCAAATCACTTCACAAGCCCTTTCTACAGGCATCAATCAAATCCCAAGCCCTTTCTATAGGCACCATCCCAAAGCCCTTTTCATAGGCACCAATCCAAAGCCCTTTCTACAGGCATCAATCAAATCCCAAGCCCTTTCTATAGGCACCATCCCAAAGCCCTTTCCATAGGCACCAATCCAAAGCCCTTTCTACAGGCACCAATCCAATCCAAGCCCCTTTTACCAGCACCAATCCAACCTAAGCCCTTTTTACAGGTACATACTAAAGCCCTTTTCACAGGCACATACTAAAGCCCTTCCTTCAGGCAAACTCAAGCTCTCTCCAAAACCAAAAAGCCCCCTTTGAGATGATATCAGAGAAAGATAGAGAGAAAGACTGGAATGATAAGATTTCGTAAAAAACACAGGGAACAAGCCCCCACAAAAAGGACTTTTGGTCTAGCTTTTTCTCGCCCAAGAAGTTTTCAAGATACGCTCCCAAAGGTTCTCGGACCGAAAATCACAAACACAGCACAACGATGTCAAATGCGAACTTTCAAAGTAAACATTCTCAGAATCGCAAGGACGATGATGCCCACGAAAACCTGACAAAGTGAGAAGGAACAAAGTGGGTACAAGAAAAAATTGAAAGAGTAGAAAAGAGGATAAATCCCACAGTGCCAAAAGAAAAGAATATTGAAAAAAAAATAAAAAAGGAAAAAAGATGGCAGCGAGAGCCACACCAAGAGTGACAGCTAGGCCAAAAGGCCCAGGGCTACGTCTTGGGTGAGGAAGGCTGCTGACCATGCAAAAAAAAAAAAAAGTAAGCTGAAAAAAAAAAGCTGTATCAAAAAGCTTTTAATCAATCAAGGAGGAATAAGGGCATCGAAAAACAGAAAATGATGTAGGCACAAGAAATTCTTCTTTCGCGAAGTCAGGAAACAATAAGCAGAATCGCACCCTAGTGACAAGAGAAAAAAATGCCACGGAAGCTGAGCAAGAGGCAAAGTCCAAAATTCATACACGAAGTTTCGAGAACAGAGAGAACGTAACTCGATCATTTCTCAAGGAAAAAGAGGCCAGCCAAAAGTACTTCTTTTCAAAAAAAAAAAAAAAAATATCACACCAGAACTCTCTATGTATGTCTTCTCAGAGACTCTCACCTCCTCAGCATCAACCCTCAGCCATTATCCTAGCAAGTAGGGATTCTCATTTCCGTAGCAGATCATCAACCCACACATCAACCATTATCCATGCTAGTAGGAGTTCTTATATCCTCAGCAGATCATCAACTCTCAGCCTTTATCCTAGCCAGTAGGAATTCTCAACTCCCCAGCAGGCCATCAATCATCATACCATCAATTCTTAGCCAGCATACAATCAATTATCATATCCCCAGCAAACATACACCATGCTAGAATCACTGACAGAACAATCCCACAAAGTCCGTTAAAGCAGGGGCTCACCCTCTACACGGTTCACAGGTCCGTTAAAGCAGGGGCTCACCCTCTACACGGTTCACAAGCACGGTTCACAGGTCCGTTAAAGCAGGGGCTCACCCTCTACACGGTACACAAGCACGGTTCACACAGTCCGTTAAAGCAGGGGCTCACCCTCTACACGGTTCACAAGCATGGTTCACAAGTCCGTTAAAGCAGGGGCTCACCCTCTACACGGTTCACAAGCATGGTTCACAAGTCCGTTAAAGCAGGGGCTTACCCTCTACACGGTTCACAGGTCCGTTAGAGCAGGGGCTCACCCTCTACACGGTTCACAAGCACGGTTCACAGGTCCGTTAAAGCAGGGGCTCACCCTCTACACGGTACACAAGCACGGTTCACACAGTCAGTTAAAGCAGGGGCTCACCCTCTACACGGTTCACAAGCATGGTTCACAAGTCCGTTAAAGCAGGGGCTCACCCTCTACACGGTTCACAAGCACGGTTCACAAATCCGTTAAAGCAGGGGCTCACCCTCTACACGGTTCACAAAGTCCAGTTCCCAATCCCGTTAAAGCAGGGGCTCACCCTTTACACGGTTCTCAAATCTCGTTAAGGCAGGGGCACACCCTCTACACGGCTCCCAATCCCGTTAAAGCAGGGGCTCACCCTCTACACGGTTCACAGGTCCGTTAAAGCAGGGGCTCACCCTCTACACGGTTCTCAATCCCGTTAAGGCAGGGGCTCACCCTCTACACAGTTCCCAATCCCGTTAAGGCAGGGGCTCACCCTCTACACGGTTTCCAAACCCGTTAAGGCAGGGGCACACCCTCTACACGGTTCCCAATCCCGTTAAAGCAGGGGCTCACCCTCTACACGGTTTTCAATCCCGTTAAAGCAGGGGCTCACCCTCTACACGGTTCCCAATCTTGTTAAAGCAGGGGATCACCCTCTACACGGTTCCCAATCCTGTTAAAGCAGGGGATCACCCTCTACACGGTTTCCAAACCCGTTAAGGCAGGGGCACACCCTCTACACGGTTCCCAATCACGTTAAGGCAGGGGCTCACCCTCTACACGATTCCCAATCCCGTTAAGGCAGGGGCTCACCCTCTACACGGTTCCCAATCCCGTTAAAGCAGGGGCTCACCCTCTACACGGTTTCCAAATCCCGTTAAAGCAGGGGCTCACCCTCTACACGGTTTCCAATCCCGTTAAAGCAGGGGCTCACCCTCTACACGGTTCCAAATCCCGTTAAAGCAGGGGCTCACCCTCTACACGGTTCCCAATCCCGTTAAAGCAGGGGCTCATCCTCTACACGTTTTCCAATCCCGTTAAAGCAGGGGCTCACCCTCTACACGGTTCCCAATCCTATTAAAGAGGGGGCTCACCCTCTACGCGGCTAGTACACTTCGCTAGATCAGGGGGCTCACCCCTCTACATGGTTTACACATCACAGCAAGACACAAGATATGTTCCAAACATCGCCCATCCATCCCAAGGAGAGAGAGAAGTAGCATAGCACAGCATCATTTGCATTGCATTGTTTTCAAAATATCATCTGTGATTCATGCGAGTGCCGCAAAATGATGCGTTTCCATTATCGTCCTGGTTTCTTTGCTTCACAAAGAACCCAGGCCGAGAGGGTCTGTGAACAACTCATTTTGCGACCCCCGCAAGAATCCTAATTTTCAAAGAAATAAACATGCATGCACGCACGAGCATTCCTAGATGCACATGTAGTTTGTTCATGTGATACAGGTCAAAGAAGAAAGCCGAAAGGACCCCGGATGAGAAGTTATAGAATTATCGAAAATTGCCGGAACCAAAAAACCGTCAAAACTCCTGGAAACTTGTGAAAGGAGAGTCACGTACTTTGAATCATCCTCAAACTTTGAGAGTTGTTGGAAATTATCAAAAGGAGTAACATACTCGAAAATCAGCTAAATCCGACGGTCGGATCTCCGAAAATTCAAAAAATTGCGAGTTTATTTCGGGTGGTGAAATGGAGGTCTTCTCGAAGTTAAAATGATTTGAAGATTGGTAAGTGGATAGGCCTTATTGTGGGGAAAAGCATATTAAAATTTCAGATTTGTTGGACGTGGGATCCTCAAGAATCAATTTGTCTACCGTGCAATTCCAGTTGAAATGTCCTTCGTAGCAAATTAAAATAAATAGTGGCCTTCCCGAAATCTGATCGACCTCAAATTTGGACACAAGTTAGAAAACATTTGGAGGGAAAACATATCAAAAAATCAGCATAATCCAACGGTTGGAAGTTCAGTTGTCGAGGTTTTTGTACGCAAGTACGTTTTCTATGCGGGAACAAACTCTTTGTACCAAGCGAAGGAGACCGAGTCCTTCCCGAACTCCGATCGTCCTCAAATTTTTACAGGGTGTAAAAGATAAATAGACCCCCCCTCCATTCATTATTTTCATCAACAATCAAGGGAATTTCGTGGTACACACCAAGAGATCTTTATTCTCTCCTTCCAAGAAGGCTCAGGTATAATTTTCTCTCTCTCCTTTTATTTATTCGTCAATTTTATAATTCATACTCTTGTTTGCATAATTTTTATTACTTAATAGCTTTTCAAAACCCTTTTTCAAATTATTTTTCAAAATTAAAGGCGTATAATAAACCCTAATCCAATTCTAAAATAGTATTATTACTTTCTTACTTTTTCAAAAGCCCGGATTAGCGGCATTATTATACGAAGGAATCGATAATCGCTATATATCCAATCTAACTCATAGATTGCGGTGTGTATGTGATAAATACTCAATTATGAGAGCACTGGTGCCATCTATACCGGTTTAATCTATAGACTATGGTATACGATCGGTCAACTCGCCTCATATAATATCGAATATTAGATTCCACATTGAATCAGTTTTCGAAAAGCCCAATGCTTTACAAAATCACTTGTTTCATTGCATCTATTATTATCAAACTCTCTTTTTCAAATCACACACACATACACTTATTTTCAAAAATCATGGGTGAATTAGGAAACACATCGTTTTCATCCCAACCCCAAAATCCCGATTTCTAAGGCAAGCACGAAAAGCTGTAAAGTAATAGCAATAGCATGCAAGAACTGAATTATAACACACGCATATCCTACTCAAGAGACCGAAAGGGCGAATTGGGTGCCTAACACCTTCCCGATTCGTAACTTAATCCCCGAACCTTCGAATCAACTGGTTTCGCATATATTGTGTATAGGAGGATATTTAGACCATAAATACGTCTCTTTTACACGAACCTTTTTGTTTGTTTAGTAAAACAAACTGGCGACTCTTATTCTTTTCAAAACCTAATTTCAAAATCAACAAACGGAATCGCCTCCCACGAGGACCCCGGGGCGTCGCGAACGCGGGTTCTCACAACAGCTGAAGTTGATTTTGAAGTTGAAGCTGAAGCAATCTCCCAAGACTCGGGAAATTCATTTATGTCATCTTCAACCTCTTCGTAATGTTGTTGAATAGTAGATGTACCATTCGACATTCTAATTGATTCTAACTCCACCACCACTTCTTTCATTGTAGGTCTTTTTCTCCCATTCAAGTCCAAACATCTTCTTGCAATATTAGCAACCCTTATGATCTCTTTTTTTAGACTCTTATTCCTTACTCTTTTATTAATAATATCAAATATGCGATTCTCTTCCATTGCTTGTAAGAAGTATGTTGATAAACTTCGCATTTCATCAGACCTTGTCGATGATATTGGTTTTTGGCTAATTAAAAGTTCAACGAGAACTACCGCAAAGCTATAGACATCACTTTTCTCTGTGAATTGGTTTGATTGAAAGTACTCTGGGTCCACATATCCACATGTTCCTAATACTCGTGTGGTCAAGTGTGTTTGATCTACACTAATTGATCTTGAAGTTCCGAAGTCTGCAACTTTTGCTTTGTATTTATCATCTAGAAGTATATTTGTGGACTTTATGTCACGATGATAAATTGGCATTGAAGCTGCAGAATGTAGATACGAAAAAGCCGCTGCAACTTCTATAGCAATCCGTAAGCGCACGTCCCATGTAAGTGGGAAATCTTCGTTTTGGTCATGGATATATTGGAAGAGGGTTCCGTTTGGAATGAATTCATAAACCAAGAGAGGAACTTCAGTCTCCAAGCAACATCCATGTAACCTAACCACATTTCGATGGTTAATTTGGGATAAAATGACAACTTCATTAATAAATTGATCAAGTTGGCCTTCATCCACCTTTGTAGACTTTTTAACTGCAACAATTCTTCCATCTGTCAACATCCCTTTGTATACAGTACCCTGACCTCCTTGGCCAAGGATTCGACTCTCATTATAGCGATCAGTGGCCTTTTCCAACTCCTTAGAAGTGAAAAGTTTGGTTTTCTCAACATTCCCTTCTTCACCTGAGGTCAATTGCTTCTGTAGTAAAAATCCACCATTCCGCTTGAAGAATTTTTGTTTTAGCTTCATTTTGTTTATTTTTCTCACTACTTTATAAATCCACCACAGACAAAAAAGTAAGAGTATTGTTCCAAAAGTAGTGGTCATACCTGCAATTATCATCACATACAAAAGGGGTTGGTTCACATTGACATATACAATAAATTATTTCAGGAATTAAGAGTTTAACAGATCTTAAAATAATTTATACGGCTTTCTTTGGTATAACAACACATCTTAAGTCAAACTAATCAACTTGTATTTAAGTTGCTACTATAAGAATTAATTATTTAATTCTTGTGTGACACATAGTTGGCTTACTTAATATTTGGTAATTTATTAAATGGATAAGTAAATAATGAGAAGTTGCTAAATCTTGGACTTGACGATTAGTTGAGCATAATTATTTATCATCTAGTTGGGAATAAACATTTATTTAAATAGAGATAAATAATCACTCTCTCTAATGGTTAGAGATAAATAACAACTATCATACTTTGATGATAAGTTGAAGTTACAGACAGATAGGGAACTACATCATATCTCTCCTTAAATAATATGTAGCATTCCATCAATTAGGCATTCAATCTTTACAAAAAGGTGTAAGATGAGAGGGAAAACAAATATTCTTGGTAGCTCAAGTTCTATTTAAAAAAGCATTTAATTTCTCTATTACTTTGCTATTGCTATGGACTGAGGTCGGTGAATCTTTTATATTAATTGTATTTTTTAAATCATTTTAGTAAAAATTCTATGTGTAGAATTATATAAATGCATATATGTTTTATCCATAATTATGTCCTTTAGATCTATACAAAAAGTTTACATGTAGTTTACATGTAATAACAAAAGAAAGTTTAGAACTTTAGTGATTTCATTAATAAAAGAGTATAAATTATTAGCGTTGCTTTACTATTATTGCTTATCATATACCGAGTTATGATCGACCAGTATTTATAAAAGAGTGCTGTTATTTACACTCCTAAATCTGTCACAAACACCTACCTCCAAAATTTAACTAAAAACACATTTTAGCAACTTTTTATTTGTCACAAACACCCTATTTCATTGCCTAATATTATGTGAGTACTTAGCAACATACTCTCCTCATTTGAGCCGATTTTATGTAAGTGCACTCACCTCTGATTAGCCAGGCTTTATTTCAAAAAAAAAAACTCTAGTAATCCATTGCCTGATGTTAAGCGACTTCTTACAAAGAGATCATCTCCGGCAATACGTAGAAAGACCTCAGAAAAGAAAAGGGATACCACCAAGTACTACTGCTCCCATAAAGACCACGTCCATGAGACAGACGATTGTTAGAAACTAAAAGAAGAGATTAAGAAGCTCATTCAAAAAGATCAGCTCCGGCAATACGTAAAAAGAAAGAAGGATGTTCCCCTAAAAGCCAAGGGGAAGGAACATACTAACGAAATTTTCATGATTGAGGGAGGCTCTTCCTTCTCTGAAAATAGCAACAGGTCGAGAAAGGCCTACATCAGGCAAGCTAGGCTCCCAAGCTCTGAGGTCAAATTTTGTAGTCTCAGACCTGTGAAGATGGTGAAGTACGAAACCATGGAGATCACTTCCACTGATGAAGACATGAAGGAGGTAGAGTACTCTCATGACGATTCATTGGTCTGACAGCCATAGTGGGCAATCACAGCATCCATTATATCCTTATAGACATAGGGGCCACCTCTAACCTTATATGTTACAGTGCATACAAGGCCATGGGCCTCACCATCGAGCACCTGACCCCATCCTCAGTTACTTTGGTGGGATTTTTCGAAAAGAAGACTAGGTCCCTGGGCACCATCAAACTCTCCGTCACACTAGAAACGGCTCTAAACAAGTTACTACCATGGCAGAGTTCCTAATCCTCGATTCAACCCCCCATTATAATGCCATCATAGGCAAGGGCACTCTCAATGAAATTAGGGCGGCCATTTCTACCTACAGCTTTACCATAAGGTTCCCAACCCCCACAGGATCGGAGATGTCAGAGGAAACCAAGGGGAGGCCAGATATTTCCATTTTGGAGCCCTAAAAGAAATCAGGTGAGCTGAGGTTGTAATGGTAGAGCTCGAAGCTAGTACCGTAGAGGAAACAAAAATCTTAAAAGAGCCCACTAGTTCTAAAAAGCTGGAGGTTGATACTCTAGACCCCAGGGATGAAGAGAAAGAGCTCAGGGGACAACCCATTGAAGACTAACTCCTAAATCCCTCATAACCTAATAGGGTCCTCAAGATCAGTAACCATCTCAACTCCGAAACCAGGCAGGAGCTCTCCCAATGCCTCAGAGCTAATGCTGATGTGTTTGCATAGTCCCATGGCGATGTGAAGGGGCTGAACCCAGAGGTCATGGTACACAGGCTGAATGCTAACCTGATCTTCAAGCCAGTTAGACAAAAGAAAAAAGCCTTTGCGGTAGAAAAAAACTTGGTTGCCAAAAAAGAAGTCCAAAAACTTCTCCAAGCTAGGTTCATTCGGGAGGTTCAGTACCCAAAATGGCTTTCCAATGTCGTGTTCGTGAAGAAGAACAGTGGAAAATGGAGAATGTGTGTGGACTTCAAAGATCTCAACAAGGCATGTCCCAAAGACAGTTTCCCGCTTCCAAAAATTGACCAGCTCGTGGACACCACAACCAGGCATGAAATGCTAATCTTCATGGATGCATACTCCAGTTACAATCAAGTTGGAATGGCCCCTGAGGACGAGGAGAAGACCTCGTTCATCATAAATGATGGGACCTAATGTTACAAGGCTATGCCCTTCAGTTTGATGAATGCAAGAGCTACCTATTAAAGGGTGATGAACTCCCCGTTCAAAAACTAAATAGGCCGAAACATGGAGGTCTATGTCAACGACATGCAAGTCAAAAGTCTCAAAGCTTCTACCCATGTGGCTGACCTCAACGAAGCCTTCACTATACTTAGACATAATGGTATGTTCCTTAACCCTACAAAAAATGCTTTCAGGGTAAAAAGAGGTAAGTTCTTAGGATTTATGGTGACACAAAGGGGAATTGAGGCAAACCTTGAGAAGATATAAGCTCTGGTTTACATGAGATCTCCTACCAAACCAAAGGAGGTCCAAAGTTTAGCAGGGCAGGTCGCGGCCCTGAACATATTCATCTCCAAGGCCACCGTCAAGTGCCACCTTTTTGTCAAAACTCTAAATAAGGCCTTCAAGTAGACAGAAAAGTGTGAGCTCGCTTTTCAACAGCTCAAGCAATACCTTAGAGCTTCTCCGCTGCTTAGCTCTCCAAGGAAGGTTGAGATCCTTTTCCTGTACGTTGTTGTTTCACAAACTGCAGTAAGCTCGGCCCTCATGAGAAACGATGAGGGGGCACAACTTCTTGTTTATTATACAAGTAAAGCCATGCAATCCGCTGAGCTCAAGTATCCTATAAAAGAGAAGTTGGCATACACTATGCTCATCACCTCCTGAAAACTGAGGCCTTACTTCCAGGCGCAAGCCATTGATATTCTCACCGATTAACCTTTGCGAAAGATCCTCGATAAACCAAACCAATCAGGAACATTGGAAACCTAGGCTATGGAGCTTGGGTAATTCGCGATCAGCTATAAGCCAAGGGTGTCTATCAAAGGACAAGCAGTGGAAAATTTCATAGCTGAGTTCACCTATAGGGAGGAACAGGTCGTTGAGCTGCAAGCAATCCTACCACCTGCAGACCCAAACACCTCGACTCCTGCCACCTCAATGAACCTCTTACTGGAAGTGCCTGTATGGATATTGCATGCCGATGGGGCCTCCAATTCACAAGGTTCTGGTGCTAGTCTGGTACTGATCGCCCCTGAAGCCAATATACTAGATATAGCCGTCAAGTTTCTCTTTAAGTCATCAAACAATAAGGCTAAATATAAGGCTGTCATAATAGGCTTAAGAATAGCTGGAGAGTTGGGGGAAAAACAGACGATGATTTACAATGACTCCGTAATTGTAGTGGGACAAATACTTGGCCACAACATGGCTAAAGAATATCACATGCTATCTATTTGGCCAAGGCTAAGGCAACAGCGGGGCAGTATTCAAACCTAGTCTTCATCAAGGTTCCTCGATCTCAAAACAACAAATCAGACAGCCTGGCTAACCTTGCCTCATCCACAGAGGTGCCGAACGGTGTTCACATAGAGTATTTGAAAAGAAAGGCTATTAACGAGCTTATGGAGCTCGACACAGCCCCGGTACTAGTCTGTAAGTGTTGGATCGATCCAATTCTATACTACCTCACAAGCGGAGCCCTTCCCAAAGACAAAAAGATATCCAAAAGGATAAAGTACATTTCCAACCAGTATGTGGTCATTGAAGAAACGGTGTCCAAAAGGGGGCACGTCCTCCCATTTTTACTCTGCCTACACCCTCAATAGGCCCAAATGACACTATCAGAAATCCATGAAGGTCTGTGTGGAGGGCATGCAGCAGCCCGGTCATTGGCCCTCAAAGTTAGAAGACAGGGATACATCTGGCCCACAATCTTGCTAGATGCTAAGGAGCTAGTAAAGAGATATGACAAGTGCCAGCGATTCTTTAACATCTAACAACTCCCAGCAGAACTTATGACCCCGGTTAGTATACTTTGGCCTTTCTCGCAATGGGGTATGGACATCGTTGGTCCCTTCCCCCTGGGTAAAGGACAAACCAAGTTTGTAGTTGTGGCCATAGATTACTTCACCAAGTGGGCTGAGGCAGAGGCACTGACCATGATCACCACTATAAAAATCCAAAATTTCGTGTTGAGAAACATTATCTACTGTTTCAGCCTACTTAAGGTATTAATCACAGACAATGAGAAATAATTCGACTGTGACCTCTTAGTAAGGTCAACGAAAGATTCAAACATAGGGGTCTGAATGTGGGAGACTTAGTACTTCGTAAGGTTATCCTAGTGTGAGAATCCGCAAATGCAACCCCAAGTTCTCAGCCTCTGGTTTGGGAGTCTGAAATATCGAAAAGGATTCCGTTGTTCCATTTGCTTCTATGTGTTGATAATTCATATCGGGTGTCCCTCTATCCTATTTCTAGATGCAAGAGGGTTTGTTTAGAGTCGCCAGTACGTTTTGCGAGAAAATGGACAAAATAGTTGTGTAAGAGGAAAGGCTACAGATAAGCCTTTCTTTACACGTTTGTCTACGAAACCAGGATTCTATAGGGTTCGGGAACTATATTACGGTTTGGGAAAGTGTTAAGCACCCATTCCGCCCTTTCGGAAATAAATGTTATCGCAGATGATTCCGGAGAAGGCTTAAAGATTAGAAAATATGAGAGAGAATAAGAAATTTTAGTATAGAAATTGTGGCGAGAAGTTGCCGTCTAGAACCCATGGGGGTGTTGGCCTATTTATAGTGCTCAGGAGAGTTTGTCGCGCGACATTCTCCAACTTTATCTGTTTGTCGCGCGACGTATCTGTTTGTCGCGCGACATATCTGTTTCACTGTACCTGTTTGTCGCGCGACATATCTGTTTGTCGCGCGACAAACGGCTGAAGTGATGGGTTCTGACACTGTGATGTGTCAGAAAGTGGATGGTCGGGTGCAGAGGGGTTTGTCGCGCGACATAAGAGTGATTGTCGCGCGACATACCAGTATGTCGCGCGACAATCCCACTTAAAAATAGGTTTGTTGGCCAACAAACCCTTTCGGGGTAGTTTCGGGTGCTCGGATGGGTCCCGGACTCCAAAAACAGTAGTTCTCGAAGGTCGTTAGGGTTCTTGCGGGGGTCACGGATCGGGGTGTCTACACCTAGCAACCAAGATTCCTGAGCAAGGCAAGCTTACTACTAAATGAGAAGGTCCTTATGTGGTCACCAAAGTCAATAGACCTGGGACCTATTATTTGAGGACTATGGATGGCATGGAGCTCATGAGCCCATAGAATATAGAACACCTCAAGAGATACTATCCTTGAGCTGAAATGTATTGCACTTTTGTAATAGTTGTTTCCAAGAAAAATGTAAATGAAAACTTCGTTTCGGTACTTCATTACTTGTAATGTTTTATTCTGAAATGTATATGAGCAAAAATCCTCTCACAGGGAGGTCGGTTTAATAAGTTGTGAACACCCCAATCCACGACTCTCGTGCGAAAATTGGTTTTCTTTAAGCATCCTGCATTTAATCATGAGTCATCATGCATGTAGAAAGACTGATAGGAAAGACTCCGTTTTCGGACGCATTGGGAGTCTAAGATGACCTAGCCGTACGTACTAGTACGTACGGCTACCTGCCAACCGTACGGTTGGCACATGCTAACCGCACCCCCTAGCCGCACGCCCAACTGTACGGCTACCTGCCAGCCGTACGGCTGGCACAACCCTGTCGCACGCCCCAGCCGCACCCCATGCGGCTACCCCTGCGGTTGGCCTCTTTTGGAGCGTTTTTTGGCGGAAATGTTGCTATAAATAGGACCCTTGGGATCCCATTTTGGGATCATCAACATTCAATAGTATTTTTGGTAAGTAGGAGCTTTGTCAAAGTTTTGAGAAAATCATTTTTAGAGAAATTCTGAGAGAGAAGGCTAGTGAGAGAGAAGGCTAGTGAGAGGAAGTTAGTGAGAGAAAGCTTTAGAGAGAGAAAGTTCTAGAGAGAGAAGGAAGGCAAGGCAAGGCTCTCCTATCTTCTCCAAGTGCAGCAGGTATAACTTTCTACCACTTCTCTAAATTTCGGTATTGCATTTTTAATTCAGAAAATTAGATAACTTGCAAAGAAGTTCATTGCTTTCAAAACTAGTCCTTTCTAAGTTTTACAAGAAATCTAAAATCCGTTTTGACACGTTTTCAAAACAAACAAAAATACAAAAACAGTTTCCAAAAGAAAGGAACTACGAGACTCTGATTTCATTCTACGAATGAATACGTAGGCGCTCGCAAAGCTCGAGTCCGATTTCAAAATACCGTTTTAGATCAAATTTATCCGTATTCTGAAAACTATTCAAACTACTTGCAAGATATCTAAAATAGGAATTAAATACATGATCCATTAAGAGACCGAAAGGGCGAATTGGGTGCCTAGCACCTTCCCAATTCGTAACGTAGTTCCCGAACCCTAACAAAGTCAATTTTCAAAATAAATCTCTAGTTTCAAACGTATGAAAGATAATTCGTTTTCGAATTGTCCTTCGTATGATCTTTTGTTTGTTTTCTCGTAAAACAAACTGGCGACTCTACAAAACACGTTTTTTTAAAGAAAACCAAGAACGAGGACTCTTCTCTTTTTTTCTCTCGGGTCGTGGGGGTCCGGATTCTCACATAAGTGCACAACTCACTAAGCACACTTGCACTCCGCATAAAATCCTCTCACAGAAAGATCGGTTTAGTAAATGCATAGCTTCCTAAGAAAACTTGCACTCCATGAAAAATCCTCTCACAGAGAAGTCGGTTTAGTAAGTGCGCTCACTGAGCACACTTGCACTTGGCAGAAAATTATCTTACAAAGAAATCGGTTTAGTAAGTGCACAGCTCACTGAACACACTGGCACTCTGAACTCACTGAGCACACTTGCACTTGGCAGAAAATTCTCTTACAAAGAAGTTGGTTTAGTAAGTGCACAGCTCACTGAACACACTGGCACTCCGAAAAGACCTTTCACAAAAAGGCTAGTTCAATAGTGAAGAGGCTTGATAACAAAGGAGAAAAAATGTCAAGATTGGCCTAAGTAAAAAGGGGGCATGTCTCTACGATAGACTTGGCCAAAAAGAACAAGTTTTCCTTTTAAAACATCAAAGACTTCAAAAAAAATTCTACCACCATGTAGGTCAGTCAACAAGCATAAAAGTTCCAATTATGGACCTGCTGAGAACTGATAAATTCCTCTCGAAGATGCCAGTTTGAGGAGTCCAGTTTAGTAAGTATTCAGCTCACAGAGCACACTTACACTTTGAGGAGTTTGATCGACACTTGCCAAATTGTACAAATTTTGCCTAAGGCCTGGGGGGCATGATTGTTTCAAACTTAGTCAAAGTATAAAAATTCCTGGTGTATCAAAGTTACCCAACGAAAGACCTCTTGCACAAGTTTAGGGGCAAGGGATATCGTCTCTCTTGTTCATTTCATTGATAAAGATAGACAATTATATGCTCATTCCTTAGCTAGATGGAGGTAGAATAAAATAGCGTCATAGCCTGAAAAATGAGAGCGGTTAGAGGCGAGCTCAAGAAAAATAGATTCAAGGAAGGGAAACGAAGAAGCAACATTTACCCGACTCATGTAGTAGGCATAATCATCAGCCAAGTGGTTGAACCCTACTGCCTTTGCTTTCTAAAACATTCCCTGACCCAAAGGGGGCAAAGTAATCCCAAGGACAAAGAACTTTGACCCATCCCCATATGTCTAGGGAATGGAACTGGCGGCACCTCCAAAAGCCGACTGACTTTGGGCTACCTCAGGGTCGAGCTCTTGGATTTCCTCATCATCATATATCACTTGCTTGTAAGCAATCTTGGCTAGAGAGGCCTCTTTTGAAGACGGGAACAACACGACCTCGTCGTCGAAATCTTCAACCCTCTTGAGCTCAGCCTCCTGCGAGCCTAGAGGTGGAGAACATTAATGGGACCTGTCATCAGGTCGATGTACGAACTAACGATTCCCCCCCCCCCCGACCTACGCCCAGCTCCGAAGCTGAGATCCCCTCATTCATTCTGGACTTCTTGACCTGAGGACCTCTTTGAAGGGTTCTCTTCCTCTTACTCACCACCCCTGGGTTAATGGCTAGAGGCAGACCTACAATATATAAGAACGGAGGTCAAAATAAACAAGAAGACCTCCACGCATATATTGACAAAAGAAGTCGACAAGAATAACTTACTTGGAGGTGTAAGGAGAACCTGGCATCGGGGGAGGACGCTTA
Source organism: Lonicera japonica (assembly GCA_021464415.1). NCBI lineage: Eukaryota > Viridiplantae > Streptophyta > Magnoliopsida > Dipsacales > Caprifoliaceae > Lonicera > Lonicera japonica. The sequence goes on along the minus strand of JAKCWG010000364.1, from coordinate 51,388 downwards.
CAAACTGTTTGGACCCCCTCCTTTGAAGCTCTTCTTCCTCTTCCTCTTCCTCTTCCTCTTCTTCCTCTTCTTCCTCTTCTTCCTCTCCCGCCCTTTTGGTGGCCGGATGAGCTATTGATATGTCCCTAGAAGGCTTGGTTGTAGCGGTGGAGGGCTCTTTATCAAGGAGCACCACAAAGGGCGTATTCAGCTCAAGCTCCTCCACTGTCGTGATGGCCTTATCCATGTTCGAAGGCCTGGGGCCTAGTCAGAAATGCCAGAGCATCTCTGGGGCTGTTATCTCTGCATAGTGCTTCAAGTGAACCTTTTGGCATCCTGTAGCCAAGGAGTGTTCACAAGAGTCGGCCTTTTCTCCTTCACTGCGAGGAATGAGACGACACAAAAAAGTTAGCTCGAAAACCGTCAAGAGGATCGTCAAAAGAAAAGTAGTAATTAATACTTACAAATGGTACTGGACTTAGTGAACCAAGTCTTCAGGTCCACGATGTTGGGGCAGTCGACCGCGTGCTCCCAACCAACCCCAAAAACATAGAAAAATCTCTTCTTCCAATTGGGAATACTGTCAGGGAGTTTTTGGATGAGTTTGGATGCTCCTAACTTGCTCGGACAGTTGTGCATCCCATAATTCCTACTCCCTCCGTCCTTAGGTTAAAACAGGGTGAGGAATTCATTTGTTATGACCTTGTGGCTTCTAGCAGATACAGCTCTGAATATCAAAATGAGGTCTATCAGGCAGCTTCACATGTTCAGCGATAGCTGGGCGAGGGCCAAATTGAAAGCCACCAAAAGTTCCCTCAAGTGAACATACATGGGAAACCGGAGCCCACACTCGAATGCAGACTCATAGAAACATATCTCTCCAGGTCTATAATAGTAGGATCTTTCCTTTGGGTCAGGGACTCTGATCCTAATGTCGGCAGGAATCTTGTATTTATCCTTAAATGTCGAGATGTTTAACACGAAGAACGTGGAGGTTTGAAGAGGAGTTAAGCTGAGGGGCAGTAGCTGGAGCTGCGCTTAAAGAAGAACCCACATCCCTTTGAAGAGGAATCTCAGGGTTTTGCCGTTGGTCTATTAAATGTTCCATCAGATCGGCTATGGTTTGAAGAGGAGTTAAAGGTGCAAAATGATGAACTGACTTGAGAAGATCCTCTAAAGGAACACTTGAGAATCCCCTAAAAGAGTTTTCTAACAGACCTTTGTAAGCCATAATAGATAAAGAAGAAATTCCTCGAAGACTATGAGCTCTAAAGGTGCCAGAGTCTAAGAAAGGTGAAATGGAGATTTGGCTAAGGCAAGAAGGGTTTATATAAGGTGTGTTGGAGAAGCTAACTGTCCACTCAAGGCTTTAACTGTCCATTCACAGCCCCACTACCACACATTTACACGTTCTCCAAGGAAAACAGAACTGACGCACACGATCTCTCCAAAAAGGTAATGGCCCCTTAAATGAACTTTAAAAATGCCGAAATAATGGGCACATTAGATCTGTGGGTTCAAGTCAGGTGCCATCAAAAATTGCCAGAAGTTCACACCACGGACAGCTCCATTACTAGAGATCAGAGCTCCCTAAGATCTCTAATAGAAGTTTACCCTCCCCAGTCAACTCTTCTAAGCTAAATGGCAAGGATAGGGGCAATTGATGGGGAGAATAATTGAATTTTTCTCACCCATCAACCACATGAGGACATGTGGTAGTCCACGTCAGCAGTCTAACATACCAGGGCGAGGAGGGCTCTGGGAGCTCGTTTCAAGCACCACACAAGCCCCTGGAAGTTCATGCAACAAGCCCAAGGATTGTTTTTCCACAAGTGATGGAGTTCGTGAACCAAAGCTCTTTCAGCGAGCTCTGCAGCTCTCTCTTAGACAATCATGTCAGAGTAGGTGACAGACAGCATGAGCGACTGCTGCCAACACCACCAACGCTGTAAAAGCTCCCTCAACTTTATTAAATGCAAACCAATGCATCGGAATCCAGGATAAGCAAGGTCAGAATGGGTGGTATTTAGGGCATGGCTTTGGACCTGCTCTAAGAGCTCTGCCACAAGTCACTCCTCTGTCATATATATACAGGAAGCATTTAATTCCCTCAACAACCAAGTTTTATCAAGTTCAAGCTAGTGACAACCTGTAGAGAAAAGGCTGGGTAACCTACCTCAGAGTTCCTGAGTTAGAGAGATTAAACTTTAAGTGTCCCAATCTATTTTCCTCTTGTAGTATTGTGATAGACTACTTCAAGAGATAGTGCTGGCTTGTAACGCATACATGTTCATCATAATACAAAGCTACCCGAGCTCCGAGCTCTATTCCACATGGGAGGATTAACCCGCATCTTCATACGAGGCCAATCTCCTTTATACATCTCTAACTTTGTTGGTCTGTAGCATTCATTATTTCTATCATCTAGTTCATTTATTTGACTTGTGGTCTAAACTGCCCTCGGTTAGTTTTACGCACTATCCATTTATTAATTAGTTATATTAGCTTGCCTGCCTATTGCAACAAAATAAAGGGGCTTTCATAAAATAAATAAATAAGTAAAATGGATTTTAGGATACCGTCCTTGAGAAAAATAGAATGTGGTCTTCTAACCTTTTTTTTTTAAATAATGTTGTTTTTGTTTGTCCTCGGAGATATCTGTCTCTGGCGAGTACTCATACATGGATACTTTTTGGTAGAGACCCTATTTCTCGGTAATAAATATTTTATTTCTCAGTCATAAAAAAGTATGTGTGTTCTTAAAGATACCGAGAAAACAATATATGCAAGACCACATCATTTAAAAAAAAAAAGGTTCAAAGAACACATCTTAAAAATAGTTTCACTTAATAACCGGATCCTAATTTTTTTAAAAATAAGAAATAATGAAAAAAGGTCATACTTATAATAATTGCCGCCTTAGATTTTTTGGGGGGGTCGAAGACGTAGTTGGTGCCGTTGTTGATGTACCCGCATGTATATGAACTACCATTCAATAGTTCGTATCCAGGATCGCAAAGGCAACGGTATCCCCCGGGAAAATTCTCGCATCCCATGTTACATCGATTTGTAGAATTAGATGCGCATTCGTCAATATCTACCATGTGAAAGGTAAAAATTTAGAAAATCAAGTATTTATGTGCCTTTGCAAAAACACTCATGTTCTATTTGATAACAAGATGAAAATAGCAAATATAATTGATTTTCTTAGAAAATTAAAAATAAATTGAGTAATGTCATGAGACTTTCTCTTACATTATTGTTTTTCTTTTTTCATGGAATTTTTTTTCCTTTGGGTTGTGAGGAAGAAATTAAAAAAAAAATGATATGATAGATGATATCCACTCAGAAATTCACACAAATATTAATTCGCAAACTAGGCGTAAAAAGAAATGATGTACCATTTAATAGATTGATTAACAATTAAATGACGAAATAAATACTAGCAAATTATACAATCGCGTCTTGTGTACATATGTATGTATGTATCTAGAAACCCCCCCAAGTCTTTGAGTCAAGTTTGAAAAATATTTTCTTCTCGTAAAATTAACTGTTGCTTTGCCAATAAATTTATAGCATAATAGTAATACTCGTAAAAATTCTGGTAATTAGCAAAAATAATTTCTAAAATTTGATCTGAATCTCTTACTCGCCCTAAAGTTCAATTTTCGGTTGAAACATCCTTAAAGTTTCTAATTTTTTCTCACTCGCTCAAAACTGAATGCCTGTTAACAAGATTGATGAAAAACACGCATGATTGTCACAAGCCACTCTTTTAAAGAGCAATTTTGGACACTTCAACCAAAATTAAAATCTTTAAGGATGCTTAAATTCAAATTAGAAACTTTAAGGATACTTTAACCGAAATTAAAAATTTTATAAATACTTCAACCAAAAATTGAACTTTAAGGATGAATGAAAGATTTATGTTAAACTTTAGGGGTCATTTTTACCCTAAAAATTCGTATTACTAGTTCACCACTAACACCCCACCCCTTATCCGTGCAAGACTTAAATCTTGATCAACCTATAATTTATATATAACAAATAAAATAAAATATTTGAAGAAAGCCTACAACTTAGTGCATTGTTGCCACTTAAAAATACATTACCTTGGCATCGCACATATGGGTTCCCTTCAAATCCATCCGGACAATAACATCCAATATCACTCTTTGTCACTTGAGCACACCTAGCATTAACCCCACACGTAAAATTTCCGGTGCTGCAGTTACCGTACGTACTCCACTCTAGCACGGCGCTAACGGCATTAAAAACTATCCCTAGAGAGGCGACTTGGGGATTCCTCACTCTAAGTTGACCGTTATTTGTCGTTATCTCGAGCACCTCGAGAAGAGTGCCATTGCTGTTAACGTACGGTGTCAGTATGCCCGACGAGTTGATGCAGTCTATTGCGAACAACTCGTTGCGGTAGCAGTTTGGTCCGATCCCGAAAGGGTGCGGAATTCGTATGTTGTTGCCCTCGCACCTGTACGGACAGCCTGGTCTTGTCATTAACGTCTCGTTTTCTTGAGCCTGTGCTGATGTTCTTATGATTGGTAACGATAATACCAACACTAGTGCGAGAAGAAATATATTCTTTGATTTCATGTTGTCTATCTTTTGGGTTTGAGGCTGTGATGATGTTCTTATGATTGGTAGCGATAATTTCATGTATTTTGACTAAGAAGAAAATTAAATGATTAAATATTACATGAGATGAGACTAGTAAGCTGAAATAGTAGCCTCACTAAGTTGACCAATTCAATATGAAAAATTCTTGGGAAACCGAGACTGAGTGAGGGAAAAATATAAAGGGGCAATTAAAAAAAAGGGCTTATTAGAGAAAGATTTTCACACTAAGGCCAAGGAATAATTTTTTTTTAAATAAAGGGCCTATTTTTTATTTTATTGATAATATGACATGTGTCTTTTTTTTTCATTATAAAATGACATCCCAACCCTTAAAATAAACTAAAAAAATATCAATATGCATTAAAATATGGACTGCAATATGAACTTTGCAGTCTATATTTCACTGCAATATGAACTTTGCAGTCCATATTTCACTGCAATGTGAACTTTGCAGTCGATATTTTTAGTGCAAAGTTCATATTGCAGTCCATATTTTACTGCAATGTGAACTTTGCGGTCCATATTTTTAGTGCAAAGTTCATATTGCAGTACATATTTCACTGCAATATGAACTTTGCAGTTCATATTTTATTGCAATATGAACTTTGCAGTCCATATTTTTTGTGAAAATTTCATTAAAAGGGGTAATTTAGGTAATACATAACATGTTTTTATTAATTAAATGATATTTAAATTTATTCAAATACATTCATTTAAAATATAAAACAAAATAGGCATCTTACACTAATTACCAATTAAAAATAGGCCCTTCATTCAAAAAAATATTATTCATTGGATTTTTGGTAAAAATCAATGTATAATAAGCCCTTCTACCTAATTTCTAGAAATATAAAAGTCAAGAAACTACGGCCATCGAGAAGAAACATGGAACCTCCCCATCCGTGGATATTGGATAAACAACGTGGAATTAGGATTTCATATTAGTTGGGATTTAACTAATATAAAAAAGAATACAAGATATAATAACACGATTATATATATATATATATATATATTAAAATATTAAATATATATTACAAAAAGCGATGTTTAAAAAAAATATAAGTTAAAAGATTCCTATTTAAAATTTCATATTCTTAAAATGTTGACTTATGTGTATGTCATGTGCTTATTGGAATAATATCAACCGCATAAGAAAGTTGTTCGTTTTTTATTTTATTAGAAATAATAACAATTTTATTTCTAAGTTTTGAGACAACAAACCCAACCTCATGTTTTAAATATTTACATAAAAGTTCATGTATTACTATACCTTTAAAAAAAAAATTCAATTCCAGGTAGGGGCTCCCACTCGCCTACATTCCCTCCGCCCCTGAACAAAACCTCTCATGCATTTTTTTTTTAAGTAACTTATTATTTGTCTTTCGTCTTCATAATCGTGCGTACTCTCTCACCATTTATTCAAAAAAATCCCTATTTTCATTTGTTGGGTGTTTCGCACTTTCTAAATTTCTTCATATAATTCTATATTTAATTTAATTTTTAAGAAACAAAACTCAAATCACAATCAAAACCACTGAAATTATCATATGTAAATTTCACACAATTCAAATCACAAGTTCATCCTGAAGTTTGTAATGGATTATTGATGCCCATATCTATCCGACAAAAAATCCACACAAGTCAAAACATGTGGCCCATAATCCCATATTTGCCAGTCAAATTCAAGCGTTTTGACAGGCCAAGCTTGCATTTTCTTTAAATTATACTTATTATTATTATCCGGGTTAGATTTGTTTTATGAATATTAGAATTCTAAAACTACGTAAATTAGAAAAAAAATATCTAGCTCAGTCTGAGGAGTATATGCCTAAAATATGTCTAAGACAATTCGATTTGACAAACATTTGTTTTATGAGGAGGAAGGGGGGTGTTTGGGGGGGGGGGGGGGGGGGGGGGGGGGGGTTAAGATATAGGTGATGGTATCCTTTTTTTTGTTTTAATTTAAATCAGACAGTGTTCGGGTCAATTTTTTCACACTTTCACTAATCATTCTCGCAATCTTAGATCATACTCGCTGTTCTTCATAGTTATCTGGTCTTTTATTATGTCTCCTTTAATTTTAATCCAAGACTAGCTTTGCATTGTGGTACGTATTCATATTTGTGTAAATATTTAAGTAGACATATGTATTATTCGTAATATATCTACGCCAGGGTTGATTCCTGCATGAGATGCAATTCATCAAAACAAGGTCATGGAATTTAAAGAAAACTTTAGTAACTCATGTTACATATTTTTGCCTATGGCACGATGATGGTCCCCCACCTATCAAAAATTCCGAAATGCTGGTCCTCCTTGTATTTTTACTTATAGTCATGTGCAAGTTTTAAACGAGGTGGTCCCCGCGCCACATGTGCAAATTAATAAAGAAAAAATTGGATATTGAAAAATAGAATTTTTATAAAAACATAAAATTATAAAAAAAAGTTAAAGAATAATATTTTTGTAAATTAAGAAACTATATTTGATCAAATTTTAAAAGGAATAAAAAATTAACTTTGCAGTAAATTTTTAAATTTTATTTTTTAATAGAATCATGCAAAATTAAGTTTCCATTGCATGTTTTTTTAGCATATTATTATAAATAAGTATTTAATTGACAGTGTTTTAGAATAATTTAAAAATTATATATTCAAAACCTATTTATCAATAAAATGCACATAATAATTTCTTCGGAGTTATGCAAAGTTAAGTTTGCACTCTTTCTTTTTTAAAATATTATTATGTATTTGACGTTGTTTTAAAATTTATGAATGAAACATAATAATATACTTGTTAAAAAATATAAATATATCATTCAAAACAAATTTGTATTAAATTTTTTTGATTGCAAAGTTAAATTTCCACAAAACACAATTTAGTGCAAAATTAAGTTTGTACTCGATCAAAATCTTTATTTTAAAACACAATTGATAGACAATCTCTTAATTCATAATGATAATGATATCTAGACCCTTTTATTTTTTATTATCCCTACTTCAGAGTCGATGGATAAAATATTTTTAAATCCAAAAAGTCTTGTTTTCCCAAAGTGGGTTTTGAAATAACCCTCCCCCACCCCCCCTACCGCAACCCCCCACCACACACCCCATTTATTTGGACAATGGACCTATTTCTCTTAATCCTTCCATTTTAATTTTAAACCAACAATCTAATTAACCTCCCATGCAACCCACTGTTCCTCTTTTGCACTACGGGTCTTCTAACCTTGACCCGCTCATTTCTTCTGGCACCATTGGCCAACATCCTAGTCTCCATAAAAATCTCACCATTTACAATTGTTCTCTTAATTTATCATTTGAATTAATTTTTTACCAATTAATTTTCTCCCGAAGCTTTGGCTGTCCATCATGTGCAGTTCTAAGATCATTTCTATACTTGGGAAGATTCCATAGAAGATGAAGATAAGAGTCCTCTTTTTAACCCTCACTCCTCGCATTTACGGCAAGAAAGAAGAAAAGACAAGGAAAATCTTTTAAAAAAGCACAAAAAGTCTAAGGATTTTTAGTTTCTTTTTCTTGATGCATTCTGACGTTGGTCGATGGTTTTCTATACGGCCATGTATTGTGGCCTTTTTATTGCTTGTCAGCCTTATATTTTGGTCTTTTTACTTTTATTGAGAGGTGAACATTGTTGTATAAGTTTAGTTCATTTTTCAAGTTATGTTGATTTAATTTCTTTGTCCTTTCAAAGGATTTTTATAAGCCTTTGGGACGGGCATTTTGTAGCCCCCGCCTTTTTTTTTTTCTAATTATGATCTCAAAGTAAAATGTTTGGGCCAAATACAAAAACCTTGGGTCATTTTGTAATTTCTTATACCTTATGGGTCTCGTTTTAATATCCCTCTCATACCTGGGGCATTCACTAATTTTCTATTTTTAGTCTACAAAATTCAAATTGTTTTGCATTTAGCCCACTTTTTCTTGAAAATAAGTGATTAACCCAAAAGACTAGATAATTATGAATTTTATTATTTACTAACGTTTTTATTTTTCTTAAAATGTTGGTTGTATTTCCAATTATATCCCAAATTGAATTTTTAATTCAAAATTATTATCAGCGAAAACTTAGGCTTTCCAATTAAGACATATATATATATATATATATATTAATTCAAAACAAAAATATTATTTAATGTGATTTTTATAACTAGCTCACAAAAAATAGGCAAGTTTTTGGAAAGGGTGTTGGTAAAAGTACCTTTAATAATCAATTTTAACACTCTTTATTTAAAAAAAAATTTACTATACTTTTTTTTAAAACACTCATAAGGTTTGTATTTCCAACAATTTCTCTCTCCTCAGCCCTCTACAACCCCGTGAAAATTTTTTTTAGTAAAATTGTTCAAATTTATTTATCTTTGATAATAAATTTTAGCATTTTACAATGGCATTATAAACCTAAGGAGCGAAAAAAGACATATATTTGACGAAAATTAATCAAAACAAAATGCATGACAAAGATCATACTTTCTCACATCAAAATTCTAAAACTGCTTATAATTTCCAAAGTATTTAAACTCATTTTACTCTAACTTAATTGCCTCATAAATGAAAACATTCATTAGCGTTTTCTTAATGTTTTGGCAATGGATATTGAGTTAAATTGCTTTTAATTGAGTTACTTAGAAGAGTGTGCTCTAATTATTTAGGGTGCTCTTGTAAGTATAAAAATTATATACGGGTACTTAAACAAAAGGGATAAAAACTAGTTTTTTCAGTGTGCCTTTACGGACACCCTTTTGGAAATTATCCATTGATTTTATAAAAAGACATATTAAGGGGTAATTAGCAAAAATGACCACCCCTAAAGTTTGACCCAAATTCCTCACTTGTCCCTAAAGATCAATTTTTGGTTGAAACATTATTAAAGTTTCTAATTTCAATTGAAACATCGTTAAAGTTATTATTTTTTGTTTAAGCATATTTAAAGTTTCTAATTTCAATTGAAACATCCTTAAAGTTTAAAATGCCTCTTAAAAGAGTGGTTCGTCATAATCACGCACGTTTTCCATGAATCTTTTATTGTGCATCCAATTTTGGATGAGCAAGAGAAAATTAGAAACTTTAAGGATGTTTCATCCGAAAATTGAACTTTAAGAATGAGCGAGAGATTCGGGTCAAATTTTAGGGTCATTTTTGCTAATTACCCCATACTAAGACACTAATATTCAACTTGGGGCAGATATATTATGACTTTGACAATATAACAAAAGTTATCAATATTATATCTAGACATATTAAAAGTGTATGGAATACATTTCTAATATATCTAGGTCACTTATAAGTGAAAGGATTTAACAAGAAATGTATACATATAAAGGCGTAAATAAGGTAAAATATATATTGCTACATATGTAAATAAAATACAAACATAATCGAACAAAAGAGTTCATTCATATATATGTTCTGACACTTTTTTGGTAAAGTAGTAATCACGATTTAATTTATGGGACTAATTACTAATTTTCTAATATATCTTTGAACACCCATAAATAGGTTGTTTCCTAACTTTCTATATAAAAAGCAAATCAGGGATTGGTTCTACTTTTCAAATCTGCCAATCCACCTAGGATTTAGCTAATTGTTGCTTTATGATTCTACCCCTAACAAAGATCCCTTTTTATTTACGAGTAAATTTTTGATGTGTGCACTATTACATGAGATGATGAAGGTATAATGAGAAGCTGCCACTCGTCATCCCCAACTTAAATTAATCCTAGTTAGCTTATATAATAATTTAGAAAATAACAAAGAGCAAAACCATTTCAATAAATATACTGCTATTTTTCAAGATGCATCGTTTTTCAAGGATGTAATTTTTTTTTCCTTCTCTTTTTTCGGTTTTTTTGATTGAGTAAATTCTATTTCTTTCAAGAAATTTATGTTTTGATCCTATTATTTCCTTCATTCTAATTTACAAGTCGAGTTCAAGCTATTTAAAGACACATGTATAACAGCATTACTATCAATCCAAATACAACCCATCGAACTTTAATATTGGGGAAACTATGGCTAGGGTTGGGATTGTAAGGGATAAGTTGTGAAACTAACAAGAATGCATTAAATCTGAAAAATTTTAAATTTGTTTTGGTTAAGTACCACATAACTAACTTTTATAGGTTATACTTAGTAGGGTAAAAGGGCCCATAATGATATTATTGGAAAAGTATTGCGTATTAACACAAACATGCCCCCAAAGAAAATGGGATAAGATTACCAAGTTATAAAAACTAGTATAAATAACAGGTACAACTCTAAACCTCAGTCATTGTAGTTGATGCATAAAGCCATAAACATATTGAGCTTAGAGCTAGTATCTCCAATTCCAAATGGAAAAAAAAAATGAAGTATCATATAAGATATATAGACAATGGGTTAAAAAAAAGTCTCTAATGCAAACATGAAAAAGAACTGTGGGTGATTAAAAATTATAAAGATGATAATGGGCCTGAACTTTAGCCGGCCCAAACTCTATGACAGAATTTGTAAAGGGGATAGAGTAAACCTTTTTCATTCTTTTACCACTAACCCTAGTATAACATTTATAACCCTAATTCTATACCTATAAATAGAATAGGGAAAGCTCATCCCATGGGGGAGAGAGGCAAAAAGAGAAAATGTAAGCTAAAGGAATTGTTCTAGAGAGAGAAAGCGGTAACTTGTATTCTCATTCAATTGCCTTTGAGTTAATATAATCAAATTACACACACACAAAAATGGAGGATGTACTACCGGAATAGCATAAGCGCTACCGAAGGAACCTACTGTACCCAAAAATCTCTTCTCTTCTTCACCCTTTCCATCTATTGCTCCATCGATCTTGCTTTAAATACATCTTGTGGGAAGACCCAAATATTTTGGTGCGCACAATTGGTGCCGTCTATGGGAATCGATTGATTGGTAGAGTATTCTTGAAGAAGCTAGTTAGCAAAGTGTTCTTCAAAGAAAGTCTCAATAAAAGCAACGTGAAAAAAATGCTATGAGCGTCAGATAAGACTTCTTCCCCTATTAATTATATATTGGCATTGTTTTAATATTATTAAAATATTATTAGTTTTGTATTGCTGGGCATATTTCACAAAGGGCACATATACCCAATTTACACCATGTATGTATAGTTCACTGATCCAGTGTAATTTATATTTGCGTATAAAATGGTTAAAAGTTCCTAAAACACGTCCAATTGAGTTGATGAACTGCAGCCAACTCGGCGTCCTTTGACCCTTATTAAGATGAAAGCATGAGAGCCATACCATATGCTTGCTTAGCTCAGCTGGTTAGCGGAACTTCTCAAAGTGTGGAGGTCATGAGTTCAATTCTTGGCCAGAATAAGTATTTTTGGCCTAAATCAATTTGTTGCTTGGGAAGCCCAGCCGACTTGGTGATATAAAAGAAGCGTAAATTAAATTTTAATAGTGTATCTTGCCGAGATGGTTAGCCGATCAATTCATAACTTGGAGATTATGAATTCAATACTCAGCTAGGATGATTACTTTTTGCCGAGGTCAATTTGTTGCTTGGGAAGCCCAGCTGACTTGGTAATGTAGAAGAAGAGCGAATAAAATTTTAATAGTATATCTTACTGAGATGGTTAGCCGATTAGTTCACAACTTGGAGGTCGTAAGTTCAATACTCGACCACAATAAATTATTTTTAAAGTTCACATATAAGAACATGACTAATGTTTTAACAATGTCTAGCTGAGCTGGTATGTCATTTCTCCACAATCAATTAAATATTGGCAATTCTAAATATTTTGTCAAGCTAAAAAAAAAAGCGAGGAATCCACTTAAGAAGTTGGCTGAATATATGTAAGACCTTTCTTCAAAGGCGTTGCTTAAGACCTTTCCTACAAAGTCAAAACAAAGACCTCCCATGGGGGCATGATCGGCTTAATGCTCGGTGAGCTGGCTGGAGGAATGTAAGACATTTCTTTAAAAGCATTGCTTAAGACGTTTTCCTACAAAGGCAAAAGAAAGACCTCCCAGGGGGAATAATCAGCCTAAAGCTAAGTGAGCTGGTTGGAGGAATCTAAGACCTTTCTTCAAAGGCGTTGTTTAAGACCTTTTTCTAGAAAAGCAAAAGAAAGACCTCCCACGGAGGCATGATCGGCTTAAAGCTCGGTGAGCTGGCTAGATAAATGTAAGACCTTTCTTCAAAGGTGTTACTTAAGACCTTTATCTATTAAAGGCAAATTTATATAAGGACTCGCGAAGGCAGTTTTGTAAGACCTTTATCTATTAAAGGCAGATTTACATAAAACTAAACTCACCAATGCAGTCATGTAAGACCTTTATCTACTAAAGGCAAATTTACACAAGACCTTGCTCGCTAAGGCAGTCCTGCAATACCTTTATCTACTAAAGGCAAGTTTACACAAGACCTTACTCGCCAAGGTTGTCATGTAAGGCCTTTATCTTCTAAAGGGAGATTTACATAAGACCCTGCTCGGCAAGGCAGTCCTGTAAGACTTTTATCTTTTAAAGACAAATTTACCTAAGACCTTGCCCGGCAAGGCAATCAACTTAACAAGACCCTTATATATTAAAGGTAATCTTTTGAAATAAGATCTTATCTTGACAAAGGCATCTAAGTAAGATCTTTCCTCGACAAAGATAACTGAATAAGACCAAAATTATCAGTTAACTTGGCCAAGGTGATTGTTTGTGCCTTAAGAGCAAAGTTATGAGCCCTGATAGGCCAAACGAAAATGACACTTGGTAGGTAAGGCTTGGTAAGCCAATTAAGCTGTCTGGTAGGTAAAACTCGATAAAAGTTGATGAGGCCTACTAGGCTAAACATATTATTTGAGATGATAATTTCAAAAAAATTATGATGATTTATAGCAAGATTTTTGCAAAAACAGTTAGCTCGTCCATTGAGCAAATTGGCCCCACAAGAAGACAAGAAATACAAGTACAGCAGAAACTCTATCCATGAAGAATCAAACAATTGATTACATATGGAGGGGGCTCCTAGGCCTACTGACTACAAAAAGAGGAACTTAAATCAAGAAATGAAATAAGATCGTCCTTCAACATCAATAGTCATCTGCTCGGCAGCAGGTACTCCTTGATTTACCACAGTTGGCCTAACAACCACAACAACAACAACAACCTTTTAGGTAGACAAGAGAGAAAGACTCAACATGTCGACCATTCATACATCAACGCATCTCATTTTCCAGCCACAGGATTTGAAGCTTTTCCAAACAAAAAAATCTTATTTACAACACTTGGTGAATTATTTCAAAGACCACAACGATAAGAAGGCTGAAGATCCAAGCACATGAACTCACCTCGGCCGCCGAGCCCACATGCTAGGGGGCAATTGTGGGTGACTAAAAATTATGAAGAATGATAATGGGCCTGAACTTTAGCCAGCCCAAACTCCATGAGAGAATTTGTAAATGAGGTAGAGTAAACCCTTTTTATTTTACCATTAACCCTAATATAACATTTGTAACCCTAATTTATAATAGGGAAAGCTCATCCCAAAAGGGAGGGAGGCAGAAAGAGAAAATGTAAGCTAGAGGAATTGTTCTAGAGATAGAAAGCGGTAACTTGTATTCTTATTTCAATTGCCTTTAAGCTAATACAATCAAACACACACACACACACAAACGGAGGATGTACTACTAGAATAGCATAAGTGCTACCTGAGGAGCCTACTATACCCAAAAATCTCTTGTCTCCTTTACCATTTTCATATATTGCTCCATCGATCTTGCTTTAAATACATCTTGTGGGAAGACCCAAATATTTTGGTGCCCACAATAACCATGAAGGTGAGGCGGTAAATTTTATTTTCAATAAAATTTATATTTTTAAAAAATATTCGCTAAAATCTATCAAAAAATATATATATTCTTTATAATTTTTTATTAAAAAAGTTGATGAATAATGTCAATAGTAATTTTATCAAACAACACGGAGATAATATTTTTAGAATTTGACCATTTGCAAGATTTTTTGTGTCATATAAGAACCATATCCTTGCACATGCTTACATATTCATGCTTTTTGTAGATCCAATTCATGTTAGTATTGGAGATGTTCTTTGTCGTTTATCTAAAGTCAAAAAGTATTCAACATGTCTAATTCATAAACGCATCAAGCTTTTCATGATAAAACGACCAAATATATTATATCTGAAGTCATCGGAGTCCTTAAAAATATGACTTGACAAAACCATTAAAAAAAATCACACAAACTAAGAAACGTAAAGTGACACACTAATATGCCTGATGTATAAACCCATTTTACAAAAATTAATTAACAATATACAAGCATAAATTAGAAGCTACCCAACCAATAAAAAATGATATTAAGAATATTAAAAATAACTGAGGGTGTGTGCCATGCCAAATTAGACACCGTGTCAACACATTGAAGTTGGTATACATAAAATGACCACGTAAAAAGTTAACAATTACAGTCCTCTAACTGAGATCAAGGGAGTACCGTAATCAGTCGCAGATCTAGAATTTGAAATATGGGAGAAGTTAAAACACAATATAAAAAATATGACAAAAAGTTTCAAAAAAATATACTTTAATTAAAAAGTTATTTACATATATTTTTGTAGCACAAAAGGCATGCGTTTCGCATTAATTTACAGTAAGTACAAAAGTAACTAGACAATCTTGATTTAACTATTAAACTTAGGTATCATCAATTGCGCTCGACGATTCTTCATCCCACAAAATTCATCTATGATTGTTCAATGTCGAAGTACCGAGAAATTTCTTTCTCAATATATGTGATCATGTAATTTGCAAGATAAATCATCTTCCACAGCCACTTAAATTTATTATATATTGAGTAAATACCATGAATGGCCATTTAACTATCGTAAAAGTTTTAAAATGGTCACCGAACTATAATTCGTTTCATTTAACCCATTCAACTATTTAAGTAGTTCAATTTTAGCCACTCCGTTAAAATTTCCGTCAACCCACTAACGGATTGAAGGGCATTTTCGTCCAAACAGCAAAAAAAAAAAAAAATTGTTCCTTCGTCTTCTCCAACTCCGGCCGGCGCCGGCGAACACTCCGCCTCCTCCTCTCTCCTCGCTTTCTCTTCTTCTTCCTTCTCTCTCCTCGCTTCCGCTTCTTCCTCCTCCTCTCTCTTCCTCTTTTCTTCCTCCTTTTGCCCTGCTGATGAGACGATTTTTTTGTTGAGGTTGGAAGTGAGGATAAAAGTGCGTTTGGTTGATATTGTTCTGTAGATTGTGCTCGGCTAAGAAGAGAGAGAAAGATGGGTTTGGATTGTACTCCGGCGACAACACTCCGGCGACAATAGTAATGGCGAAAAGATGAGACGATTTTTTTGTTGAGGATGAAAGTGAGGATGAAAGTGCGTTTGGTTGATGTTGTTCTGTAGATTGTGCTCGGCTAAGAAGAGAGAGAAAGATGGGTTTGGATTGTACTCCGGCGACAATAGTAATGGCGAAAAGAAGAAGAAGCAGGGCAAAAGGAGGTAGAAAAGAGGAAGAGAGAGGAGGAGGAAGAAGCGGAAGCAAGGAGAGAGAAGGAAGAAGAAGAGAAAGCGAGGAGAGAGGAGGCGGCGGAGTAATCGCCGGCGCCGGCCGGAGTTGGAGAAGACGAAGGAACAGTTTTTCTTTTTTTTCTTTTGCTGTTTGGACGAAAATGCCCTTCAATCCGTTTGTGGGTTGACGGAAATTTTAACGGAGTGGCTAAAATTGAACTACTTAAATAGTTGAGTGGGTTAAATGAAACGAATTATAATTCGGTGACCATTTTAAAACTTTTACGATAGTTAAATGGCCATTCATGGTATTTACTCTTATATATTTATAATATAAATAATAATGGGTATAACTATTGACACTCCATAAAAAAAATTAACACTCTAAAATAATGTTTAGAGATAAAAAAAATTTATCACAAAATAAAAAATATATAATTTTATTTAAAGAATGCCAACAACTATATTTATAAAAAAAAATAAAATAAAATACTAATATTAATAGAAGTTTGAAATATCTTGGGGGACCCGGACCCCCCGGCCCCACTTCCATCCGCCACAAACTGCAATATATTTGAGCCCAACCACATCTCATCTACAACGGCGCATATATAGCGCCCAAAGAAAACTACCACTAATGACATAAATAACTGACAAACCAGAGTGAAAAAGAAAACCACTTGTAAGGGACGGGACAACTATGGTATTCCGCCTATATAATGAACTGCTATATATTGTCCCTTATTATTATTTTCGATTAGCTAAATCCTAGGTAGATTGGTAGTTTTGAAAACTAGGACCAATTCGTAATTAGTTTACCCTAAATGATTTTTTCCTAATTACGTAAGAAATTAAAGGTGGGACTTTTTCCCATAAACCCCTATAAAAAAAAGGTTTTCTCCTCTTTCATGTGGAGGTGACCAAAAGGGAACCAAATTATCTCGTTTATTTCGCTCTTGTGCTTGATTTACAACTGTCGTTTAGTTTTCTTGTTAATTCACGATTATATTACTAACCCAGTGATTGATTACATTGGATTTCCCATTTATCGATTCTTCTTACTTGGCAAAGTTTTGCATGTGAAATGATCATGAATTTTTTTGTAGAATAATTGTTGAATTATATTATTCTTATCGAACTTACTACATAAAATTGTATATATATATATATATATAAATCATTTTAAGGTTGTATAGAATAATGCAAATATGTTTAGGATGTTTTGGAAAGGGTTTAAGATGAACTTCTGGAACACTTATTTTAACCGTAGATTAGACTTATATCCATCGTCCATTAAGGAGGTAGGTGACTATATATAAGAGTGTAACATTGGCTGATCTTTTGACATAGAGGAAATATAATGTACTTGTTTGGTATACCCACTATTGCAATGGAAATCTTGAAAATATAACTCATATTGGATTCAGCTTTAACACTTTTCATCTACATAGAAAGACTTTCATTCACTAAAGTTTATCTACAATTTGTTTTTTCTGTGACGAAAACTATCATAATATCTCAAAAATGGAATATGAGTTTTCTACGTAATATTCTAATTGTCTACCATGCTCTTATTAGCAAAATATAAGGTTTCCTGTTGTGACATCCGTTCCCTTTTGTAAATTAGTCAAAAAAGATATTCAAAGGGGTTGTTATTACTAAATATATTATGAAAGCATTCTTATAAATCCGATAAGACACCAGATAATTTAATGACAACTCTTGATAGTAAACGAAAATGTGCTTGATAGTAAACTAAAAACATTCCTATAAATCCGTCTACCCTGTTCGTAATTTTTTTGTTAAGCCTATCACCTATCTCCAATAATTAATTAATAAAACCATCACTATAATTAACCTGATATGAACTGAATTAAACCGACTAGGTTGTTATAAACCCGGTAACCAAACAAGTTAAGTAAAACCAGCGGTTCAATCACATTACTTCAAAAATCAAAATTCAAAGATTTTTTGATTTATAGAATCTATATTTTTAAGAAAGATACTAAATTTTAATTCCTTAACCTTATTTACGAATAATTAAACTAGTAAATAATGATTTAGCCTAATAATTAAAAATTAGTTTGTTCTTCTTTTGATTTTGCATCTGTGGCTAAATATTATAATTAATTTTGATTGCTTGACTTTGATATTTTAATTTTAAACTCTCCATTTTATAATTTTTGTCTTGATAGATATGTGTCACATAATAGTTGCGAAAAATACATTTGTTTTTGTAGTTGTGAATATAATATTAATTACTTTTATTTATATATATTTTTGTCCAATCCAACTTGTCACCCGCTGGTTGGAGGTTGGCCAATGACACAAGGACCCACTCCCTTTGCCAGGTTCGTATCCAGATTGGGTCTGGTAACTATGATAATAACTAGAATAATTCTAAACTCTAAACCTATATAAATAAATTGAATTGAAGTTATTTTCAAGTTTGAGTATATCGAACTAATAATGAAATCAAAAGAAATTTTTTTGATAATGTGGGTATATTGCATATAGATCCACTTGCTATTTATAGATATACTAGATATACATGTTCCTATGGCACTACCAACTCAAACTGGTGCCATGTTTTTATTGTAGAACTCATACTAAAAAACCATCTCAATACCAATTTGATTATTTTGAAACATTGGATATTTATAAAATAAATTGCATAGAAAAAACTTGACCAAATTGATTAGGGTTTGGTTTTGAAAACTTGAATGGTCACCTTCCACGATACGCATAAGTTTGAACTTGGTCTGCCAAGTCGCATCCCAGCCTGATGCGCTTTAATTATGTGACATTGTATGCACATTAAAAGAATTATTATATTCAAATCAAGTCTGGTCATACGGGTTAATTTATTCAAACTTGAACACGACCTGAATTTATGTTAGGTTTTTGTTCTAAACCCATACCATCATTATATGAAATTAATCTGTCCTAAGCCCAACTTATAAGGGGATATTATAGCCTATTGGTCTATAGGGAAATTCAATATGCATAGGCCAATACTTATAAATAACTTGATTAAACTGGTGCGTGTTTGTATTGAAAAACTTGAATTTGTGGGATTTACTATGTATAACCCAAACTAGACCTGTCCCGACTCTCCCTGACACGTTATAATTACATGATATTATAAGGGTATTTAACGAAAAAATATTATATACAGTTTTGGGTTTGATTAAGCGTTTTATATATATATGAAGTTGAACAAAATCTCGAGCTGCACCCATGCTGCGTTTTTGTTGCCGAACCCATACTCAAGTTCTTAAAAAGAATGGAGTAATAAGGAGAGAAAAATAGGGTGTGTGAGATAACAAGTATAGATGGAATCAAATGTTAGTAGAGTCAGCGCAAGTACGAGGTTGAACCCAAGTGACGTGATAGATGGAATGAATGTTTTTTAACTCATTAATTTTAATTAATTCCTAATATAGTTTAGAAATTTGGTTTGGTTGTGGATTAAATAACAAGTAAGGAATATGTAACAATTAACAAATTACTAGGGTTTCAGAGTAATATATTTAATATCACCTTCCTAAATATTCATGCCCAATAAACTATACTTTTTATTTTGCACTAATTTGGTCTCTCGACTCTATTCGAAACGAAAATAAAATTAATTAAATTCAATTAATTTATAAAATCCTAGTGCTAGCTCTTCTAGAGCTAAAAATGTGTATAAGGTTAAAACACTCAATATACCTGTCAAAACACAATTTATATCCACTTTTAACAAAATATAATAAAAATTTAACCATATTTTTTATTAGTTAAAATAGGTATCTAATATAAAGAATTATTTTAAACGTTGGAAACCTAGATATGTATAATCTAATTGACATAAATACGTGCAATAAAATCAGTTAAATATACTCATTATAACTTTAACACAAATCTACATTAAAGTGCAAAAAGTTAAATAACACATAAAATTTAGGAAAAACTTACTTGATACTAAATTAGTAAACTAAATCTCCAACCACAAGTCTTCAAGCAATTAAAAAAAAGGGAACAAAGTTGGGCTATGAATGGGATGGCTGCATGGGCCTGGCCCATGAGGAAGACATGCTCTCCTTAGGGCTGATTTGAGGCTGCTACAAGGAGTTGGGCTGAGTAGCATTGGGTCCGCTTGGGCTTGCTGGCAAGTGGGCAAGGAACAAAATTGGCTGCTGCGCAACAAAGGAATGGCCTCATGGTTTATGGGGGTGTAGTCGATTCATATTTTAAAAAATAACGTTTTGACTTTTTTTTTGTAAATACACACTATATTAATCATCTGCACTAGACATTAGTTGGTTCTACTAATCTGACTGTGTTTATTGAATGTAAATATTAGTTAACATTTTCTTTTTAAGGAAAAACAATTCCTTTTTTTAATCTACTTCCAACAATATATATGTATATATATATATATATATATTTCTTTTCTCCTCAATTGAATTTATAAATTTCATATATAACACTAGTATCTAATATAAACTTGTAGGTCTTTGCAACTAAGCTGACTTTGACAAAAACTCCGAATACAAATGGCTTATACTTGAGTGTGTTGAAGAAATTGGGGATTTTGAAAAGTTTACATTGAGATTGAATGGGAATTGAAATCGGTTTGTTCTTTCAAACAATGATTGAACTGTATCAAGGATGAGGTCGATAAATCGTTGTTTTTAAAATCCATAAGGTTATTGAACTAAAAATGATGTAGCTAATTAAGTCACCTTAGTTATTTTTCAATAGTGGGCATAAGATATAAGAGCAAGGATGCATCAATACATCCAAATTATTGTTTAGGTTTTAATTTAATCTTATAAATAGTATTTAAACATAAAATAGGAAATTGAATCCTTCAAGAATTATATTAAAATAAACGGATGCATTCTAGTAACTTAAACTTTTCTCGGCCAAAAGGTATATAAAACCCAACAAATGAAAAGGAAAAAAAATATGTATTTGAGAATCATGAATAGAAAACAAAGACGTATATATGGGCATAATCATTCATAACATGATATCATTATCAAAATATACAATTTCAACAAAAAAAATTAACCTAAAAAATAAAATTTGTGTATTTATTCTTATTCTACAATTTTATTAAGTTATTCTTGTCAAAGTATAATATAACCTATATCGTTACCTTTGTGAGGGTGTGTTATAAAGATATTGTTATTTATATACATTAAAATAAATAATTAAATTGGGGCGGTGCATGAATAAAGAAAAGTGTAAAAAAGGAAACATAAATCGACCCCAAATTGTTAAACCCAAAAAGTTGTGATGAGAAAGAAAGTAAAATCCAAACCTCCGACAGTAGTAATCAATAGATGATTTGGAAAGTAAAATGGAAAGCGGGGAGAAAGAAAACAGGTTCTATTTGGTTGAAATTTTAAATTTTTTTATTAAAAAGTTAATTTTATTTTATATTTTTTAAAAGTTATTTTATTTTATTTTATTTTTTTTATTATAAAATTTTTAAAACAGCGTAACTTTAAATTTAAAAATCGAAATTAGATAAAAAATATATATTTAAAACATAATCATTGAGATCTATAAAATAAGATTCATTGAGATTATTTTTTAAATTTTTTTCATGAGTTTATTTGAATTGGTTGAAAAAACCTTTAACAAAAATTAAATTCACTTTTTAATCTACTTTTACGCTTCCTAAAAATATATTTAAAAAACAAGTTCTTAAATTAAAATCGGAGATGATATAATTTTAGACACTAGTTAGGAGTGGTTTTGTTTTTGAAAACAAAGGGAGATGACACTACTTTTATAAATTGGAGAGAGAGAGAAGACACGCAGCAGCTTTATGTAAAATTGTTTGTTAATTATATATTATTATTAGTATATGATATAATAACATGTACAACTCTAAACCTCAGTCATTGTAGTTGATGCATAAACATATCAAATTCAGTGCATCTGCTTCAATGCAATCATAAATCGAAAAAAATAAAGTGTCACGTAAGATATATATACGGATAATGAGTTAAAAAATAAATATTTTCAATACAAATATAAATAATGATCTTGAAGGTGATGTGGTAAAAAAAGATGAAGATATTGTGAGGGTGACCTTATACATACATGTAGAGGGTAACCTAGATATTGTCTAAATGCCACGTTATCATTTTTACTTTAATATTTTATTTTTTTAAATCTAAAAATTTTTAATTTTTAATTTTATTTTCAATAAAATTTATATCTTCAAAAAATATTCACTAAGATCTATCAAACAATATCCAAATTCTTTATAATTTCTTATTAAAAGAGTTAATAAATAATGTCAATAGATATTTTATTGAACAATACCACTGGAGATGATATTTTTAAAACTTAACCTTAGCAAGATTTTTTTGTATCACATAAGAACCATGTCTTTACACATGTTTACATGTTCACATTTTTGGAAGATCCAATTCATGTTAGTATTAGAGATGCTCTTAGTCGTTTTATCTAAAATCGCAAGGTATTCAACATGTCTGATGCATAAACACATCAAGCTTTTCATGATAAAACGACCAAATAATATACTGGAGTCATCGGAGTACTTAGAAATATGACTTGACAAAACCACTAAACTGAATCACACAAACTGAGAAACGTAAAGGTACACATTAATATGCCTAGCTAATTTATAAACCCATTTTACTAAAATTAATTAGCAATACACAAGCATAAGTTAGAAGCTACCCAACCAACAAAAATTAATATAAACACATTTTACTAAAATTAGTTAACAATATACAAGCATAAGCTAGAAGCTACCCAACCAACAAAAATAACTGAGAGTGTGTGTCATGCCAAATTAGACACCATGAAAACACGTTGAAGTTGGTTCGCATAAAATGACCGCGCAAAAGGTTAACTATTACAGTCCTCTAATTGAGATCATCGGACTATCGGAATATATCTGAGTGCAACCACATCTCATCTACAACGGCCGCGTATCTTGAACCCGAAGAAAACTACCACTAATGACATAAATAATTGACAAACCACCGTGAAAAAGAAAACCACTTGTAAGGGACGGGACAACTACTATGGTATTCCGCCTATATAATGAACTGCTATATATTGTCCTTTATTATTATTTTCGATTAGCTAAATCCTATGTAGATTGGCATTTTTGAAAACTAGGACCAATTCCTAATTAGTTTGCCCTAAATGATTTTTTCCTAATTACGTTAGAAAAATGGGACTTCTTCCCAAAAACACCTATTAAAAAGGTTTTCTCCTCTTTCATGTGGAGGTGCCCAAAAGGGAACCAAATTATCTCCGTTTATTTTTCTCTTGTGCTTGATTTACAACTGTTTAGTTTTCTCGTTAATTCACAATTATATTACTGACCCAGTGATTGATTACATCGGATTGCCCATTTATCGATTCTTCTAAAGATTTGCACAAGGTAGTTAATATCGCATATCGGATGTGTATCGCTTTGTCAAAAAATAGTATCGTGTATCACAACGTATCGTAAGATACGTTTTGATTTTGATATTTATACTAATATACATTTTTCTGTATACAAACCCATGCATAAATACACCAAACATGCATATGAATCTAAAATATCCATATTTTATACATATTTCATTAAATATTAAAAATCCCAATCTAAAAAGTCAATGGGCTCCTAAATAAATAAGGGGCGGTGTTATTTCCACCCCAATATATACTTGGTATCACTCTCACTCCCACGAACTCTCTTTTACTCATCAACACTCCAACTACTTCCTTTACCACTCTCATTTTAATATACATAGATTAATGATTAATTATAATTAAACATTAATCCTTAATCCTCCTCCTCCTCCTTCTTCTTCTTCTTCCTTCTTCTTCTTCTCAACAATGGTTTTTAAAATTTTACATTCATTTACCCTTAATGCAACACAAACTAATTATAATTAATCATTACTTTTTCTTCTTCTCCTTCTTCTTCTCAACAATAGTTTTAAAATTTTTGCATCCATCTACCCTTAATACAACACAAAGAAATTCTAAGTTATAGAGAATGGTAAAGAAGAAAGAATTGAAGCTTCTTATTCATTTTGTTTTCTTAACACGTTGGAAAGTTAATAAAATTATTCAACCATTGACTCAGTTTTTTTTGACTATTTTTTTTTCGACACTGATATTTGTTGAAGACAAAGCAAAAAGAGTTTAAAGAGAGAAAGTCTAGAGAGAAAAACTACATTATTTTGGCTAATATCGTTTTCCTATGACCGAAGTTCATCAAACTCCCCAGTTCCTTACAACCGAGGCCTTATTGTATCATATTTTATCTCTCAGGACCTTACATCAGCCTCTAACAACCGAGTATTGAGAATAATTTCAGTTCCTTATGACCGGGGTTCATCCACTTCCTCAGTCCCTCACAACCGAGGTATTTTGGACTATATTTTCAGCTCTCGGGACCTTACAACGGTCTCTAACAACCGAGTATTTTGGATAATTTCGACCATTACGGACCGAGAAAAATGATAAATGTTGGTTCTATAGAACCGAAATATCATTCTCCTTCACGTCTTCATATGACACATTCAGTCACCAAAAACCGGACAAGTGCTCCAATTTCGATTTCTCGTAACCGATGTAACCTGTTTTGATACTCTAATTCGTTTTCTTGGTATAACTTTTTTTTTTATATTAACTAAAGAAAATAAACATTAAATATAATAAAAATAAACATATATCTCCTTCATTATGTTTTTCTACCTTGATAATCCTTGATTCGCTCTTTTCTACCATTCTTTACAACTTAAGGTTTTTCTATGTTACATCAATGGAGATTTTGTGTGTTTTGTGAGTTACTTTTGGATTTTTGTTGGCTTTTAAAATGAACTGAAAGAGATAGAATGGGTTAATTAGATCTGAATTTTTGTTAATTATTAACCATTGAGGAAAACCCTAGAGAAGAAGAAGAAGAAGAAGAAGAAGAAGATGATGATGATGAATAGTAATTAATTTTAATGGATTAGTAGTTGATTGAAAATGATTAATTGAGTGGGGTGGAAATAGAAGTTTAGAACGTGTTTTTAGTGGAAGTGGTAGCAAGAAGTTTGTGGGGTGACAATAGCACCACCCTAAATAAGGTTCATCTAAGTCTAATAAAGGTCCATTTGCTACCAATGTTTTAAATACATAATAAAATTATGGGCCCTAATGTTCCGACTTTGCTCCCCTTTAACCTTTTGTTTTATACTTGTTTAATCATTTAGTCAGGTTCTATATATATATATATATATATCTTCCTCCCTTTCTTCTTTTTCGTGTCCACTGACGTCCTTCTTCTTCCCTAGCTCACCGCCTACCTCCTTGCCGCCGGCAGCAGCAGCAAATCATGTCACTCTCTCTATCTCTCTCCTTGTTACGCTGTTTCACTCTCTTTGTTTCTTTGGTAATATTTTTTGGGGCTTGGTGATGTTTGGTTGATGTTTTGAGTTGAGTTTTTAAAATATGGTGTTTGGTAGAATTTGGAAGTATGTTGAAAAGTCAATTCGGTTTTTGTTTGAGTTTTGTTCAACCAACTAAAAAATCTCATAAAAAATCTCAAAAAATAGTCACAATGGATCTTATTTTATAGATCTCGATGAGTAAATTTCAAATATATATTTTTTATCTAATTTTGATTTTTGAATTTAAAGTTATGGTGTTTTAAAATAAAATTTAGAGAGAGAAAGTAAAGTGAAATAAATTTTGAAAGTGTAAAAGTGGAATTGATTTTGAGTTGACTTTTTAAAATTTAGATAAAAAAAAGCTCACCAAACAGGCACTAATAGGGTTCAAATGAGTTATTTTTTTGGGCAAATCAGGTACTCTCTCTCTATCTCTCTCTTCTCCTTCTTCGTGTATTTGGGGTTTTAGGTTTGAGGTTGGGAAAGTGTTATATTTAAAAAAAAAAAATCGTCCATTACGAGATCATCTCACAATACGCTAAAATATCTAATACATCGATGTGTATCGCTTGATACACTCCTGAACTCAATACACTTAACGATACATATCAATTTACTCACGAGACGATATGTATCGTGTATCATACGATATCTACTATGTTAGTTTTGCATGCGAAATGATCATGAATTTTTTTGTAGAATAATTGTGGAATTATTCTTATCGAATTCACTACATATAATTGTATATATAAATCATTTTAGGATTGTATAGAATAATGTAAATATGTTTGGGATGTTTTGGAAAGGGTTTAAGATGAACTTCTAGAACACTTATTTTAACCGTAGATTAGACTTATATCCATCGTCCATTAAGGAGGTAGGTGACTATAAGAGTGTAACATTGGCTGATCTTTTGACACAGAGGAAATATAATGCAAGTGCTTGGTATACCCACTATTGCAATGGAAATCTTGAAAATACAACTCACATTGGATTCAGCTTTAATCCTTTTCATCTACATAGAAAGACTTTCATTTACTAAATTTTATCTACAATTTGTTTTTTCTCTCACAAAAAATATCATAATATTTCAAAAATAGCATATGAGTTTTCTACCTATTATTCTCATTGTCTACCCTGCTCTTACTAGCAAAATATATAGGTTTCTCGTTCATTCATCCATGTTGGAATTCCCTTTTGTAAATCAGTCAATAAACATATATTGAGCGGGTTGATGCTGTTAGTAAAATGGTAAGCAGGTAGAGGTGGGTTTGAGGGCAGGTCTCAGTTGGAGAAATGAGTTAAACTTATTCTTATTTTTTATTTTTTATTTTTTTGTTAAGCTTATCCTCCCCTATCATCCTTTTGTAAAGCATAATAATTACATAGTTATCATATCCAATCAATCCCTACTATTTTTTTTTAGAATAATAACATAGTTATCATACCCAATCTGGCTCAGTTGATTGACCCACGAACTAGTGAACTGGTCACTAAATCGAACTGAATTAATAATTAGACCGTTTCATAATTAATTAGACCATCACTACAGTTAACCCAATGTGAACTGAATTAAACCGACTAGGTTATTATAACATGTTAACCAAACAAGTCAAGTAAAACCGACAGTTCAATCACATGACTTCAAAAATCAAAATTCGAAAGATTTTGTGATTAATATGGAATCTATATTTTTAAGGAATTAACTAAATTTACTAATAATTAAACATGCAAGTAAAGAATGATTTAGCCTAATAATTAAAAATTAGTTTGTTCTTCTTTTGATTTTGTAACTGTGGCTAAATATTATAATTAATTTTGATTGCTTGACTTTGATATTTTAATTTTAAACTCTCTAATTTATAGTTTTTGTCTTGATAGATATGTATCATATATTAGTTGCAAAAAATATATTTGTTTTTGTAGTTGTGAATATAATATTAATTACCTTTATTTATATATATTTTTGTCCCGTCCAACTTGTCACCCACTGGTTGGAGGTTGGACCAGTGACACCAAGACCCACTCCCTTTGTCAGGTTGGTATCCAGATTGGGTCCGGTAACTATGATAATAACTAGAATAATTCTAAATTCTAAACCTATATAAATAAATGTAACTGAAATTTTTCTCAAGTTTGAGTATATCGAACCAATAATGAATTCAAAAGATTTTTTTTTATATAATGTGGGTATATTGCATATAGATCCACTTGCTATTTATAGATATACTAGATATACATGTTCCTACGGCACTATCAACTTAAACTTGTGCCATGTTTTTATTGTGGAACTCATACTAAAAAATCCATCTCAATACCAATTCGATATTTTGAAACTTTGGATATTAATAAAAAAAAAAATCTTAGAAAGAACCTGACCAAATTGATTAAGGTTTGGTTTTGAAAACTTGAATACTCACTGTCCACTATATGCATAAGCTCGAACTTGGCCTACCAAGTCTCATCCCAACCCGATGCGCTGTAATTATGTGACATTGTATGCGCATTAAAAGAATTATTATATTCAAATCAAGTCTGGTCAAATCGGTTAGTTTATTCAAATTTGAACACGACCCGAATTTATGTTAGGTTTTTGTTCTAAACCCATACCATCATTATATAAAGTTAATCCCTCCTAAGCCCAACTTATAAAAGGATATTCTAGCCTATTGGTCTATAGGGAAATTCAATATTCATAAGCCGATGCTTATAAATAACCTGATCAAATAGGTGCGCGCGTGTTTGTATTGAAAAACTTGAATTTGTGGGATATACTATGCACAACCTAAACTAGACCTGTCCTAACCCTCCCCGAGACATTATAATTATATGATATTATAAGTGATATTTAAGATAAAATATTATATTCAGTTTTGGGTCGGATCAAGCATTTTATATTTATATAAAGATGAACAAAATCTCGATATGAACCCCTGCTGCATTTTTGTTGTCGAACCCATACTCGCGTTCTTAAAAAGAATGGAGTAATATGGAGAGAAAAATGGGGTGTGTGAGAGAAATAACCTCTTCTTCTTTTATAAATGTGTTGTAATGTTTTAAATACTCACAAGTGTACGAATCAAATATTAGTATAGTTAGGGAAAGTACGAGGTCGAACCTAAGTTACTTGATAGATGGAACGGATGTTTTTCAACTCATTAATTTTAATTAATTCCTAATATAGTTTATAAATTTGGTTTGGTTGCGGATTAAATAAAAAGTAAGGAATAAGTAACAATTAACAAATTGCTAGGATTTCAGAGTCATATATTTAACATCACCTTCCTAAGCATTCATGCCCAATAAACTCTATTTTTTATTTCGCACTAATTTGGTCTCTCGACTCTATTCGATGCGAAAAATAAAATTAATAAAATTCAATTAATTTATAAAATCCTAGTGCTAGCTCTTCCACAGCCAAACATGTTTATAAGTTCAAAACACTCATTATACCTGTCAAAACACAATTTATATCCGCTTTTAACAAATCATAATAAAAATCTAACCTTATTTTTTATCAGTTAAAATAGGCATCTAATATAAAGAATTATTTTAAACGTTGGGAACCTAAATAGGTATAATCTAATTTATATAAATTCGTGCAATATAATCAATTAAATATACTCATTATAACCTTAATACAAATTTATGTTAAGGTGCAGAAAATTATATAACACATAAAATTAAGGAAAATCTTGCTTGATGCTAAATTAATAAAGTAAATGTCCAATCCACAAGTCTTCAAGCAATTAAAAAAAGCAGCAGCAACCAAAACAAAAACAATAGGGAACATGGGCCTGGCCCATGAGGTATACTCGCACTCCTTGGGCTGATTTGAGGCTGCTGCAGTGAATTGGGCTGAGTAGCACTGGATCCGTTGGGCTTGCAGGAACAAAGTTGGCTGCTGCTGCAACAAAGGAATGACTCGCGGTTTATGGGGGTGTAGTCAATTTAGATTTAAAAAGTTACGTCTTAACTTTTTTTTTGTAAATAAACACCATATTGACTCGTTCCACTAATCCGACTATTTATTGAATGTAAATATTAGTTAACATGTTCTTTTTAAAGAAAAACAATTCCTTTTTTTCAATCTACTTCCAACAATATATATAAATATTTCTTTTCTCCTCAATTGAATTTATAAATTTCATACATAATACTAGTATCTAATATAAACTTGTAAGTTTTTGCAACTAAGTTGCATTTGACAAAACTCCGAATACAAATAGCTTAAACTTGAGTGTGTTGGAGAAATTGTAGATTTTGCATATACGCTGAGATTGAATGGGAATTGTAATTGGATTGTTCTTGCAAACAATAATTGAACTGTTTCCAGGACAAGTTCGAGAAATCGTTGTTTTTAAAATCCAAAAGGTTATTGAACTTGAAATGATGTGGCTACTTATGTCACCTTAGTTATTTTTCAATAATGGGTGTACAGAACAAAAATTAAATTTACTGGCACCCTAAATTAATTATTAATTTATCGATAAGTTAATAATTTATTAATTTACCAAAAAAAAAATTATTTTTAGCAATAGTGTTCTCTTGATCTTCCTTGAATTTTATTTGCTATAAATTTAATTAAGTAAATTATATATATTATCCTTTGATAAATAATGTAAAATATTTAAGTAAATTATTTATCCTTTGATAAATAATTTGAAATATATGAACCTAAGGGGACCTTATAAAAAAATATTATCTTACAAATTTAGTAAATATATTAATTTAACTCTTGGATCCGCGTTGGAACAAGCAAAATTAATTAATTTAGCGAGATTATTATTTTAGTAAGTTTCTACTGTGTGCTAATTCTTTTGGGGAAAAAATGCAATATAAATATTAGCAACTTAATTGAGTTTAGGGGGAAAAAAAGAAACTATGAATCAAAATGTATTTAATTTATAGCATGCCCATGTTCCACTGCAGAGGAGATCAACAAATCTATATATATATATTATTAATAGTAAAATGGAGAAAGTGCCTTCGTTAATGATATCATTAATTATTTAATTAATTAATTAATTAATCTATCTATCTATTTATCTATTATTACATTACATTAGATAATAATATTATGGAGGAAGTTCCTTGATTTAATATATCATTAATATGTATTAAATGAAATATTATATATATATATATATATATTACTTGTGTCTCTAAGAAAAATATAATTTCAATTTGCTAAATTTGCACTACATGATACAAAAATTATTTTCATTTTGACGTATTACATGCACCATCATCAACTGTTTCTTTAGATAATATAGTTATCTTGCTAAAGTTTGTAAGACCTTTTAACATAATGTGTAAGTTAGTAATTTACTAATGCGTGCGTATTTATGAGTACTCCCTAATATATGACTAAATCATTCCTTGAACTCTTCTTAAAATATCACTTAATCATCCGTCGTGTTTTATTTTCTTTAAATCTTATGAGAAATTAGTGTTGTGTGTACTATGACTTGTGTTATTATGGTTTTTGTTTATTTAAATATTGTTCCTGCTTGGTTAAATGATGATAAAATGGATAATGTAGTACATTAAACAATGTACAATTTATTTTTCAAAAAAAATAAAATAATAATTAAGTAGATACATGAATTTTACTTAATTAAATAAAAATATATTTTTTTTTAATTTATAAAGCGTGAAACTTAATAAAATTTTCAATATTTAAAAAAATGAAGAATACCTTGATAAAATAATAATTACTAGCTAATATCCGCTAAATTAATAGGTTTTTCTTAAACCCATGGGTAATAATTTATATAAGGGTTTAACCGTATAAATAAGCATTTTCGTGTTACAAATAAGCAGCCGAAGACCTACAGTACAATGGTAGTGTTGGTCGGCCGAGAAATAGGTGGAGAAATTCTATTAGTATTTAGAAAAATGTTTATCTAAAAGTCTGTAAGTTTTATGAGAAACTTACATATGAATTATGGCCACATATTTTGTCAAATATTTTGACTGGATAAGCTTTTAAATTTTTTAATTTTGAACTTTTATCATATCTTTATATTATTAACATTTTAACCTTTAAAAATAGAAATGTCATTTTAAACAATATTTTTATGACCCAACTTTTATCCTATATTTATATTATTAATATTTTTAACCCCTAAAAGATAGAAGCATTCACTTTAAATAATATTTAAGGAATTAATATTAATTATTTCATCTAGGCTCCATTTGATAATAACATGAAAAAAAAATACTTGATTTGTATGAGGAGCATCATTAATGATATGTCGATGTAATCATTGAGAATTGAAACTAGAAAAATTATATAAAGTAGTAACATAATTTATTTATTTTTAAAAACCTACATGATCTTAACATAGACAAAAGCTAATAAAATTAAAGAACACAATAAATTTCTGTATTTTTATTGTGATATTTTAAATTAATAATCAAATATTTATATAACAGTGTTCTAATTAATGGTTTAATTTTAAACAAATCAAATTCATCTTTTGTAGGAGAAATATTTGATAAAAAGGAAGAGTATGTACAAGACGAAAATACTAAATGCAACATTATTTTGAGTAGGTGGAATTTTCAAATTTTCAACCTTTGAGCGGATTATGAAATCGGCTAACCTACGAAATTTTACAAGATAACAACATTCCTGAATTATCTAAATCATGTGATTTACCAAATCGCGTCTCAAAATCACGCCAAAAGAACATACCCTTAACATATTTTAATAATTTTAATAGTTTAATAACTTTAGTTTTAAAGCCTCTCTATAGATATAAAAAAATTAAAAAAATTGTTTACATGAGCATATCCTATTTTTAATTAGTAATGGAGAAATTTAATTTAACTTTAATACAAATGTCATATGGATGAATTTGTGTAAAAAACAAAATAGAGTCTTAATTTTGTAATTATGAATTTAATAATAGTAGATTTTTATTTCAAAACTAAATATAGGATTTGAGTAAAAGTAGATATCTTTCTCAAATTAGTGATTTAAATTGTCTGTAAGTTTAAAAATTTGCAGCGTCTTTCATGCTAGTAAGGTTCTAGTATTTATTGTGGGAAGTAAAAATTATAAGTAGACTTTAAGTCAGGTCCAATTTTAATTATATACGGTGTGCAAACTCATCTTATCTATTAACCCAAATGATACATAAATCCTTAAAGTACATAGTATAAGTAATTTTAACTATGCAATGCAATAAAAAAATAAAAAAAATCATTAATTATTAACATTGGAATATTGCAAAATAGTTTCTTGCTCAATCTTCACATATGAATTAATTAATATATTATTCTACACAACCGCACACAATAAATATTATATATGTAAAATATAATACATTAGCATAGAATGATAGAACAATTAATGAATTAGTATAAAGAAAAGATGAAAAACTGGAGAAAAACACAAAAGTTAAATAAAAATAATAATTAGTAGATTGAACATACATTTACGTTGATGTTTGTCGAAATAAACTAATGATATTTGTCTATTTAAATTTAAAGTACGTTATTTTTTTTTATCCTATTATTTTATTGTACCGGATGGCACAGATATATCTTAGTATATACATAGGCAATTAAAGAATTGCATGGCAAACTTGTAAATAAACATGTTCAGGAGGGGCATTTCTTTGTCTCTTAAAAATTGGCCACATAACTGACAGCAAATTAAAAAATTCGAGGAGGGGTGGGTGCCCCTTGAGCCTGCTACAAGTCTATCCCTATAACCGAATATAATTGACTATGTTGTTATATATGATTAGTAAGTATTACCGTGCCGTTCGGTACAATAGAATAAATCAAATTAAAATTAAATAAATTTTAATTAGTTATTTAATTTTGAGTATACTGTTTAATTTAGTTTAAAAAAATTTGAACAAATGAACCATAAGTTCAATTTTCATGCTGAAAAAACTAAAATATACTAGATTGGATAGTCTTGTTTTTAATCTTTTAATGACAATTTTAATCATATTTTAATCTTATGAAAGTTTTGTTTTAACAAATTAAACTTAAGGCCATTTTGATTAGTAGATTTTAATTATATGAATTTTATTAAAATCAAAATTCTAATTGTGTATATGAAAGATATTCGAGGCTATATAACTACGGTATACCATAGCATATATATTTTTAACCACTAAATTTTTATATTTTTTTAGACTATTTTTTTATTATCAAACTTGATATTTAATGATATAGATTAATAGGTTTCAAATATGTTAAAATTTAAATTTTGAATTTAAATTTATGATATT
Organism: Lonicera japonica; assembly: GCA_021464415.1. Taxonomy (NCBI): domain Eukaryota; kingdom Viridiplantae; phylum Streptophyta; class Magnoliopsida; order Dipsacales; family Caprifoliaceae; genus Lonicera; species Lonicera japonica. The sequence continues at coordinate 17,585 of JAKCWG010000364.1, read as the reverse complement.
CTAAGATTTAATTAAAAAGTTGATGAGATAGTAAAATCGTGTGGTAGAGAGAGAAAGTTAGTGTGTATATATTTTGTATTTAAGTGGATCTTTTGATGATTTGACATCGTAATGTAAGTATAAATTTTATTTAATGGCTCATAAACATTAACACCACAAAGAATCATTTGTAACCTTTTGATCAGTTTACTTATATGTGGTCAAAAATGGTGTTTTATAATATAGATGTATAGCTGTGAACACCTCATTTTGCGACACCCGCATGAATTTCGAACTCTAAAAAAAATAAGCACGCACGCATGCATGAGCATTCCTAGATGTATATGTATATATTATGTACGTGTAATACAGGTCAAAGAAAAAAAAAGCCGAAAGGACTCCGGACGAGAAGTTACAGAATTATCGAGAATTGTCGGAATCAAAAACCGTCAAAACTCTTGGAAACTTGTGAAAGAAGAGTTACGCATTTTGGATCATCCTCAAACTTTGAGAGTTGTTAGAGATTATCTAAAGGAGTAGCATACTCGAAAATCAGCTCAATCCGACGGTCGGATCTCCGAAAATTCAGAAAATCATGAGTTTGTTTCGGGCGATCAAATGGAGGTCTTCTCGAAGTTAAAATGGTCTGAAATTTGGTCAGTAGATAGTTCTTATCATGAGGAATGACATATTAAAATTTCAGCTTTTTCGGACATGAGATCCTTAAGAGTCAATTTGTCTACCTTGCAATGCTAGTCGAAATGTCCTTCGGAGAAAATTAAAATAAATATTGGCCTTACCGAAATCTGATCGACCTCAAATTTGGACACTAGCTAGAAAACATTTGGAGGGAAAACATGTCCAAAAAATAGCATAATCCAACGGCCAGAAGTTCAGTTCTTGAGGTTGTTGTATGCAAGTAGGTTTCCTACGCGGGAACAAACTCTTTGTATCAATTCGAGGAGACCGAGTCCTTTCCGAACTCCGATCGTCCTGAAATTTTTACAGAGTTTAAAAGACTTATATTTAAAATATATATCCAAAATTAAGCATGATCCAACGGTGGGAACCTGACTTTTCGTGCAAACAAGGGACCTTGTCTACAACAAGTACCTTTCCTACGCGGACACAAACTCTTCGTACCAATCAGAACGAAAGGAGACCTTCCCGAATTCTGATCGACCTGAAATTTTTACACGATCTAGAAGATTCCTATTTACAACACATATCCAAAAATCAGGATGATCCAACGGTGGGAAGGCTTCGCGATAATTTTCAAGAGTCCTAGTTGCAATATCTTTTCTTGCACTCCAAGTATTTCTTTCAACTATAAATAGACCCCCCCTCCATTCATTATTGTCATCAACAATCAAGGGGATTTCGTGGTATACACCAAGAGATCCTTATTCTCTCCATCCAAGGAGGCTCATGTATAATTTTCTCTCTCTTCTTTTATTTATTTGTCGATTTTATAATTCATACTCTTGTTTGCATAATTTTTATTACTTAATAGCTTTGAAAAACCTTTTTTCAAATTGTTTTCAAAACCAAAGGTGTATAATAAACACTAATCCAATTCCAAAATAGTATTATTACTTTCTTACTTTTCTAAAAGTCCGGATTAGCGGTATTGTTATACGAAGGAATCGATAATCGCTACATATCTGATCTAATTCATAGATTGCGGTGTGTATGTGATAAGTACTTGATTATGAGAGCACTAGTGCCATTTGTACCGGTTTAATCAATAGACTATGGTATACGATCGGCCAAGTCATCTCATATCATATTGAGTATAAGATTCCACATTGAATCAGTTTCCGAAAAGCCCAATACTTTACAAAATCACTTGTTTCATTGCATCTATTATTATCAAACTCTATTTTTCAAATCACACACATACATTTATTTTCAAAATCATGGGCGAATTAGGGAACACATCGTTTTCATCCCAACCCCAAAATCCCAATTTCTAAGGCAAGTACGAAAAGTTATAAAGTAATAGCAATAGCATGCAAGAACTGAATTATAATACACGCATATCCTACTCAAGAGACCGAAAGGGCGAATTGGGTGCCTAACACCTTCCCGATTCGTAACTTAATCCCCGAACCTTCGAATCATCTGGTTTCGCATACATTGTGCATAAGTGGATATTTAGTCCATAAATACGTCTCTTTTACACAAATCTTTTTGTTTGTTTAGTAAAACAAACTGGCGACTCTTATTCTTTTCAAAACCGATTTTCAAAGCAACAAACGGAATCGCCGCCCACGAGGACCCCCGAGCGTCGAGGACGCGGGTTCTCACAATAGCGTACACCAAATTAAACCCATCAGAGGTATGATATAGTTTTGATAAGAACTAGAGATTGGAGAATACGCTGGAAGCCAACCGTTCAGATGTTAGAATTATTGGGACACATAGCAGCAATCTAGAGCCAGATTAAAAATTTCCAGGGACTTTTCAACACATGCTTCACATCATCCACAGATTCAAGAAACGTTATGGGGTTAGCTTAGTGGTTCATAGATTTTGTGAAGGACGATCTATTTAGCGGTAAATCCCATGTCTGAATTCCTCCAGATACAATTGTTCAAAAAAATAAAACTTCAAGAGAAATAAATGTGTTTATCCCTTTGTAGACACCCCAATTTGCGACTCCAGTAAGAACCATAAAAGAAAACTCCTATGGAGTCCATGTGGAGTCCAAAACTCACCCACACACTAGAGCATGCTTCGGGAGAGTTTGTAGCGTAACAAACAACCCACCTGGATGAGTTTATTGCACGATAAACCCATTAAACACAGACCAACTACTTTCTGACACATCACAATGTCAGAACCCATCACTTCAGCTGTTTGTCTCGCAACAACAAACAGGTATATGTGGCGCGACAAACAGATATGTCCTATCATTATAAATAGGCCTATACCTCCATTGGTTCAAGTACACGATTTTTACACTAAAAATACTTATTCTCTCTCATATTTCTAATATTTAAGCCTTCTTCGATCGAAAGCATATTTGATAATATTTATTTCCGTAAGAGTCTTGGATCTAATCTTGGCACTCGGAGTGCCACATTCTAGAGCTAGACCGCTAAAAATATTTCGAAGATGAAAAGCATGTATACACCGGAGGTTTCTCTGCATTACTTTATTTCTCTCTTATTTATATTATATCGATGGGGAGGTAATTACCTAAACTTCTTTTTAATCTAAATTAAGTTATATATATTTGCATACATGTTTTTATCTGCTTACATGTTTTATATTAATTGTTTAACTTAAAGTTAGTTATAATGTAAACTGGTTATATCTATTATTCTATTAACTTTCTAATTAGATAAACTTATTGTCAAGTTATCGATATTTTATCGTTTTCAAACAAACTGCTTATTAAAACCTTGATAAAAATAATTTGTAAAAACAAAAGAAGTAAGTATATTATCTTAAGATTAAACCAAGCTTTCAAAACCCCGACTGATAGGTTATTATTTAGGAATTTAACTTTGATATATTTTGTCTTCTATATAGACTATAATGTATCTGATACACTCTCCTCAAGTGTTCAATTCCATATTAAATCAATTCCAATAAGATACGATCTTTTCTAAATTAACCAAACGAGATAATTGATATTATTATATAAGGAAACAATACCGAATCAATCTCATGATTTAAACATATAAACTTTTGTCACTAGTAATTGGACTTTGACAAAACCAAATATCGAATTACGGAATACAAGGTTTTCATCCATTTCCTCATTTTTTCCAAAATCTAGTTTTCAAAAGATATTTTCAGAAAGTAATAGAATATCAGTAAAAGTATCTAAGTTTTTTAACATATAATAAACATATAAGTGCCACTAGAGATCGAAATGGCGGAACGGGTGTTTAATACCTTCCTAATTTGTAATATAGTTCCCGAACTCTATAGAATCCTGATTTCGTAAACAAACATATAAAGAAAAACTTATATGTAGCATTTCCCCTTACACCACTCTTTTGTCTGTTTTCTCGTAAAACATACTGGCAACTCTAAAACGGACCCTCATATATCTAGGATAGGATAAAGGGATACACGATATAAATTATCACCATATATAAGCAAATGGAACAACATAATCCTTTTTGATGTTTGAGACCCCTAAACTAGAATTTGAGACCCAGGGTCGCATTTGCAGATTTTCACACCCTTATTTTTCAATTCAAGAGAAATAAATTTGTTTATCCCTTATTTTTCAATTATGATTTCAATTTTGGGAATGGACGTTATACTTAATTGTCGATCATCGAAATTTGAATTCTTTTTTTGTCAAAAAAGAAAGAAAAAAAAATTGTTAACTTGATAGGGTGTACTTTTTTAAAGTGTTATTTAAGTATATGATGATTGTCTTATCTAAAGAAACAATATCTATGAGTCTGTCAATACCGTAGCAGACACAAAACTATCTTATGGATGTAGTTTTCAATAGCAACCTTGATTACAACATAGCACTAATTACAAAATTCAATTAGCTTTCTTTCTTGTTTTCCATGTTTTATTGTCATAACTTTGTTGTGAATTCTATCACTTAATTTGTTTTCGTCGATAGCGTAGCGAACCATGATTTTCGACTATTATAATGGTGCAGAGGATAAATATATATATATATACTAAAAAAAATTCATGCGGACCGACCTATATGAACTGGATATCTATGAGTCTGTCAATACCGTAGCAGACACAAAACTATCTTATGGATGTAGTTTTCAATAGCAACCTTGATTACAACATAGCACTAATTACAAAATTCAATTAGCTTTCTTTCTTGTTTTCCATGTTTTATTGTCATAACTTTGTTGTGAATTCTATCACTTAATTTGTTTTCGTCAATAGCGTAGCGAACCATGATTTTCGACTATTATAATGGTGCAGAGGATAAATATATATATATATACTAAAAAAAATTCATGCGGACCGACCTATATGAACTGGGACTTTTTCCATCGCTAAAAACATATCCCCAATATATTCGCGACGGAAAACTGTCGCTAAAGGTGTCGGTTCGTATAGACCGGTCCGCATGAAAAATGTACTGTTATATATATATATATATTTGGTGGAGGTTTTTTAACCACTCAAACTCACTTTCTTTTTTTAAGCGACTTTGAATTAGTAGAGTACCTCCAATGTCATAATTATAAAAATAATAGAATAATTAGTTTTAGCAATGTTCCATAAATACTCATCTCAATTTAATAATTAAATTTTAATAATCATAATATAGTCAATAATCCAAACAAAATACTAATCAAAACAGTGGTCCCAGCAATTCTATTGGTCAGTGAAAAATATAAGGAAAATATATCTTTGACATATTTTTTTATAAACATTTTAAATTAATTTTATGACAATAAAAATAGTGGTGGAGCCAGAAATTTAACCGAAGGAATATAACAAAAAACAAAAACAGAAAAAATCAATTGGTTCCAATAAGCCTACAAGCTCAAACAAACGTTGGGGTGATGCAATTTTTGGCGATGAACAATAGTAATTCAATGAAAAAAGTGACTCACATGAAATTTTTTGTTAGAGGCTTTTTGTGTTTAGCCCAAGATTTTTGAATTGTTTGGCTTTTAGCACACCTTGTTTTTGTAATTAGTTGTTGGCCCAAAATTCTGGATAAATACTATTTTGAACTTTCATTAATTATTTTAAGTAATTTTATATTGATTTGTGTTGTTCCAATGTTGCCCTTTTTGAATTCCATGCCTTGTAATTATTTCATGAAATATAACAATCTAATGGGCTAGATCGAGTATCTTTGATTATTTTACTTGAACCTCTTTTATCATGTCGTGTGAGTTGAACTTATTGTTGACGCTTATAATTAAGATACATAAAAATGGTCTTGATTTGTACCTGTTAGAGATACAAATGACAAGTAGCAGGGGCGGATCTAGAATTTTTTTTCGGGGGGGCCATATGATTTTCAACAACATAACATATTTAATATAAAAAATGTAAAATTGCATTACAAAATAGAAAAAAAATAAAATTAAGTTGCACTACAAAATAAATACATTTCTTACAATTTCCCTTTCAACGAAGATAGTCAAAGAATTTATAAGAAATGCATCTTCCATTTTACTTCGAAGTTTGGATTTAACAATACTTATAGCCGAGAATGCACACTCTCTCTTTACATTTTTTTAATATTATTTGGGGGTGGGTGGACCACATGCAATAGAAATTTCATATACTTAATTATATATATATATATTAAAAAATAAAAATTGGGGGGGATCATGGTCCCCCTTCTCATACACATAGATCCGCCTCTCACAAGTAGTATACGACTTATCTGTTTCTATATTGTCGTAATCTAGCATAAAATAGTTGTTGGCCAGTCGACTATATATCGTTTACATGTGATGGAAAAATATATTTTGAAACAATTAGGTAAGTATTTCTTCTTCCATGCATGATGAGGAAATGACCAAAGTTTTGTATGTTATAGGGTTGCATCATAAAGGAAAGAACAATGTTGAAAATGCATCTACGAAAATAGATTGTGTGTAGACGGTGACACGCAAATTGAATTGGACCCATATTTTGACCGGTCCATAAATTGGGTCTGGCATAACCCAAATTCATATAAAACACACCGATCAACAATTCAACCTCAATTTCTAAGCTGGTGTCAGTGGGTCCACATTTGTTTTATTAAATTGTGCTCGGAGATGCACTAAGGCTTCGTTTAGTTCACATAAGGGAAATCAATTCCCTTATCTTTCTCATGGAAGTGGGAAACTAAATTTCCTATAAAGTTTCATTTATTGTGTTTGATAAAGTATGAAAAGTATTTAGGTAAGGCTATTATAGTCCAATTTTTTTATAATAAATGCTTGGAAATCACATGAGAAAATCAATCCCATGTGTTTTGAGAGGAATGGTTTTACCACCTACTTTTCCCTCTCTCGGGAAAGTATTTCCGGAATTTTTTCTTGCCAAACAAAGGAAAGAAAAGCCTTTCCTTTCCCGAGTACTAAAATCCATGAACCAAACGAGGCTTAAGAGTATCTCCAACAGTCTTCTATATTTTTGTTTTGTGTAAAATTTACATAACTTGTAAATTTTTTTTATCTCCATCAATCTTTTAAAATACAAGTTTGTGTAAAATAGTTGTATACGTTAAATACATTCCCATTTTATAATGCCACATTATTTTTCTCTATCTTTGTTTTTTAAATAAAATTTAAAAATATAATAACTTCAAATGTAAATTAAAATACAGATCTTAATAAAAATTGTATATTTGAAATATGCTCATCAATACTTACAACACAAGATCCATTGTGACTATAGAATTATTTGTAAAAAAAAAATTAAAAAAAAAATAATAAATTGCTTAAATTGATAGTTAACAAGTGTTAAAGCATCTCCAATTGTATTGTATAAATTTTGTATAAATTCTATGTGTCAAAGTGGGATTTACACAAAAATAATAATGAATTGCTTTGTACTCCAACAATATGTTTTAGACTTTTGTATAAATATTAAACTACCAATTAGATACGCACAAGTGGCACTTATCCTATATTTATTTCCTTACTTTTCAAATCCATTTATTTCTAGAAACGGGATGAAAGAAAATAGACGCGAGATTATCTGATGTGGTTGTGTAAATTGGGTTTATTTTACACAACTTTTTTACCCAAATCCTAGGCGTAAAAGTTTCTTAAAAGACTGCTGGAGACCTTTTTTTTACAAAACGTGTAAATTTTACGCAAACCAAAATTATACACTACGGTTGGAGATACTCTTATAATCTTAATTTATCATCTTTTTCTTTGGGCAAGAGATTTGTGAAACTTTTGAAAATTGTCATAGATTGAAACCGTGTTAAACTGCTGGTTGAACAGTAAATACTTATTGGTCAGTCTTCCACCTTGACTACATTTTTTGTCACAAACTAAAATCTCATTTCTGATGAGACCTTGGTATATATATATATATATGTGTGTGTGTGTGTGTGCATGTGTTGATTCAACAAACTTAAATTATAATTTGGGCTAGTTATTTTAGAGGGAAACTTTGGTTGATACTTTTTGTATCAGAACAAACGCATGATCACTAAATTGGCGAATCCAGGAATTTTGTAAGAGGTGAGTTGATTTAAAGGCATATAAGTCAATTTTAAATGAATGGGTTTGAACTTAGGAACTAACGAAAATTTTACCATTGCAGGTTTAAAAAATAACGAGTATTCCATTACTAAATCGGCTCTTACATAAAATCGGCTCACATGAGGAGAGTGTGTTACTAAGTACTCACATAATATCAGGCAATGAAAGGGTATTTATGACAAATAAAAAGTTGTTAAAATATGTTTTTAGTTAAATTTTGGAGGTAGGTGTTTGTGACAGATTTGGGAGTGTAAATAACACCACCCTTTTATAAATACTAGTCGATCATAACTCGGTTTATGATAAACAATAATAGTAAAGAAAACACTAATAATTTATACTCTTTTATTAATGAAATCACTAAAGTCCTAAACTTTCTTTTGTTACTACATGTAAACTTTTTGTATAGATCTAAAGGACATAATTATGGATAAAACATATATTCATTTATATAATTCACACATAGAATTTGTACTAAAATGATTTCAAAAATACAACTAATATAAAAGATTCACTGACCTCAATCCATAGCAATATCAAAGTAATAGAGAAATTAAATGCTTTTTTTTAAGTAGAACTTGAGCTACCAAGAGTATTTGTTTTCCCTCTCATCTTACACCTTTTTGTATTGTATCGTAAGATTGAATGCCTAATTGATGGAATGTTACATATTATTTAGGGAAAGATATGATGTAGTTCCCTATTTGTCTATAACTTCAACTTATCATCAAAGTATGATAGTTGTTATTTATCTTTAACCATTAGAGAGAGTGATTATTTATCTCTATTTAAATAAATATTTATTCCCAACTAGATGATAGATAATTATGCTCAACTAATCGTAAAGTCCAAGATTTAGCAACTTCTCATTATTTACTTATCAATTTAATAAATTACCAAATATTAAGTAAGCCAACTATATGTCACACAAGAATCAAATAATTAATTCTTACAGTAACAACTTAAATACAAGTTGATTAGTTTGACTCAAAATGTGTTGTTATACCCAAGAAAGCCGTATAAATTATCTTAAGATCTGTTAAACTCCTGATTCCTGAATTAATTTATTGTATATGTCAATGTGAACCAACCCCTTATGTATGTGATGATAATTGCAGGTATGACCACTACTTTTGGAATAATACTCTTACTTTTTTGTATGTGGTGGATTTATAAAGTAGTGAGAAAAAGAAACAAAATAAAGCTTAAACAAAAATTCTTCAAGCGGAATGGTGGATTTTTACTACAGAAGCAATTGACCTCAGGTGAAGAAGGGAATGTTGAATATGAGCGAGAAATACACAGCGACCCTAACCTTTAAGAAGGTTAAATATGTCATTTTGGCTTATAATTACTACAAAAAATAAGGAATATAAGTATTTTCAGCGGTTGGGATAAAAGCAAAAACATTGGGCTAAATACAAAAGAATGGGTTGTTCACTAATTATGCAAATCTCGTGGGTTTGAGTCTACAAGTACCCAAAATATTGGGCCAATTTCTGATTTGCTATTAGTAGAAAACCATTAAGCGCAAACTAATCAGGGATTGGTTCTAGTTTTCAAATCTGCCAATCCACCTAGGAGTTAACTAATTGTTGCTTTCCAATTTGACCCCTAACAAAGATCCCTTTTTATTTACCATTACACAATCCTTAAATTACACATTACATAATTTCATGGATTTTTGAATTTTAAACTGCTTTTACTTACTTTTTTTTTCTTTTTTTTTTAATACAAGTAGTATAAGAATACACATTATGGTCGGTCACTACGGGGAGGGGAGGAAAACAAGGTTAATTCCCGTGGCTCGAACCTTAGCATGGGTTGGGGAAATTCACCACCTTTTCTACTATGCTAGCAACTAATGTATTTAAACTATATTTACTTAATCACATCATTTAATGATTTGTTTCAATTTTTTCTTATATATATATTGTTTGATTTGAGGGATTGTAGTATGTTCTTAATTTTAAGCCACATGTTTAACTAACTAGTAACTATATATATTAATACATATGCATTTATATATAGAGTCCGTTCCTAGTACGGATCAAGCCTTTTTACAACGTTTTTCCGTAATAAAAACATTGGTGAGGTGTTTTTTTACAATGCAAAACCGTCATAAAAAGAATCGATCCGCACCTGAAATTTTTCGTTTATATCTATATACACTATAGTTTTATGCACATGTAATACGTGTGCAATTCAAATATAATTAATTTAATGAAAAGTTATTAAAAAAATTCGCATAGTGGCCGAAAGTCCAAGTACTTCCCGCTGGCAATGGTGGTTCAAATCCCAAAAAAAATCCAAAAATCCATGAAATTAGGTAATGATGTATTATTTTATTTTAAGGAATGATATTATTAACTCCAACTGATCGATTTTTATCACTTGGCAAAGTTTTGCGCGCCAAATGATCATGGAATTTTTTGTAAAAGGGCTTTTAGGTAATTGTTGAATTTTTATTTTTTTTATTGAATTTACCGCATATAATTGTATATATGAAACATTTTAGGATAATATAGAATAATGTAAATATATTTAGGATGTTTAGGAAAGTTCCCTTAAGATGGTGAACTTCTGGAACACTTATTCTAACTGTTGATTCGACTTATCCTCCACCATTCATTGAAAGGAGGTGGGCGACTATATATAAGAGTTGGATATTGACTCTTTTGACAGAGATAAAATTTAATGTAATTGCGGGGTATACCCACCATTGCAATGCAAATCATCAAGATACAACTTACTTTATTCACCTTTAACCATTTTTATCTACATAGGAATATTTTGATTTATTGACTAACTTTTATCTAAAATTTATTTGTTCTCTCACAAAAAAATTATATCATTTCAAAATTTGCATATAAGTTTTGTAACTACTATTCTTTGTTAAATCATATAAAACTAGAGAGATATGGGAGAAATTGTATATACTATTAATTGAATTAAATTAAATATTACATAAAGAAAGAGCTCTATTTATAGAGATTTACGAGATAAGGAAAATGAAATAAATTTGCTATACAATAAGGAAAGAAAAGAAATAACTTGTGAAAGGAAATAATAATAATAAGGTAAGAAAATAAAATAAAGAAAATAAATGAAATTTAACATTCTTAACGTAGTGCACTAGTATACCCTCCATCAATCGCCCTAGGATATTGGGCGAATATAATTATTGTAAACCTACCAATTAATAATTTTTTTAATTTACTAATGTACCCTCCATCAATCACTTCCCCGTTCCTAAGATATTGGGGGAATATTAAGGAAGGTTTTTTGGTTATAACTTCCTTTTTTATAATGCTGATATTTTAGCTCTGTTTAAATTATATTAATTTATAATTAGAAATTACGGACATCTGTATATTAATATTGTTGGTTTTTTTGTCATAACCTCTTATACTAATTTCTAAATTTGCATTATAAAGTGTAAATATTTATTTATTTATCGTCAAACAGATAAACAAATTAATTAGTAAATATACATATATGTTTAATTTAAGTATTATACTAGTGTCAAATATATACTTTAATAATGCCTGTTGACACAAGCTTAATATTGAATCTGATATCTTACATGAATTAGTTTGTCTTGTTCCACTATATGCCATTCAAATTAAATTTTTTTACTTACAATTTTTTAATTAAACAAGATTATTTCATGGTTTCTTTTTTTAATACATATCCCTAATAATTTTAAGATTATAATATTGGATATTTGAACCTATTTTCAATAGGTAACATTTATTTAACGAGATTTTGACTAAACAGATATCAATGGTGACTGAACAAACATCAATCGTGAAACATCCTTGAATGTATTGAAAGATCACAGTACCTGTTTCAACGCCTGTAAATGTAATCCATTTATTGTTTCTATAAACGAGCTTCAATACCAACAGTTGCGTCTTTTTGGTTGCACTGCAAAAAATGATGAAACATCAATATTACAATAAATTTGTTTTAAATCAAAATATTCAAGAGTATCGCTATTTGATCTCTTGTATTACATAATAAGTACCTTGAAGATAAGATGACATTTAGCAATAAATTTAAATTATAAATCACGTGTATAACTAACAAAAAAATAACAAAATTGAAAAAATACTGATTATTTTAAAACATTAGCATCTATATTAAAATACTGATTTAGACAATGGATAAACTGTGAATAATATTCTATATCTAAGACAACTTTAGTCAACCTTGACAATTTGTTTCCATACACGTAAATTACTAATATAATTGGCAATCATTAACATTTCCAAAATCATAATAAAGGATATTTTTGTCCATTTAAAGATATATACAGCTACATGATTTTTAAATTAAAATTATTTATGGTATCTATAACAAAATAGGGGTGTGTAATTAATTTTCAATCTCTTAAATTGCTCACCACTAATTAAGATGTGTTTTAGGAACTAGATTCGAGTTTGCAAGTGGGTTAGTAAGATCCGAACCCACCTCATCAAAGAATATGTTTTCCCTATGCTTTTCCTGACTTGACCGATGCAAGTATTATATTAAAAATTAAAACCCACTTCATTAACTATGCTTAGACCTTGGGTGGCCATTTCAAAAAGGGCATCATGAAACAACATGAGACAATACGAATTTGCCATGAAATTGACTGAAGAATTACAATCTGTATCTATAATGTTTAACATGAAATTGTCTTTGTGTATGTATCTTAAAACAAAATTGGAGATATATCGTGCTAATTATGGCCAAATTAGAGAAAATCAACGTTTATACTGGTGTTATAACATATTTATTAGGACCTTACGCTGTGTTAATCGTGTTTTGTCCTGTTAACTGAGTACTATTGTATATAATTAGAGAAAATCAACATTTTTCTACTTATGTTATAACATGTAGACCTAAAACTTGCAATCATGTCCATCGCTCGTGTTGTGTATTAGGTAGGTTATGTTCATATTTTGTAAAATTAACATAACATCATGTCATGTTGTCTTAAGCCCAAACACGATAAAAACATGATCTGCTACCCTTACTTGGACTCGAATTTGTTCCAATCAAAATTAATCCGACTTAATGCGTTGTAACTATATGATATTTAAGAGTATGTATTTAAAGAAAAAATAATTTACTAAATTACCCTTGATAGGAAAAAAGAAAAGAGAATGCGGAGGATAATTTAATAATTGAATAGAGACACTATAAAATGGTTTGATCAAGTGGTTATACTTTTATAACAATTTATTGTATTTGTTCAACTGCTAAAGTGACATTTTTTTTTGTGTATGAAGTCATAAGTTCAATTCTCATAGTAAAAATTTGTTTCTTTTCTTAACATAGAGAGTTATTTTAATAATTTAATTGACATTATCAAAAACCTTATTCACGCATTATTAATAGTATAGATATATATATATATATATATATCAACCATACGGATTGGTCCACAAAAATCAATTGGTTACCAATTATACTTGTGTCTATAAAAAAAATCAATAATCGTATTTCTCTCTATTCATCCCCCCTCCGCTCTCTTCCCATTTGACCCTCCTTTCCGGAATTGGCAAAGCTTTGTCTTTTCTTCCCTTTCCGATCACCGAACTCCAATTTTTCTATATTTTTTCTTAACTTTATTCATATCCAACAATCTCTTCAACCACTTAGTAGCTTTCCCCATATTTTCTATCTCTAAAAATCTAGAGAGACAAACAAAATGTGGATCATTTCTTAATCAAAACTAGAAACAGGGCAAAAGATTACAAATGTGTCTTATTGAGATTATTTTATGCTTTTCTCTCTAAAACTCAATAACACAATCATCAGTCTTTTACAAATCGTTGCAAGGCATATTGAAAGCCCAAAAAAAAATGTTCTTTCTAAATTAAGTATATACTTGAACCAATGGCTTAAGTATTAATGTTCTTTCTAAATATGAACATAATATTCTTGATAGTATTTATGGTATTGAAGATGCTTTTATAAAGAGAAAGATGATTGAATATTATCTCTCTACTTTTAAATCTCAACAGGAAGAAGAGCCTTATTCTTTACAAAAAATTCTTGATGACTTAAAAGATACTAATATTCTTAAAAGAGAATCTTCCCTTCCTTAATTAAAGTTTGAAATTAATATTTTGAAAAAGGAAATTCAGGAAATAAAAGGTCGACTTTCTAGTCTTGAAGCTTCTAAATCTTCTCTTGCTCTAGCGACAGTTCTCACTCGCAAAACCCCTAGAGAAAAGGAAAAACAAAACCTTTTACAACTCATTGATAAAGTTACTTATCAAAAATGGTATATTAATATAAATATAAATTTTATTCTTAAAGATAGAGCTATTGTTGATAGTGGAGCCGATATAAATTGCATCAGAGAAGGTTTGGTTCCTACTCAATACTTTGATAAAACTACTCAAACCCTCACTGCCACAAATAGCTCTGAATCAAAAATAAAATTTAAGCTTTCGAATACTTATATTTGTAACCAAGGATTATGTGTTCCCTCTACCTTTATACTTGTCAAAAATCTTTCACAAAGGATTATATTGGGAACCCCCTTTTTAAGTCTTATTAAACTTTTTATGGTCACCTCTAAAGGTATTGTTACTAAATTTGAAAACATGGAAATTTTATTTGAGTTTTTAACTACTCCTCAAACTAAGGAAGTCAATGAGATGAAAGAACGTCTATTCTTTAAAGAAAAACATATAAATCATCTTCAAAGATATGTTCAGGTCTTAAATATTTTATCTCAACTTAATTTTCCTAAAGTAAAAACTTGTATTGAACAAATTTCTAAATATATTTCACAAGAAATTTGCAATGAATATCCTAATGCTTTCTGGAATAGGAAACAACATATAGTTCCTCTTTCCTATGAAAAAGATTTTTCTGAAAATAAAATTCCTACTAAAGCCAGGCCAACTTAAATGAACACCGAGCTTCTTGAAAATTGTAAAAATGAGATCCAAACTCTTCTTGATAAAAAAAAACTTATTAGGAAAAGTTATTCTCTTTGGAGTTGTACCACTTTCTATGTTAATAAAACTTCTGAAATTGAAAGAGGCGCTCATTGGCTTGTTATAAATTATAAAACTTTAAACAAAGCCCCCCAGTGGATTCAGTATCCACTTCCTAATAAAAAAGATCTTTTCGCCAGAGTTCAGGTGGCCAAAATGTTTTCTAAATTTGATCTTAAATCTAGTTATTGGCAAATCCAAATTGCTGAAAATGATAAGTATAAAATTGCTTTTACTATTCCATTCGGTAATTATGAATGAAATGTTATGCCTTTTGGTTTAAAAAATGCTCCCTCATAATTTCAAAATATTATGAATGACATTTTTAATCCTTATACTACTTTTACCATAGTTTATATTTATGATATTTTAGACTTTTCTCAAAATATTGATTAATATATTAAACATCTAAATATTAATTCTTATCAATATTATAAAAAAATCTGGATTAGTTATTTCAGCTAAAAAAATTGTTTTATTTCAAACAAAAATTAAATTTCTTGGGCATGAAATCTCTAATGGGGAGATTATTCCTATAAATCATTCTATAGATTTTGTTGATAATTTCCTGACTAAATCACTGATAAGATCCAACTAAAAAGGTATTTAGGAAGTGTTAATTATATAGCTAATTATTATAAAAACCATGCTATTTATTGCACCTTTACATAAGCGTCTTCGTAAAAATCCTCATCTGCTGGGAAAGACATACTAAAGATGTGAGAATTATAAAGTCAAAAGTTAAACAATTTCCATGCTTAGCCTTGGTATCGCCTTATAGTTTTAAAATAGTTGAAACTAATGCTTCAGACATCGGTTATGGAGGAATTCTAAAACAAAAATTTTAAGATAACAATAAAAAGATTATTTCCCGATTTACTTCAAGAAAATGGAATCAAGCACTATCAAACTATTCTACTATAAAAAAGGAAATTATTTCTATAGTCACCTGTATTTCTAAAGTCCAGGACGACCTTTTAAACCAGGAATTTTTACTGCGTATTGATTGTAAAGCCGCTAAAGATGTCCTTGAAAAGGATGTTAAAAACATTGCTCCTAAATAGATCTTTGCTAGATGTCAAGTTATTCTATCTGTCTTTGATTTTAGAATTGAATTGATAAAAGGAGAATCTAATTCTCTGCCTGATTTTCTAACCTATGAATTCTTAATATGACCTTTTAAACTATAATCCCCTCTCAAAGAGGAAGAGGTCAAGGCCGTGGAAGAACGACAACTTTTAATCACGAATCTTTCTATCTAGGAACATCCTCAAAGAGATCTCCTGACTCAGATACTAAATCTCAAGCTTTTAATCAAGGTGGAACCTTTAGCAGTGTCTTAAGTAGTCCGCCTCCTCCTTCTTTTAAAAAATCCTTCCAGGATTTATTTATATTTCTAAAAGAAAATGATAAAAGGCTTTTTTTTTTCTAATCCTATTGCTTTGGCTAAGAAATATTTACAACTAATTCAAGAATTCCCTACTATAAATAAGAAAACCAGGGAATACTATGAAGTCATTTTAATTGAAACTGGCTCTTGTAAAATCGTGCATGTAAATAAGAATTCGGGAGCACGACAACATCAAACTGAGATTCAATTTTCTACAGTTTTTATCACAGGAGTCCTTGGATTCCAGGACTGGGGAGTAAATCTAAATAGTACCCATATTTTAAAGATCTATCGGTAAGAATATACTTATTAGGGCTATATCGATACTTGGTCTAAAGTATTTTTATTACCAAAATTCTTCCCCATACTTAGTGGTTCACTTTAAAGCCCTCCAAGAACCTTATATTGATTTAAAGTCCTTCCTCATTGGTTTTACAGTTGGTTCTTGAAGTTTGGACCTGAAGAAAATTTTCTCCATGATTAGGTCAAACCAATCTTTAAACAGTATTCTTCTATTCACCCCAAACACTTAAACAATCCTTATCCTATCACCAACGCTATTTTAATGCTTTTTCTTGGACATTATTCTATTCCGTGGATTTTCTAGTGGACTTACGCCATTGGAAATAAAGCCAAGCTTTTTATTCTTATTCGGGATATTTATTATAAAGGGTGGCCCAAATTCGAGTTTCTGAATTTGCTCTAGTAGATGATTAAAGATATTCAGTCTTATAAACAATATAATCTTTATGTTGAAGAATAAGACAAATTGAAAAAAACAGGAAAACTTTATGCATCAAGAATTCAAGACCCCTTCTGTGGCCTCTATAAAAAAGTTCCCTACATCTTCTCTTAAGGAAATAAAGCAAAAGATGATTAAAGCTTTTTTTTAGCACAATTGGATTTTTTGGATGATAATAATATGTCCACTTCATCTAAAACCCCTTCCGTTAATTTGGATGTTGTTAATATTGAAGATGATTATAATCAGAATGAAGATATGGAAAAGTATATGTCTCATCGTTCATG